>JAODUP010001066.1:0-132964 GCA_025642065.1 Paralvinella palmiformis
TAGTATTGTTTTAAAGCCAGATAATGCTCTATATACATATAATTAGATTTATGTATCAAATATGTCATTTACGTAGAATTCCATACTCTGTTATAAATGTGGTCCATATTATTTGGGGTATTTTTATATTACATATTACTTGTACAGCGCCTTCGAATGGCTCCTGCTAGTAAGGGCGCTTTATTAAATATACATTATTATTATATGCAAATGATATTGTTTATGAATCATACAAGATAACTAAAAGGTTGATTATATATATTTATAACAACACGAGGAATACTACATGTTATTTGTGTTTATTTCAACGTCTTTAAGAATACACATATTGGATTTTCATCAAATATAATGAATTTTGCCTTTTAAAAAGACTAAACTCTGATTACTGCCAGAACTGGGATTCTTTCCAAAACTAGGAGAGATTACAATAAGTTCATTTGATTATATTAATGTTGTCATTATGATTGTTATGCCAGATATGAACCATAGCTATATACTTTGGGTACACAGCTTGATTAGAGGAAATAATCAATATTAGTAAGGAATTTTTGTTTTGAATATATATCAACTATGAGATTATGAGTACACTATGAAATAACAAATTTTGCTTTCACGCACACACATATACGAGCGTAAAAACCCATAGACACGCAAACACACATACACACACAAATATATATATATATATATATATATATATATATTAGAAATGTTTTAACTTGACAAGCCACATATTCATGTTTTAGGTTTACCGATTTGTTTGAGAACACACAAGGAGTAAGTCATTGTTGTTTTGTCACTTTATATTAGGAATCAATGCATACTTCACACGAAGAAGCCATCACATAGTCTCTCAAATTTACTGTGTAACATTCGAACTCATTTCTATAATGTCTGCCTACATCAGACTATGGCAGGATTCTCAAACCCAATCAATAACAGATAATATATTAATTCTTTCCTTCACTTTGAAGCACCTAGACACGCCTTGGCTTCCCTAATGAACGTCATTTAATTACACTTGACCTACACTTGACCTGACAGTTAGCCAGTTTAGGAAATATCGATCTTGTCTACTGATGTTGACTAAACAAACGACGACATCCTTGTATCATATTGTTGATAATGATCATGGGTACAATTGTATAAACAACATTCTATAATTGATGACCTTTAAGTCCTTAAACTGTTTTATACGAGTAATGCTCTTCCATCTTCTGTGAGCTCTGTGCAGTGAGCTCCGGTGGCTTAGCGGTTAAGCACCCGGCACTTGGTGCCAACGGGGATAGGTTCGAACCCCGTAAGAGGTCGAAACTTTTCCAGGGATTAATTTCTCGGCTCACTACATCGTGGGTGGATGACCACGTTAAATGGCGCTGCTGTCTCCACTGAAATATTTAAAATAAAGGGGGAGGTTAAAAACCCCCTGAGGACGTAAAACACTCCGGCAGTGACCACCCTCAGGGTATTTCGGCTCCATCTTTCCGTACTGCTCCCCTGTGAGTGGTGGGGGGAGGAGGTTTCTCAACCACTCCAACATAGAGGCTGTGCTGATTAAGCGACAGCCTGGGGATTCTCCCCGAACAACAAAACCTAAACCTAAACCATCTTCTGTGATTTAGTCAGATTACGGAATTTATTTGATATCTGAGATGTCAAGATGTCTCCTCGGTGAATAGACATTAAATATTGTTATATGTAGGTAGAATACAGACTATGAAGAATGATTATAGTTAACAATGAACATAATATATCTTATAATCGGTATTTACTAATTTAAAGAATAATTCATTCATTAGTTAGTTTCTACGGTTTTGATGATATTTTAATTTACATGTCACGTTCAGGGAAAGTGTATTCCTTTTGATTACGAAAGGTGTTTGTTCTTCATCTATATCAGTATGATGCTCTACGAGATGTGAAGCTGGGGTTCAGTGGATTATTGATAGTTTGGCAGCATCATCGAGACTGTAGCCTGTTCCTTGTCAATAGATCATTCGCAATCGATTTAAAATCTTTTAAACTCTCTGTCTAGAATCTAGAGTCTGTTAGCATGAGTTCTGACTCATGTGCATTATTTAATTCTTGTATAATAGTAATAATAATAATAAGAAGAAGAACATTACGATGAGATAAATCGGGGAAGTTTCAATTAGTGTCTTATAGAGATAAATAATTGATTTTAAAGTGAGTTATGCGGTACAGGTAATAAGTGATTGGAGTAGCACGGTTCTGTATTCACTATACCTAAACCTTGTATGTGTAATTGAGATATTATACAAAAACAGATTTATTTATTACTAAACAGAGATTTACACAATATGTATAATAGAGGTAAACTATTTAATTCTCCTCTTGTAATGGTCCCGTAATTAACAACGACTAAATAATCTAGGTATGTGGACCATCCATCAAAGAATATACTCTTCTTACTTTCCTTATTCAGATCATGTCTTGGACTCCATATTGATGATATTCGCTGCTAAATAAGACAAATATATGCGGATTTTGTCATGGGCTGTTTTGAAACAACTATTTTGATAGCGGGTCATTGTACTTCTACCTGTGGTTCATAATTTCTTGGAAACTAATTATTATATCATTAATTGAGATGACATGAAGAAGGAGACAATGCATAATATGGCAAAGTATAATTAAATAAAAAAACCACTTTATAAAATCAAATTTTTCGAATCCACTTTCCTTTTTTTGCCTGGGAATTTGGGAAAGTCCCAAAGTAAACCCCAAAGGATAAACAAACCAAAAACGTAACCAATAAACCAAGAAAAACCTAGAAATATAGCAATTTAAGCCTACATATGATATATCGTTATGTAACAATATAAACAAACCAGTGAATTAAAACCATGTTTCCTAAAGCTAAATGTTTTATGTAGATTACAAACAGAAGACAAGTACCCATCTGTCCATTTTACTGATTTGTTTCTATATAATCATGTTAGTGTCATTCAAAACTGTCTTCTTCCGAAACTTTACATTACAATTTCCAGATGATTGATGTGAGTGTAGTGAACTTTGAAATGGAAAAATAAGGAAAACAAGTTACATATGACGAAGGAATGATTTTTGTTGTTGATTTTGAGGATTATTTGCGGTAGAAAATAATAGCATCGTATCTTAAAGATATTGTGGTCCTTTTAATATTAAAAACAAAAGGTGTCCATCATCAGAAATATTAATGTTAGTTTAAATTTGGTTTTATTTGATGGCTTCCTTTTGATATGATTAATATAGCTAAGATATAATAGAATATGATGCTATCATCTTACTGAGAATGATGTCAGATTAAGATGGCTAATATTGTATTTAGTTAAACCGAGACTTGTTGCTGCCATCATCAATCTTTCTGTTGAGATGTGATAAGGCAGTAACTGCCATTTAATAATGTATTGAGCACAAGATAAATACCCGGTGGCCACGAATGTGATATTTGATTACGATGTGAACGACATAGCAAAAATAATCCATATATGTCAAATAAAGATCAATTAACCTCAGATGTGGTAACTACGTCACTTTTATTTTATCAAGTCTTAATGCAGTAATCTTATAAGGCTCCGAGTTTTGTTGCAATTTAATTTTTTCACATATTACAAAACGAAAAATATAAATGCTACTGCTTATTAATCAATATTCTTAATCTCTAAAACGTAAATAGTTTAAAAAGCATATTTGACAGTTCCCCTTTCATTAAAAAATATAAGATGACCTACGTTAATACCACGGTGACAATAACAATATAATAAAGATTATTATAAAGAATATTTTGAACAATACAAAACTATTGATATGTAAAATTGTTTCTAAGTAAAGCATATTTCAAATATCTGTTAATTATTATATGTTTTAATCGATTACATTTATCCGAGAAATCTTCCTAGAACTAACTCTGTATTTGAAAATGTTTTCAGCTCCTTAGTTTGAAGTAGCGTCATAAATGACGTCATTCTAACTAAAGTGATCCAACTCGTATTGACATCTGTTTATGATGAAATAATAGACTATATATTTAAATCATCTTCCTATTGATTTGCTGGAAAAGACTCTTGATCTTGATAGCTACTAGATATCCAGATGATTGATGCTATTTCCAGAGATGAGCGTAATTTATATATGAATAAAACATGAAATATTCAGGTTTATCTTGGAGTCACACAGCTCATTTAGTTACTTATTTTCTGAATGTATTAAGTGGTTGTTCACATCAATAACTTTATTATAGATATTCATACTGAATTGATTTCTATGAGATAATTTATGTGGTTTTCCATGACAGGTATTTCCATTCACAATTTACAATTAGTCATAACAAATATAACGGGTGCGTGATAGTGAGTAAGTGAGTGAGTCTGTTAGTCAGTGAGTTGTTGAGTCAGTGAGCGAGGCTTAGTTATACATCGTTACAATAAGTTATTGAATATTGCCAGCTTTTAGTTGTCTCTTGAGACATTTAGGAGGAAATAGTTAACGAATTCTAAAGCTAAATCCGAATCATGATATATATCTAACAACAAAAAGACAAAGATAAAACATAAATACATTACTCACATAGACATTGATTCATCGTGGTTTACATTTCTATCGATTGTATATTTACATATGTACATAGTAGACGGATTCTAACTTTCAAATCCAAATGAGATAAATATATGCATAAATATGATCTGCCAACTGCTGTGGTAGTTATAGTAGTAGTAGTAGTTGTAGTAGTTGTGGTAGTGGTAGTAGTAGAATAATTAGTAGCAGTAGTAGTAATATTAGTAGTAATAGTAGTAGTAGTAGTAGTAGAATAGTAGTAGTAGTAGTAGTAGAATTAGTAGTAGTAGTAGTAGTAGTAGTAGAATTAGTAGTAGAGAGTAGTAGTAGTAGTAGAAGTAGTAGTAGTAGAATTAGTTAGTATTAATAGTAGTAGTATAATTAGTAGCAATAGTATTTGTATTAGGAGTAGTATTTGCAGGAGTAGTACCAGTAGAAGTAGTATAATTAGTAATAGTAGTAGTAGTAGTAGTAGTAGTAGAAGTAGTACAATTAGTAGTAGTAGTAGTAGTAGAATTAGTAGAAGCAGTAGTAATAGTAGTAGTAGATTTAGTAGTGGTAGTAGTAGTAGTAGAAGTAAAATTGGTAGCAGTAATTGTAGTAGTAATAGTAGTAGTAGTAGTAGAATAGTAGAATTATTATTATTATTAGTAGTAGTAGTAGTAGTACCAAACACGACTAAAATATCGATGCCAACATTATTATAACGTATGTCTTTATCATCGAAATGATGGTAACACAAAAAGTTATAATGATAAAATCTTCTTGGTATTATGTATTTTGTACTTCAAATAGACGCACCCCCCCCCCCAACAAAACATATATGTATGAATAAAAAAGATGACCTTTAAATATAGATATTGGAAAACTCTTGTGTGTTTCATGTTGATAACAACAGAGAGATACAACGGAAATGTATCAACCATATGGATTGCCTCACAATGGTTTATTTTGATATTGATTTCATGGTCGTATTTTATGTGTGTGATCGTAGATAATGGTTTATCATTAATTGTTGCTTGTCTGTAAACAGTTTTCTTGTTAAGACAAAGTAAGTCTCATCTCGAAGACATAAGATGAATGATAAACAAGACTGAAGTATAAATGTTAAGGTTAACCTGTATAATGAGGTAATATGTATATTACTTGAAATATTCAGGTAATGTGTATTAAATCAAGTAGCAATAGACACTTATTACCTGATTATTTCAGGTAATATACATGTGACCTGATTATACAGATTAACTGTATCATATTTATAAATCATCTGAAATGATAAATGTCTTAAAGTTATATATATAATTATTACATAAGTAATATATATATATATATATATATATATATATATATATATATATATATATATATATATATATATATATATATATATATACATATAGTATATTGGCGACTTAACCATACTTGTTATGACATCTGTGTGACATTCAGTTGACCTAATATGTTACAAAACGCCATCATTGTTATAGAAGACTGATGTTATGATACTGTATTTGTTACCTAGCTTTAAAGTGTAGAGCAACCGACAGGTAATATGTATGCCAAATGACATATGTGACAATGCCATATAAATTGTCTCATGATACTGTTTTTATTGAATTCATAATAGGTTTAGCTCAAGTCAAGTTAATATTTTAGTCAATACATAGTAACAGATTAAGTTAAAAATCACAATAGATAATTATCTATGTCAGAATGTAAACACCACTTGTGCTCATAGGGAATATTTTACATAAAATAGAAATTGATATTATATACACCTCCGTCACTGACTATGAGCGATATGGCCATTGCTACACACCCAGAAGTGATATATATTTCCAGCTGCGACTGATAGTGTCAGATATTGTGTTTAGTTGATATGTATGATGTACATTGATTGTCGTAGTAATATATGGGTGTGTTCACGTGAAAAGTTGATCATTATATATATATATATATATATATATATATATATATATATATATATATGCGCGAGTGTGTGTGTGTTGTGTATGTGCGTCCGTGCGTCGCGCATGCACGCGCGTGTGTATATGTGTGTGCGTGTGTGTGTAAATATATGTGTATGTATGTGTGTGTGTGCGCGCGCGCGCGTGTGTGTGTGTGTACACTCTGTATATCTATATATAGCTATATATTTTTTTTCTCTCTTCATATTTTGACACATAGCGATGCTTATTAACAGAGTGCGCGTGTTTATATGTGTGTGCGTGAGTGTATAAATATATGTTGTGTATGTGTATTTGTGCGTGCATGCGTATGTAGACGTGTGTGCGTGTGTGCGTGCGTGTGTGTGCGCGCACGCGTGTGTGTACTTCACACCTTGTATGTCTATATATAGCTATAGTTTTTTTTAAATATTTCTCCTCAAATGTTAACATATAACAATGATTAATAACAGAACCGCCAATGTATACTTATCTCAGATTAAATTCCCGCCCCCGTGAAACTGTACAATAAACACATATTTTGTAAGACAAATTCAATGTTCAAAATTTGGTGCCGCATTTATCTCCACAGATATATGTTTTACCTGTGTCACTAAGGAAAGACAGAAGGAAATTGAGCAACACAAATTATTATCAAAAGCCTGATATTAATCTCAGGGCATGTTATTTTAGCAATATTTTGATATAACAATAATTAATTAAAGCCATCCATCTTGCTCGTCTAGACGCCAAAGTTTTATTTATTTTATATCATTTGATATATGTCGACATGAAGCAGTAGGAATAAAGCATGATTATTGCTACATTCTCACCTGAAATTTGATATATTAATCTCATGTTTCATAATTTGTTACAGATAGCGTAATATAATCGGAGCAAAATTGTCCCTATTTAAACTTCTATGTATCTCTATGCTAAACCAATATTTATTTGAGTATATTAAAATGGATATAAGATTACAATTAGACAGAGTACGTAGCCACTCTTTAATCAAGTTTTGGAAATTATATTACGATTTGTAAAAATATAAAATACTCATCATAATTTAATAATATATCTAAACATCTTTGTAATTCCCAACAGAGCTTGAAATACTAATGCCTAAAACTCATATTAATAAATTCTACCTGTAGTAACTAATATTTATCTAAACCTCTAAAAATAGATAAAATACTCGCCAAAAACTGATTTATCTATTGAAGGATGATGGTTGATCGTAATAACAGATTTGGGAGAAGATAACAGCACACATACAAGTATATTCATCGACTTAGTTGGCGGGAAACGAAATTTTCCTAAACATTTCAATAATAGTCGTCAATGGATTATCGGTATTCATGCATTTGTATCAATTTTTATTTATTTTTATTTTTCGGAACGACAACAATAATAACAGCAAGAAGAAATATAAATATTGTATTTACTGAAGACGGTAATATCAGTTATGCACATCGCCAGCACAAATACACACAATATGTGTCGACTGATGGCCTATTTATTAACTGCTTACCATATAGTATATAAGAAAATAGAATGATGGTTTGGATAATTGCATATACAAAATAAGCTGTGTTGTAATTGTCGTTGAAAACAATTACCTTTGTAATAATAATAATAATAATAATAATAATAATAATAATAATAATAATAATAATAAATAATAATAGCCGAAATGGCAGTTATCTTACTGGCTTAACTACCTCAAATAATGGAGACAGATATTGTCTGTAATTTCCTGCTACACCACGGGGACTCATTCTAAATAAATTTAAAATGTACATTAGAAAAAAACTTTGCCAGTTGGTTTGTTGGATGAAAAACTCTTCTCACTATAGTGCCACGAAAGGGATTCGAACCTCCGACACATCATGACCATAACCACGGGTAAATAATCCAACTCTACCCGTGGGGTTAAACTAGCTTCGTTTTAACTGATTAACTCTCACGATGTGATTAAATAAACACAGTTTAAATCCATCTTTACAAGAACTTAAAGCGAAACAAATGCCATCATTTTTCTTCACATTTGTACTATTTTTTTAATAATGAGACTTAATTGCGTAATTATTCCTTCAATTCTTATCATTATTCGTCATCGTAAATTATAATATTAATGTTCTAAATTCATAAACATGATAACAGTGTAAATATGGGACATATGGTACATATGGTACTTTACTGTTGTAGAAAATATAATGTAACATAGATATGGAATAGATCCCCACACATATAGATTATAGGTTCGTTGTGGATACAAGGGATGAGAAATAACATTGACACAGCCGAACGTCTTGACATTTAATTTACACACATGAAAGATGGATATTAATACAAGATAAAAACCATAAATCTGTATATTTGTCCTACAGAAATAGTCATATTGGATGGTGTACAATAAACTATACAATAACTGAATATGTAATTTACATTACGCCTTGGGACATGTCCACGTCAATAAATCGATTATGATAATCCCAGTATTCTGTCAATACATTAAGGACAAATAAATCCATATATATATATATATATATATATATATATATATATATATATATATATATATATATATATTTTTTATATTTTTATTTTTATATATATATTATGTGTGTTTGTGTGTGTGTGTGTGTGTGTGTGTATTGTTGTGTGTGTGTGTGAGTGTATGTGTGTGTGTATTAGGGTACATAGTAAGAGGCAACAGGCACAGAGCATCAACATATCTAAACATCCTTCGAAACCTACCTCCACAAATCTAAATACAACTATACATACATTAATCTAAAAATAAAATGTTCCATACTTCCACATATTGATAAATGTGTGCGTATACCTAAGCATGTGTCTGGTCTACTCATCAGCCTGTGGGAACCAGCTAATTCGCTTTTCGTACGCGACAAATATGTCACGCCCACAGGAAAGCGGCTACATGCAGGCTACGTACAAAAAGCGGAAGCACGTAAAAACATACCATTTGATACCACAGCTCGCAACAAACAACACGTGCGTGTGGTTCAATGGTGACTTGCTACATACATATCGTAAACTATTTTGACATCACAGTTTACATTCAACAGTAATTATCTCTGGTCAAAAAGAAACCTGTATATAAAACATTTCGACACCTCAGATGCTGACCTCAACTTTATTCTGGGTTCGAATAACTAAATAAATCCTACTTATATGAACCATGTATATCGATACACGTCCGATTAGTCTGACGTCAAAGTTCTTCTCCAACATAAGTGAAAAGTTAGGCCTTTTATAGACCATCAGCGCGTTAACAAACATTACAGTTTGTTAATCATGTGATAATGTACACTAACTCAGTATGGAATCATTGAAGTGATTTAGCTAAAATAAAAAACAAAGTAGCAATACTGCACAATGGATTATTACTGAACTAGAACGAAATATCGTCTCAAGCCTGAGTAAATACTATGATTTACTCGAATCTAACAGCTAACCCTCATACGTTTCCGTTCATCACTAAGGGAACGTTCATTCACGACTAAATTAGCTTCCCTAAGTATATGCAGGTAGGTGTTGTAGGATCTAAATTAAAGCGCCTATCCACTTGATCTATTTGACCTATAGTCGAGAACGGCGGATACTGTGAATGACACATCGGAATGACACAGACTCTGTCTGCAGCTTAATACCCAGATAGTGCATGGTTATAACTATTAGTAACTTTTAATATATAGGTTGTGTATGAAACACTACATCATAACATATACTCTACTGTATACAAGTAGTTAACATTCCTTATGCCACTGCTTACAAGTAAAGAGTTGATGATTTATTTTGTACAAAACATGTGCTGACATTCGAAAGATTTTTCATTCCGAAGCTAACACATCTTATTTAATTGAAAATAAAGTTTCTTATCAAACGTATTGAACATATATATCTCTATTTTCCTGCCTTTATTTTAGATCATATCTGTATCTGAAACATTGACGTCAATCGATGCAATAAAATAGTATAGTTCCTAATTTTCGAACTGATAATTGATCATTTACTTAAACATTCATTTTCCTATCTTTCAACACTTTTGTATCTATATTGTGCACACGTGGATTTTAGATATACAAGTTCAATGTGCCCTACTAAATACATAATATAAGTAAGGTGAAGATGTTGTTTAAATATGTTTAAATAATTAGCAAAATATAAACATCTCGTCTGTAGTACTTAGTCAATAAGGAAAGCTAAACAGAACAAGGAGTAAAGGCCACTCCCACCACAAACATATCATATCAATGTATGGTACCTATACACTCAAATAACAGGTACGTCTTTATCAAATGAATGGTGTATTGATTAATTGTATTTTATATTTACTTTAGTGGAGTAGGTTCCTATGTTAATAAATAATAAATGAGATGTTTCTCTAAACGGCTAATATATTATATCAGTCTGCACTTAATCGATTAAATAGTTCTGACAAATGAAATTCCAGAAGATTTAAGCACAACACAAATATGTTTACACAATAAGCTGATATAACGTGAATATGATACATACTAGCTGATCTGTATTTACACTGGATTCATAATTTATCTAATGATTTGTTATAAAATAACTCTCTGTAGAAATAATAAAATAAGCCGCACAACAGAGAATACGCTATAGTGTCTATTTGTGTGGGAGTTATTTGGTTTGGTATTTTAGGCGTATGTGGGTTTGTGTGTGCGTGTGTCAAATATATGGATACGCGCGCGTGTGTATACATGCTTTTAGTTACAGGTATTTGATAGCAGAGCGTCATATCATTAAGTCTAAATCATCCATAAAACGTATGCCCCAATACATTTAAACCAACATAAATCTAGGCATATAAACCTAAATATACCTCATCGAATATTGCTATCGAACTCTTAATTCCAACCGAAAGTGTTTATATTATATTTGGTGGTCATTGTTGGGTGAAAATAATCAAAGAATTACCTCATTTATAAGAAAACAAACTTGATCTCGGCACAATTTCTTACATCAGGGAAATGCGAAATAATGTTTTACGTCCACTTTTGTTTACACAGTAGGCTAAATGGATCAAATACCTCAAAGAAGGAATGACTCAAAGCCAAAGATAAAACATCCTTCACATGTAGCTAATACGGAATTTGAACCCGGATGCTGAATTGTTTTTACCAAATGGATTACCATTGAAGTCATAAAGATATCTTTAGTTGTATTGCTAGAAAATCTTATGTTCTGACGTAATATTCGTGATGAAGGATCAGCCATAACTAGCCTCGTTCTGGGATATTTTATTTTATCTAAAAATCATCATCTTTATGTTGTTCATCCATTAGGAAATAAAATAAGATCCATCTCAAAAGATAATTAGATAATGTTCCATGTTTCTGGTGGTTTATCTATCATTACACAAATTTCCGAAATTAAAAATATTTCAATAATATTTTTTCGAGAAAATAATAGTTCAGTGTCACGGAATTATCTATCTATCTATCTATCTATATATCTATCTATCTATTATATATTATTATCAATCTATATATATATATATATATATATATATATATATATATATATATATATATATATATATATATATATTATTCAAGTATTTATTATATATCTATAAATTCTACCTATCTATCTATCTATCTATCTATCTATATATATATATATCTATATATCTAAATACTATCAATATAACAATTTTATTTCCAATATTATTCAGTTCTGGATCTGGTTCGATGAATGATAAAAGAAACATTAACAAAATCTGATACATTTCCATGGTAACGATAAATATTAAGTGACTGAGTAAATGAGGAATAAAACTAACCTAGAGGACGTTATCACCGATAAAACACATACCATTAGGTAACGAGTTATACCTAATATACGAAATACAATCCTAGGAACATATTTCCTCGGTAGTTTGTATAATTTAAGGTATTTTTTTAAATATGTAATAGTATTTACTTTGATAACTTAGCATACAGACTTACGATATTGAAATCGTTATTGAAGAATATTAATTAAATACATATCTACTGAAAAATAATTAGTTCATCAAAAGAGTGTCATCTTTTAATGTATTCCACGTCATTTCTTGGGGCCTTTGAGAAATAAAAAGTGTTATTTCCATGTCTATCTGAATGATGTCTAATTTATGTTTAATCACTTAATTACAAGCTGATATATTAATGTCATCAACAGAAAGAAATGCATTGTAGAAAGGCATAGAAGAATAATTAAAAAAACATAGTTGAGACCAGAAACTCCTTGCTACTGTGATAAACTGAGATCTGCTAAGAAAATTCGGAGGAAAGCAGAACTTCCTTAATGGTGCACTTTGAAATATACAGGGATCTCTGTAGAACAATGAACACACTATTCTTCGAGGAGAAGTGTTTCTATTCCACAAAGATAGAGGAATGTGGAAAAGATCAAAAGAAACTCTTTAAATTAACTAAGAACTTGATGGGAAGTAACTCAAATGTAAATCTTCCACATTTTATCTCTGCTGAACTACTGGCGGACAAGTTCAGCAATTATTTCATGATGAAAGCAACAATTATCAGGAATAAGATCATTTACGATATCCCAAACACTACCGGCGATATTTCCATGGATGCAGATATTATGTTTAATGGAAATTTGCTCGAAAGGTTTCGACCGACTTCTGAGTTTGAGGTCAAGGAGATAATAATCAAATCTCCGAACAAGTCATGTGACTTGGATCCACTGCCCACTTGGCTTTTGAAGAAATGGTGGATCATGAAACGAGCCACCATAATCCCGCTGCTTAAAAGACCTGGGTTGGATAAGGAAGAGATGAAGAATTATCGTCCTATTTCTAACCTTCCTTTCATCTCTAAACTAATTGAAAAGGTAGTAGCAAGGCGTATAGAAAAACACTTAGAGCACAATGATCTTAATGACATTTATCAGTCTCTTATTGTAGAGGTCATTCAACAGAAACTGCTCTTTTGAAAGTGCATAGTGACATTGCTGAGGCTCTTGATGAAGGATCCATGATTGCATTAATTATGCTTGATTTATCCGCAGCTTTTGACGTAATCGATCACCCAATTCTACTGAAGCGTTTCTAATTTTCCTTTGGAATCAAGGAAATAGTTTTAACTTGGGTAAAGTCCTACCTCGCCGACAGAACTCAGTGTATTTCAGTGGCCAATAAAACATCGCCAGATGTAGGTCTTCGTTTTAGGACCAAAAAATTACTGTATGTATACCAAACCAGTTGGTGAAATTATTAAACGGTATAATATTAAATATCATTGTTATGCCAATGATACACAAGTACATGACTTTGAAGTCATATGATTAATTGGATGATATTTAATCTTCAATTGAAGCTTGTATTGCAGACATAAGTACTTGGATGAACAGCAACATGCAACATTGAATAAAGACAAGGCATAATTCATTGTTTTCTCATCGAAGCAACATGTAAAGAAAACTGAGAATCTTCACCAAAAGTTTTGTTTCAACTGTACTGGCTTCCTGTACGTTTCAGATCATTGTACAAGATCCTGTTTCTTTTGTTCAAAGTACTGAATGGAACAGCACCCGTGTATCTGATCGAGAAATATATACCAGTGAGAATGCTCCGATCTGAGTCCTATTCACTTTTGAGTGTACCAAGAAGCCATACAGCAATGTACGGAGAGAGCTCCTTCCGAGGTTAGCTTAAAACACTCACTATCGTCTCTTTTTCAAAATTCAAGTAGCGTAATATATGTTTACATCCAGCAGTATAATTATTATAACGACTTAGAGTCATACTGTAGTTATACCAGACCCGAAATGTCATTCATTTGTAAGGATTATTTCATGATATTGTTTATGAATCATACAAGATAACTAAAAGGTTGATTATATATATTTATAACAACACGAGGAATACTACATTTTATTTGTGTTTATTTCAACGTCTTTAAGAATACACATATTGGATTTTCATCAAATATAATGAATTTTGCCTTTTAAAAAGACTAAACTCTGATTACTGCCAGAACTGGGATTCTTTCCAAAACTAGGAGAGATTACAATAAGTTCATTTGATTATATTAATGTTGTCATTATGATTGTTATCCCAGATATGAACCATAGCTATATACTTTGGGTACACAGCTTGGTGAGAGGAAATAATCAATATTAGTAAGGAATTTTTGTTTTGAATATATATCAACTATGAGATTATGAGTAGACTGTGAAACTAATTTTGCTTTCACACACACATACGAGCGTAAACACCCATAGACACGCAAACACACATACACACACAAATATATATATATATATATATATATATATATATATATATATATATATATATATATAGAAATGTTTTAACTTGGCAAGCCACACATTCATGTGTTTGGTTTACCGATTTGTTTGAGAACACACAAGGAGTAAGTCATTGTTGTTATGTCACTTTATATTAGGAACCAATGCATACTTCACACGAAGAAGCCATCACATAGTCTCTCAAACTTACTGTGTAACATTCGAACTCATTTCTATAATGTCTGCCTACATCAGACTATGGCAGGATTCTCAAAGCCAATCAATAACAGATAATATATTAATTATTTCCTTCACTTTGAAGCACCTAGACACGCCTTGGCTTCCCTAATGAACGTCATTTAATTACACTTGACCTACACTTAACCTGACAGTTAGCCAGTTTAGGAAATATCGATCTTCTCTACTGATGTTGACTAAACAAACGACGACATCCTTGTATCGTATTATCGATAATGATCATGGATACAATTGTATAAACAACATTCTATTATTGATGACCTTTAAGTCCTTAAACTGTTTTATACGAGTAATGCTCTTCCATCTTCTGTGATTTTAGTCAGATTACGTAATTTATTTGATATCTGAGATAGCAAGATGTCTTCTCGGTGAATAGACATTAAATATTGTTATATGTAGGTAGAATACAGAATATGTAGAATGATTATAGTTAATAATAAATATAATATATCTTATAATCGGTATTTACTAATTTAAAAAATTATTCATTACTTATTTTCTGCGGTTTTGATGATATTTTAATTTCCATGTCACGTTCAGGGAAGGTGTATTCCTTTTGATTACGAAAGGTGTTTGTTCTTCATCTATATCAGTATGATGCTCTACGAGATGTGAAGCTGGGGTTGAGTGGATTATTGACAGTTTGGCAGCATCATCGAGACTTTAGCCTGTTCCTTGGCAATGTTACTGTATTGCTTAGGGGTGAAGTCAGAGTCTGGCTATTGCAGCCTTATGTGCCTTAGATCTTCAGCCTAAGTAATGTCAGTTATCGGAATTAAGTAATAGATCACTCGTAATCGATTTGCTGATTTATAATTTTAAAACTCTCTCAGTCTAGAATCTAGAGTCTGTTAGCATGAGTTCTGACTCATGTGCATTATTTAATTCTTGTATAATAGTAATAATAATAATAATAATAATAATAATAATAATAAGAAGAAGAATAAGAATAAGAAGAAGAAGAAGAACATTTCGATGAGATAAATCGGGGAAGTTTCAATTAGTGTCTTATAGAGATAAATAATTGATTTTAAAGTGATTTATGCCGTACAGGTAATAAGTGAAGATGGTGTACTATAGAGATTCTTCTTTGACATGATTAGAGTAGCACGGTTCTGTATTCACTTTAGACAACTTGTATATGTATATGGGATCTCATACAACAACAGATTTATAACTAAACAGAGATTATGTATAATAGAGGTAAACTATTTAATTCTCCTCTTATAATGGTCCCATAGTTAACAGCGACTAAATGATCTAGGTATGTGGACCATCCATCAAAGAATTCTTACTTTCGTTATCCAGATCATGTCTTGAACTCCATATTGATGATATTCGCTGCTAAATAAGACAAATATATGCGGATTTTGTCATGGGCTGTTTTGAAACAACTATTTTGATAGCGGGTCATTGTACTTCTACCTGTGGTTCATAATTTCTTGGAAACTAATTATTATATCATTAATTGAGATGACATGAAGAAGGAGACAATGCATTATATGGTAAAGTAGAATTAAATAAAAATACAGCACTTTGATAGAAACCTCAAATTGTGGGTTCGAATCCGACTGATATCCGTGTTTGTCGGATGTTTCCGTACGGAGTCTCCTCTCGGCTATATGTCCCAGATGTGACCAACCTCAAGGATAAACAAACCAAAAACGTAACCAATAAACCAAGAAAAACCTAGAAATATAGCAATTTAAGCCTACATATGATATATCGCTATGTAACAATATAAACAAACCAGTGAATTTAAACCATGTTTCCTAAAGCTAAATGTTTTATGTAGATTACAAACAGAAGACAAGTACCCATCTGTCCATTTTACTGATTTGTTTCTATATAATCATGTTAGTGTCATTCAAAGCTGTCTTCTTCTGAAACTTTACATTACAATTTCCAGATGATTGATGTGAGTGTAGTGAACTTTGAACTGGAAAAATAAGGAAAACAAGTTACATATGATGAAGGAATGATTTTTATTTGTTGATTTTGAGGATTATTTGCGGAAGAAAATAATAGCATCGTATCTTAAAGATATACTGGTCCTTTTAATGTTAAAACAAAAAGTTTCCATCATCAGAAATATTAATGTTACAGTTTAAAAACAAATCGTTTTAGTTCACGGATTCATTTTTAAATAATATTAATCTGTTCAGATATAATAGAATGTGAGGCTATCACCTTACTGGGAATGCTGTCAGATTACGACGACTATTGTTGTATTTAGATAAACAAAGACTTGTAGCTGCAGTAACTACAATTTAGTGATGCATTGAGCACAAGATAAATACGCAGTTGCCACGAATGTGAAATGTGATTACGATGTGAACGATATAGCAAATATAATTAGTTTATATATAATAAAAGATACAATTAACCTCATATGTGGTAGCTAAGTCAATGGTACGTTATCAAGCCTTGATGAAGTACTCTTATAAGGCTCCGATGTTTGTTGCAATTATATATTTTCATATATAACGAAAAATATAAAGGATGATATTTCTTATTAATCAATATTAATAGATATCCAGATCATTGATGATAGTTCCAGAGATGAGCATGATTTATATATAAACAAAACATAGAACTGGACCCTTCACTGAAATAATTAAGGTTTATCTGTTGGAGTGATAGCTCTTTGGTTAATACATTTCAGAATTGATGAAGCTGTTGATGTCCTCAATATTATGAACTATTATTGATCATGCTGAACATTAATAGTAGAGGAATGTATAACCTTCATATATATATATATATATATATATATATATATATATATATATATATATATATATATATATATATATATATATATCATGCTGATGATTCAGGAATATTATTTCAAGCAGCAAAGAGTCCATTTCTAGGATTGTCTTTAATAATAACATCAATTAAAGCGATACTTTATGTCAAGTGTGTCCATTACAAATTTACAATTTATGATACAAAATGCAACGTTTGAGTCAGTAAATCAGTGGGTGAGTTAGTGAGGCTTAACAACTCATCGTCACCATAGGTTATTTAATAGTGCCACCTTTTAGTTTTCTCTTAAGATATACAGCAGGAAATAATTGACGAATTCTAAGGCTCAAACCCACACGATAGAAATATCTAACAACAACACATAGATAAAACAGGACTATATTACTAGTATATATATTGATTCACGGTTGTCTATATTTCTATCGAGTGCGTACTTTTCTGTGTGTACATAGTAGATGGATCCTACCTTCAAACCCACACCAGATAAATAGATACATAAATATGATGTAGCAATTGCAGTAGTAGTAGTAGTAGTAGTAGTACGAATAGTAGCTGTAGCAGGAGCAGTAGTTGTAATAGTAGTAATAATAATAGTAACATTAAAGCATATCGATAAACATATCTCATGTTCATTGTATTATAGATCATAAAAACCTGTTATGTGTTTGTTGTTAATGACAACACACAGAGACAACAGGAATGTATTAAACACATCGATTGCCTCACATTTATTACTTGCTATTGATTTCATGATCTTGTTTTGTTTGTGTTATCATATATAATGGTTTAATATTTAAAGTGGCTTGTTTATAAAGATTATTCTTATTAAGACAAACTAAGACTGAATGATAAACAAGACCGAAGTACATATACGCCATCTGAAATGATAAATGTCTTAGCGTTATATATATCATTATTGCATACGTAATAAAGTATTATATATATGTAGTTCATATTTGGCGATTTAACTATATTTTCTATGACATCTGTATGACATTCAGACAAGATGAAACTTGTAAAACTTATAAGACTTTGATTGTGTGATGTACTTGTTACTTAAGTGTATAGTGTAGAGACCAACTGACAGATAATATATGTCCTTCTGTGATAATGTAGTATATACTTATCGGTGCATATTACCGAATTCTGAATTAAAATGGCTCTCGGCTGTAATCCAGAATTCGGTATCATGACAGTGTGTGTGTGTGTGTGTGTGTGTGTGTGTGTGTGTGTGTGTGTGTGTATGTGTGTGTGTGTGTGTTTTTAGCTGTGTATTATAAGGCACAGGCAGAGAATCTCGAACCGTGAATTCAAACTCTGGACGTTTCTTCAGGGGACTGAATCCAGAGTGGCGACTTTTCTTGCTGAGACATGTGTAATGTCTCACCAGTCCCTAAGCCGCCAAGCAAAAACAAAAAGCGAATCACCTACAGCCGTGGAGTTTGGGAGTAGAACACCCAAGTCAGATCACGGCAGTAGTGAGAATGTTTAGATTAATTATCTAAGCAGCCCTATTTATAGCTATTTTTTAATTGCTGTATCTTTCTTCAAAACAATACTATATAAACCATATAACCCAATTGTCACTGTCTTCAAAGATCAGTTTTTACAACGGGCAGGCGTCATGAAGCGACTGCTATTAAAACTGTTTATCTTAATTACTATTAAAAGACTGACATCTGCGCTGAAGCAGACCGTAATAGCGCGTCATAGCTTCCGTACTGTTTGAACTATGCTATCATTTTCAAACCTGACCTAATTTATGCTATTCTAACTATTGTAGTTCTTAAATGTTATTTATGACAAGCAGATTAGAGCTAATCTTGAATGTCATAGTACAAACTGGACATAACTGGACCTAGGAAAGATAATTCTATTCCCACATACAACCAAGGTGAATTATATAAGTTGTTATATAAAACCCACCAACCGCGCGAGCTGTGTCCAATGCCACCGCTCGAGATGCGATGCAGTGTTTCTATTCCTGAGTCAGGAGTACATGCTTTAAGAGCGTACTGTGTCTGCTAGAGTAATTTAAATGCTGGATAACCAGGCCAAACACTTAAACGGCGTGCCTCCAAAGACGCAAATAGTGCACGGAATATACAGCTCTAGATCAACTTTTCTTTAGAACGCATGGACCTGGAAACATACAGTCTCCACGCACAGAAAAAGGAACATCTCAACCGCAGCATAATATGCCTTGTGATATTTGCTAGAGGGTCAAATACCTCATAAGCATACAAATCCAATAAATTATATGACCTACTCGTCACTAACCCTTTATATCAAATAAAACGAAATTGGTAAAAAGAAAACACGAACCTCAATCTCTGGGACGGGCAATGTGTGTTTTAGCTGTGTATTATAAGGCACATGCACAGAGAATTTCGAACCGTGAATTCAAACTCTGGACGTTTCTTCAGGGGACTGAATCCAGAGTGGCGACTTTTCTTGCTGAGACATGTGTAATGTCTCACCAGTCCCTAAGCCGCCAAGCAAAATCAAAATACGAATCACCTACAGCCGTGGAGTTTGGGTGTAAAACACCCAAGTCAGATCACGGCAGTAGTGAGAATGTTTAGATTAATTATCTAAGCAGCCCTATTTATAGCTATTTTCAATTGCTGTATCTTTCTTCAAAGCAATACTATATAAACTATATAACCCAATTGTTACCATCTTCAAAGATCAGTTTTTACAACGGGCAGGCGCCAAGAAGCGACTACTATTAAAACTATTTAGCTTAATTGCTATTAAAAGACTGACATCTATACATGCATTAATCTAAAAATTAAATGTTCCATACCTCCACATATTGATAGATGTGTGCGTATACCTAAGCATGTGTCTGGTCTACTCATCAGCTTGTGGGAACCAGCTAATTCGCTTTTCGTACGCGACAAATATGTCACGCCCACAGGAAAGCGGTTAAATGCAGGCTACGTACAAAAAGCGGAAGCACGTAAAAACATACCATTTGATACCACAGCTCGCAGCAACCAACAGGTGTGTGTGGTTCAATGGTGACTTGCTACATACATATCATAAACTATTTTGACACAACAGTTTACATTCAACAGTAATATTCTGTGGTCCAAAAGAAACCTGTATATAAAACATTTCGACACCTCAGATGCTGACCTCAGCTTTATTCTGTGTTCGAATAACTGAATAAATCCTACCTATATGAACCATGTATCAATACACGTCCGATTAGTCTGGCGTCGAAGTTCTTCTCTAACCTAAGTGAAAATTCAAGTCTTTTACATACGCTCAGCGTGTTAACAAACATTACAGTTTGTTCATAACAAAGAGAATGTACACTAACTCAGTATGGACTCACTGAAGTGATTTAACTAAAATAAAAACAAAGTAGCAATACTGCTCAATTATTACTGGACTAGAACGAAATATCGTATATATATATATATATATATATATATATATATATATATATATATATATATATATATATATATATATATGAGAGATGCGATTAGCTTGTAGAAGATTTGATTAATGATGAAAGAGTACTGTCATTTATGTAAGCTTTGTTGTTATTGATTTGTCGTTTAAATGTTCATCAACGATCAGGACGAAGATTAAAATCAGTATTCCTCAAGTCATTCCTAGAAAGGTCATAAAACTGTGTTATAAATACTGTCATCAATATTTATATTAGATATTCTACTCTAGTTAGTTTAATCCGTTAGAAATATATATTTACTTTATTGCAAGCAAGAATAATGTTAATATTTTTTTAAATAGTCAAATATTAATATTCAATGTATTATAGGATGGTTTGAACTTTAAAAAATGCTGAATAATCAAAGAAATAGAAATGTTAAGATATTTATGACAATGGCACATCGCCAGATTTTAAATGCTAATATGATTAGGTATAGAGGTCTAGTATCTGGTTTTGCAAGCACAAGGCCTCAATAGCTGAGGGGTGTTACATGATTCACTTCACCCCATATTGGGTGCCTCGGTGGCCTAACTCGTAGCAAGTTGGTCATAGATCTAAAACCCATTGGGTTCAATCCCCCCAGGGCTATGTTTCATCTTAGCCTACATTGTGCACAAAGGTGGCAGTAAAAGAGCAGCATATTACATTTGTACTTCACCTCATACCTCACCTCATACAAAAGAAGACGTTATGCAGTAATATTTACATTCATATTTATGCATTCAAGAACACAAAAAGAATGAACATTTATTGACTTACAAGATTCTGGGTGGCTGACTATATTAAATTGTTAATGGCCTCTGACTGGAGTAAACTGGGACATTAAAAACACTCTTGGTATGTACAATTGTCTGACAATGTTCATGTTTAGGGTATTTCGGGTAAATTTATCCAACACCACTCCTCTGTGACTGATGTGTGTGTGTGGGGGGGAGGAAGTGCATGTGCGTGCGTATGTGCGTGCACCTTGTCTGTCTCTATATATAGCCATATTTTTGTTATCTCTCTCCTCATATTTTGACATATAGCTATGATTAATAACAGAACCGCCGATGGCTACTTATCTCAGATTAATCTACAGTAAATTCCCGCCCCCGTGAAAAACAATAAATACATATTCTGTAAGACAAATTCAATGTGCAGCATTTATGTCCACATATATATGGTTTACCTGTATTATTGAGGACTGACAGAAAGAGATTTAGCAATAGAAATTGTAATCAAGAGCCTGTTATTACTCTCAGTGCATGTTATTTGTCGAGCTTTAAGGGGGCTGCTTTACACAAATATAGCAACTAACAAATTGATTAAAAGTATCAATATTTTGATATCAAAATAACCAATTAAAGCCCTCCATCTTGCTCGTCTAGACGCCAAATGTTTATTTATTTTATGTAAATGAAATGTAATATAATTGATACATAAAACATATTTATGATATATGTCGACTTGAAGCCGTACGTGTTTTTGATGGAATAAAACTGGATTGTTCCTACATTCTGCCCGAAATTTGATATTATAGTCTCACATTTCATAATTTGTCATCTAACTGGCCTGTATCTATGTTACAGATAGCGTAATATAATCGGTGCACAAATGTCCCTATATAAACTTCTATGTATGTCTATATTAAACCAATATTTATTTGCGCATATTAAAACGGATATAAGATTACAATTAGACAGATTATGTGGCCACTGTTTACTTAAATGTTGGAAAGTATATTATGATTTGTAGGAGTATAAAATACTCATCATAACTTAAGCTGAAAAAATAATATATCTAAACATTTATGTACTTCCGAATAGAACTTGAAACGCTAATGACTAAAAATAACATCGAGTAGTTATATTAGCAATTTCTACCTGTAATAACTAATATTTATCTAAAAATCTACAAATACATCAATAGCTCCCCAATAACCGCCTTCTCTCTTGAAGGGTGATGGTCTATCGAGATTACATACCTGGGAGAACATACCATTACACATACAGGTATACTCATCGACTTAGTTATCTGGAAACGAAAATATCCCAAACTTTTAAATAATAGTTGTCAATGGATTATCGGTATTCATTCATTAGTCTGATATTTGTATCAATTTATTTGTTTCTTTCACAACGATAACAACAATAACAACAAGGAGAAATAGAAATATATTTATTTACTATAAACGGTCATATCAGTTATGCATAACGCCATCACACATACACACAATATCATTAATGACTACTGATGGCCTATTTATTAACTGCTTACCATATAGTATATAAGAAAATGGGATGATGTTTTGGGTAATTGCATATGAAAAATAACATGTGTTTTATTGTAATTTAAGACAATTAATTACTTTTGTCATACTACTACTATTACTACTACTACTACTACTACTATAATAATAATAATAATAATAATATGGCCGAAATGGCAGTTATTTTACGTGGCTTATCTACCTCAAATGAGGGAGATACATATGGCCTGTAATTTACATCTTCACCAAGAGAACTAATTCTAATTTTTAATATATGATATATTGAATGGAGAAAACCAGTTGCCTGGATGGTTGAACATTTCCTCCTACTATAGTGCCACGGCTGGGATTCGAACCGTCGACCTCCTGCACAGCATGAACATAACCGATGGGTAAATAGTCCATCACTATACCCATGAGTCCAAACAAACTTTGTATTAACTGATTAACCAACGATGAGATTAAATAATCACAGCTCAATTCCATCTTTAAAGGAACTTTAAACGAAAACAGATTTCATAATGTTTTCTTCACATTTGTACTCTTTTTTAATAATGAGACTTAATTGTGTAATTATTCCTTCAAGTTTTATCATTATTCTACATCATGAAGCATAATGTTAATGTCATAAAGTCATAAACATGATAACAGTGTAAATTGTTTTTCTAACATAATAGTTTATTTCAGTTTTGACTGGTACATATCGTACTTCACTGTAGTACAAATCATAATTTAACTTAGATACGGAAGAAGGCCCCACATATATAGAGCATGAGTTCGTTGTGTTAAAGACCCAGGTGAATCGAAATAACATTGACACAGCCGAATGTCTTGACAGTTAGTGTCCAGACATGAATGATGGCTGTTAATACAAAACAATAACTGATAAATATGTCTATTTGTCGTGTATAAATAGTCGTAATGAATGAAATACAATAAACTACATAACATGTTTAAAACTGAATATGTGATTTATAATACGCCTTGGGACATGTCCACGTCGATAAATGCTAACCACAATATTCTGTCAGTACATTAATGACAAGTAAATCTATATATATATATATGTTTATAACTATTAGTAATTTTTAATATATATTTTGTGAATGAGATACTACCCCATAACATATACAAGTAGTTAACATTCCTTATGGCACTGTTAACAAATAAAGTGTTGATGATTTAGTCTGTACAAAATATGTGCTGACATTCAAAAGGTTTATTCATTCCGAAGTTAATACAGTTTTTTATCAAACGTATTGAACCCAGATATCTATATTTACGGTCTTTGTTTTAGATCATATCTGGCTCTGAAACGTTTGACGTCAATCGATGCAATACAATATTAATGTTCCCACTTTTCGAACTGATAATTGATAATTTACTTAGACATTCATTTTTCTATCTTTCAACACTTTTGTATATATATCGTACAAAACGTGGATTTCAGGTGTACAGTTTAATTTGGCGTACCAAATAATTAATATAAGTATATGTTTAAATTAGTAAAACATAAATTTACTGTTACGTCTTGTCAATAACACTTGGTCAATCAAGGAAACTAAACAACGAGGAACAAAGCCCGCTCCCACCATATACAAATCACACTATAATAACAGATACATGTTTATCAAATGTATAGGGTATTTATTAATTGTATTTTATAATAATAATAAATGACATGTTTCCCTAAATGTCTGATCTATTATAGTAGTCTGCATTTAATCGATTAAATAGTTCTGACAAATATAATTCCAGGCACAATACATTAATGTTTACACACAATAAGCTGATATAACATGAATATGATACATACCAGTTGATCTGTGTTTAGACAGGTAATATAATTTATCTAATAATTGTTATCATAAAATAAACAGTAGAACATAGAATATTCTATAGTGCGCGTGCGTGCGTACATGTGTTTGTATGTCTAGGCATATGTGTGTATATGTGTTAGATATATGGATGAGCGCGCGCGCAAGTGTGTATACATACTTTTCGTTACAGGTAATTGATATCAGAGCGTCATATCATCAAGACTCAAACAACAATAAAAATTAATACTTCCATAAACCTAAATAAACCTACATCAATGCATACATATAAACCTAAGTATACATAACCGATAACTGATATTGAACATATAATTCCAACCAAAAGTGTTTATTTCATATTTTATAGTTACTGTTTGGTTAAAATAATCAAACAATTAACTCATGTATTGGAAAGAGGCTTGATTTTGTTTTACATCCAAATACAGTAAAGTAAATGGACCAAACGACCTCAAAAAAGGAATGAGGCGAAGCCAAAAATAAAACAACCTTCTCACCCAGCTAACACGGGATTTGAACCCGGATGCTGAATTGTTTTAACCAAATGCATTACCATTTAAGTCGTAAATATATCTTTAGTTGTATTGCTAGAATACCTTATGTTCTGACGTAATATTCGTGATGAAGGATCAGCCATAACTAGCCTCGTTCTAGGATATTTTATTTTATCTAAAAATCATCATCTTTATGTTGTTCATCCTTTAGGAAATAAAATGATATCTAAATTGAGATCCATCTCAAAAGATAATTAGATAATGTTCCATGTTTCTGGTGGTTTATCTATCATTACACACATTTCCGAAATTAAAAATATTTCAATAATATGTTTGCGAGAAAATAATAGTTCAGTGTCACGGAATTATGTAGGTTTTATCCAGCACATTAATTATGCTATTTCAGAAGCTTAAAGTAACACAAAGCTGATATATATATATATATATATATATATATATATATATATATATATATATATATATATATATATATACATGTGTGTGTGGTGTGTGTGCGCGTGCATGGGTGAGTGAGTGAGAGAGTGTATGTGTATTTGTATGTGTGCGTGCATCCGAGAACATAAGTTTCGGCATTAGGCGAAACCGGACTGGTACAGAGAATAAGCAGTTGGGAATTCATTTTCCCCGGAGATCTGAATCAAAGATAGAATGGAAAATGAACATGTGTAAAGAAACATTATTATCACTTGGAGATCAATCATTTGTGCCTCTAACATAAATTATAGATATATCTAGTTCTCCCAGACTAATACATCAATTAGTGGTCAATAACAATATTCCCAAATGTCCAAGTCCACGAAAAAGATAAATTAATTCCTTATCATCAACAGAATACTGATCATCAGTCACAGTCAAAATATACAAACATTCAGCTTGTCCCTGAGTGACATCCAAAGAATGGCCAAGGTCAAGCAACTCTCAAACGAATATGTCTATATTATGTACTTTAACAGAAATAAACATTCATTCATTCATTCCCCATTTATATAGTAACTTACTTACCAAAAACGACTATATTTATAGCACTTACATGTTATTTTTTTAATTTATGTATTTCATTCTTGATCAAATGGAGAGAAAATACAGTGTAAAAGTTGGTTATGTATAAATTTCGTATGAGAAGAATGAGAAGAATTCGTATGAGAAAATAAAACTAATAGGCGAAATATCCATATAAACAATTTGAGTTACTAATGTGCCAGATATTAAAATATTATATATGACAAGTAAATCAATAGCATATACACAACGCTTCCTAGCTGATGATTCACTTAAATATACATAATCCTGTCAGTTTTTATTTCTGGATGAGTGAACTAGTCACCACATGACACCAATTTAACTCCGTAACCTCGAACCCGTGACTATTCGGTTATATTAATAATTAGCTAGTACCACATCGTATTATTGTAAACATGATTGATACAATTTCAATAAAATTACATATATTAATAAAGTTTCGTTGAATCCATACATTTTTAATAATTTCAATAACATTAAATCATATATGGCCTTGAAGAGAAAAGTGGAGAACAGATTGATCCTGACATCTTCCAGTCTCTACCATGACCGGATGTTCGTCTTAAGTTATGCTCTGTTACTAAAAACTAGACCATGGTACACAAGATATTTTAGACGAACAGACATTTACCATCAATAAGATTTTTCTTTTACTTCGTGAAGGTACTTTAATACAGCACTCCGCATCATTAATTATTAGTTTATGTTTGTTAAATAGAATACTATTATTATTATTATTATTATTATTATATTATTATTATTATTATTATTATTATCAGTTTGTGTTCATTAAATATAATTACGTCATTATTATTATTGTTATTAGCAGTAGTAGTAGTAGTGGTAGTAGTAGTAGTAATAATAGTAGTAGTAGTATTAGTTATAGTAGTAATAGCTGTTGTTGTTGTTGTTTTGTGCTGTTGCAAAAAATATATATATATATATATATTAATCGCCTTTGTTGATATATAATGGCATGCGTATGCGTGTATAGAATGATTCTGGTACGTGCGTGTGTGTCTATGTGCATGTGTTAGGATACACATAGAGAGGCAGCAAGCACAGGGCATCAACATATCTAAACATCCTTTGAGACCTACCTCCATAAATATAAATAGAAATACAACTATACATACATTAATCTAAATATAAAATATTCCATACTGCATGTGTCTGGTTTACTCATCAGCCTGTGGGAACCAGCTAATTCGCTTTTCGTTGGCGACAAATACGTCAGCCCACAGAAAGGGCTACTGCAGTCTAGTACAAAACGGAAGATAAAACATACCATTTGACCACAGCTCGCAACACAGTGTGGTCAATGGGACTTGCTAATCATATCATAACTATTGCACGTTAATTCAATAGTAATTTTCAGTGGTCCAAGAAACCTGATATAAAAATTTCGACACCTCAGATGCATCTCAGCTATATATATATTCTTACCTATATACATATATATATATCCATATGTCCATTTATATGATATAGCTTTGATACCAGCCTGTTAAGAAATATTACAGTTACATATATATATGTGTGTGTGTGTGTGTGTGTGTGTGTGTGTGAAACGAGCACCCAGGAAATTGTGAAAGGTATCATATGGTAAAATAAATGATAACATTTTTGTATATGAAGCCGTAGGTCGTTTTAGTGCAAAAAACTTGATTGTGTCTATATTCTGACCGGATATTCGACATGAAAAAGTATAATATTACATAATTTGTACTGTAACTGTCCTGTATCTATATCGTACATAGTGGAATATAACACGTACGGAAACATTCCTTATATGTGAAATACTAGACGGCTTCGACTGAATACTAGACATGTTTGCATTACACCACTATTTATCTATATACATTAAAACGGATGTCAGATTACAACCAGTTAGGGTAGATGATTACTATTTACTCAGGTGTAACATTTTACAAAAAGGAATATGAGACAAATGTCAAAATACACATTTTAGAATAAGCTTAAGACTACTCATCACTATTTGATTAATAAAACTTGATGTCCATCTATTTCCGATAGGAACTTACGTTACTAATATATATAATAACGTTAAATACTCAACTGATCAAATGTTAGCTAGAATTACTTAGCATTAAACGCTTCTAGTGGATTATACATTTGTTTTATTATGCTCGTGTAAGGATAATGAAGATGCTTAAAGTAAATAAAAGACAAGATTAATAAACTCCTAACTCGATGATAGCTATCTTATCTGTTGAATGATGATAGATGAATGAGATAATAAAACCTAAGTTAAGATAACATCATCGATATAGTTATAATTATGCGGTTAGTTGGCAGCAATACAATTGACCATAATAGTTCTAAAATACACATTAATAAGTAATTTATATTTATACCATAGTCCATTCTTATTTGGTCCTGTAAAACCGAAATAAAAAGAGAAATAATATCATTTGTATTATAGTAAGCAGTGTTATCAATTGTGTTAACCATTTGACAATGTTCATTTTGTTATGTTGTACTATACAAATATAGTTCCTAATTTATTTAATCATAACACTTACAAAAGATGAATGAATATTGTATTTTGTGATACACATTTTCTAGGATTACGGTTTTAGTGTTGTTTGAATTCAATTTAAAGAGACATTCACCATCACCAATCTTTCTTAAATATGTAATGATTAGAACAGTAACCAAGATTCCACAATAATCACGAAATATACCAATATCATAGATTTAGGGAAATAATCTAACAAATAAATTTACAGTATTAAACTCAAAATTAGTAATGCTTAGAGTTACTGACGTTATATTCAGCCAGAATAATTCTTCTATGTCCGAATAATCAATAACGAAACATTTATAAGTCCTCACAGTATCTGTATATTGATTTACGGCGGAAAGTCGATATCTAGATATTTAATAAATTTACAGTATTAAACATATCATATAATTAGTAATTAGTAGAGGTGTATAAGACGGTTTTATTGCGCTCAGTGAATTCTTTATGATACGAAATCAAAGAACAAACATGTTTAGAAGCCATCCGTTCGGTATTATTTTTCTGGCTGAAGTCGACATTTCTACACTTGTTATATGACATTCTAAAGAACAAACTAAGTTGGAATTAGATAAATTTTATTCCGTCCACTAACAGGCGAATGTATGATATATCACAGGATTTCGTGGGTTGAGCAAAAATACAATAAACCCTCAAGTACAGTTCTCGGAAAGGGAAAATAAGCTTAAGCTGACTACTTAAATAGTTTCTGATGTTAAACTATAATAATGAAAATATGTTAGTACCTGTGATCTTCCATCAAAAGGGAACTAATAGTGTTAGCTGCGTGTACTAATATAGGGCCTTTTGAAAGGTTATCACAGTATATAGTAAAGAAGATGATATATTTGGTAATTGGCTATTTCAGTGTCTCACGGTAACATGATGAATAATTCTAATTCTAGAGGTTTATTTTTTAAACCTATTGCCAGTCGAAACGATGAATTTACTTTGTTATGACTTGATTACTTGTGATAAGATTTTGAGACGGAGCAAAAGAACATCCATGTTTTTACAATACTATCCTTTATCAACAACAATTTTAATCCACCAATAATCCTTCATCAGCCATTAATATTCTACAACATAGAATATAGAATTATACTGTTTATATTATAACTATGATACCAGTATAAATTATTCTTCTACCAGTGTTGTTTATTTGATCGGTGGTTCATACATATTACAAGGATTTACTATAGTGTAATTTGCATTGGGTGTGGACGAGGTACATATATAAATTATAAGGTCGTTGCTTTGAAGCTGGATGAGATGAGAGATAACATGGACATAATCAAACCTCATGATAGGTAGCTTCTAAAAATGATCACATGGGGGATACTCCATGATAATAAAGTAATAGCTGATAATAGAAAATTAAATAATTCTTGTATTGTATGTTTGATATAATTACTTGTATTTGTTCTGTATAAAGAATTATGTCGGATTAAATACAATACAAATCGACTAAATCCACTAAATATTTCAATGGATAAGCCATCATCAAGAGAAAGATTAAGGTAATTATAATATTCTTAAAATACCTAATAGTCAGATAATCCTCTATATCTCTGTTCCTGACATATTAGGACATTAAACAGATTTTATTTCGGCAGAAAATGTCAATAATCTAACATAACACAATCTATGGTTTCTTAATAACATTGCAAATTGTCTAATGTCATCTTAAGTTTGAGTTTGATTTTAATTATGGCCCGTGTATAATTTGGCTAATATTTAATTAATTCTAATTGACTAATTTGCATAGTCAGAGGAAACGACTAAACATCCAAATTCACATAAAGAAAAGCCTAAGATATGTAAATAATGTATTTGTGGCAGATTCCTCGTATGGTCGTTTCCTAATCAAATATTATTGACAGTTAACTTGGACATTTCAAACATCTTCTGTATTCTGTAACTGATATAGATTATACTATACAAGTTAATAATATCATAATTGATAATTAATACATTTTCTGGATTGACGCTGGAATGATGTAAGTTTCCTGTTTATTATTGAACACATAAAACTTGAAGATGATGGTAGACGTGACACTCTTCCGTTTGTAGTCACGGTGACATTACAGCTGTGATGAGCATGTCTTTCTCATTTAGTCTCCATATATAATTTTTGCTTTATGTTTGTGTAGTTTACATAGAGTATCGTATATAATCTAATTGTGGAATAATCGTTGATATGTGTGGGTTCGGTTTATCTTTTTATTACATGTCAATTACACCTAGAATTGGTTATATTTAGTATATTCTAAAAGAATCAAAATCGAACTATCAGCAAAGCATTTAAATATGAGATGAGGAAATATGAGATGGAATATAGCCGAATGAATAGCACAAACTAATTACCATAAGAATGTTGGCATATAGCGAACTGTTTACTAATATACTTTATAGATTAGTACAGTCAATATTATAAATATATACACCATATGTGCGTCATAAATTGGCAATTAAAGGACGAATAAATTAATTATCTGGTGAGTCGCTGATAATAGAACGTGTTTCGATAGATTAGTGCGCCGTGACCTTGAATGGTTAAATTATATCTATATAATCTGATATAATGTTTTAATGTCAATGGATGCGATATCAATTGTAGCAGAGTAGATTTTTTATATCTGACATCATCCGTCGACCTGATGTAACTCAATACACATCTATGTTGATAATACACAGCTTTACGTTACATTTTATCATAGGGAGTAACCTAGTATCGTTAAAGCTGTTGAGATTCTGGAAGTGAGTTTTGATGATATCAGGACATAGATGATTAACAATAAATTATAGATATATGATAGAGAAACCCAAATGATTATATATGCTCCACCCCGTGCCAAAATCCCAAACATGTGTATCACGGTGTTGTAGTCCACCAGTTTACTGAATCTATGAGACATCTTTGAGTGATACTGGATAAGAACATGGCCATCAAATCAAGGGGTATATGTCAGCTGCTTATTTCCAATTCAATTAGGGACATTTTGAACTATTCAACAGATAGTATAGCCTGATTTACAAGATAGGCCGATACATACCTTTGTAATGGTCCGTCTTAACTATTGTAATTCTATATTGTATGGAACTCCGGAATCATCTGTCAAGATACTTCATCTGTTATTGGACACGATTAGTGTCCAAAACCCTATAATGGACACTATAATTCCATCCTTAAATCCCTCCACTGAGACACTTTTATGTCAACGGATTGAACTCAAGGTCCCCATCCTTACATATAAAACCCTGGATAGATTAGCTCCATCATATAAATCAAATACGACTCAGTAGTATTAGACCACATGTACATTCAGTACAACAGTCTGTAACTTGCTAATGCTACCATGTGAGAGAACGGAAACAGCTGGTCATCGATCTTTCCACTATGTGACATATCACCTGTAGAATCATTTATCAAATCGACTCACACTGTAATTCTCATTTAATACATTTATATCTAATTATTATTATTATTATTAGTAGTAGTAGTAGTAGTAGTAGTAGTAGTAGTAGTAGTTAGTATTTAAGTATGGAGACTTGACACAAATACCTGTACCACTGGGATTCAAATCCTGATACTAAAGTTTGCACCACATTGCACATCCCTTTCTGAAGCACAAGATATGACATTATTCCTTTATTTCAATCTCTCATTGTGATCATAAATGCATTAGTTGTCTTAGACATGTTGATTCTAAATGAAAAAGTCGGACCCAATGGTGGCAATCTGGTGCCGGAAGTTGGTTTTTGTGGAAAATCCCAATATCAACTGGTGTGACTTGACTAATAAAAGGAAATGTAAAACGTGAAATGTGAAACTACAATCCATACTACTACTACAGGAACAACAACAACAACAGCTATTACTACTACTACTACTACTACTAGTAGTAGTAGTATTACCAGCATCTTCAGCACCACCATTATTCTCACTACTAATACTACTACAATTATTACTAGTACTACATCTAATACTCTCATACTACTACTACTACTACTACTAACTTTAAAATGATAATAATAAAATGATAATAATAAAATGATAATAATAATAATAAAATTAATATTACTATTATTACTATTATTAATAATTCATTTTGTTGATGGATGTTATTGTTGTACTTGGTTGTGTTTTCATTACAAAAATGGTGTTTACTGATCATACAATGATACATCTAGAATAGTAATTTTAAAAAGGACTAATACACATTATTGTGAATTAATCAGCGTATATCAAGGACATCAACTACATCCATTATGTATCATGGAACGAATATATAACATGTTCTCTTAATGGAATGGAATATCATCCTGAGTGGCTTTAACACTAAAGCTTGTTGAATGTTTTTTTTTAGTAGAAGCCTGAGGGAATTAATCACCTGGAGCCTACATGGTTACGTATATAATCTAGCAAGCGTTATATACGAATAAACTGATTAATTCAGTTTAATACATAATTTATTTACGGCGTAGCACAGTTCGGTCGCAATATAAGAAAGATGAAAGGAGCTGAAAACCAGATATTATTAAAAACAAATACGTGACGCAGAATATATTTGCATATAATGACACAGACTTATCAAATATCATTGTATCCTTAATGATTACTTGTACAACAGAATATGCACGCATGCTCAAAGTCAGCAGCCAGAGAGTAGTCACATGAATTAATTGAATGTATGAATGATTTATTTCCAAACTCTACAATATAACCATTACAACAATAGTTATGTACTACATAAAAATATATATCATTTAAGATTGTAATTACAGTAATGGATAAGAAAAGTTACCAGATCATTAACCTTTGGTAATATCACACTTTTATAAACTGAAAATTTAAACTGACTCGAATTAGTCCTAACCCAAGATTTATATGGAATTGTATATTTCAATGTCGAATTAAAATATTTAAAAAATAACCCAATAAATAACCCAATCCCTGTGTAATCAGGAAATAAATAACCAATTAGGATTACATCTACAATACAACCGATTACGATTAGGACTACATGGTATATCGAAATGACGATTTTAATTTCGTTTACTGGAGAATATGTAATCGATTGCCTATTACCCAAAAGCCCATATCTAATCATGGTACAGGATTAATAGGAGTAGCACTCATATATGTATGTAGAATAACCACTAAGCTGATCCTGTAAGGACATATTATTAAATGTATAGTTATTCTTTAAAAAAATGCAGTAACACACAACGAAGTTTATCTCCTAATAAACTCATATTTCCATGATTTTTAGCGGCATTCTAAATCATTAGATGATTGTTGAGGTGACGTAGACAGACAATAACTAACTTAATTATAAGGAGAAGGATCTGATCGATTTGACCTCTGTATTTAATTAATGTGATGTCTAATAATATAAACATTCACCAATCTATGAAAAAATAATATAATTGGTTATTATATTAATTAGAATAAATCACAACCCAGTTTTCTTTTAGCTGTAATTGTTATTTGATATATTTTGTCTCTCGATGGGATACCCAAATTGCAATCTACTAAACCTTTAAGTAAATAGATACCATTGATTTAATGATTAGCACATTTTTATTGTGGGACTGAGATATTCACGTCACATTGTTAGCTTGTAATGGGGAATGGACTCATTGACCTGGTTGTTGACGAAGATCGTGTAGGCCATTATACGAAGAATATTCAGTTAGCATTTGTCTATAAATCTATAAATTACTGTTCAGATTAATTACGTTGATTCTTGTTGTTTTTTATAGGCAACTGGCTTTCTGTGAGTGTGCTTATTTAGCCATATACGGAAATACAAGTAGGAACATGTACTTATGTATTTATATATACATATCTATGTCGGCATGTATGTATGTATGTATGTATGTATGTATGTATGTATGTGAGTGTTTGTGTATGTATGTATCTATGTAATATATATATATATATTTACTAATAATCTTTTTAATGTAAAGTAAATGTGGCTACCTCACCGAACGAGAAAGACGTCATTCCCCCAAATACCTCCAACTAATAATAACAGCGTAGTCTTTATTTTCATCGTTTCTTTTGGGGAAACTATTAAATTTCAAAAATGCTATAAAACGCTTGTGTTACACACACATGTACACATGCACGCACAAACACACATACACACACACATGCATGCATACACATAAACAAAAAAAACCTTTATTGGGCAATAAAACAATTTCGTATTTCCTAACCTACATAAAAGTTATTTTTTATCTCTTAAGATAAATATACAGAATAACTAGCAACATCTTAGAGATAACAAAGATCGTTTTAAATATATAAAACCAATACATTTAATTTGTATTACGTTAACCCCCAAGCAATGGCAAAAGGAAACCAATACAAAAATGGAATATAATAAACGGATATAAAGGATGGGTCATATATAAATGAATAAACACAAACCTAGAAATGTTATGTGTTTGACACTGATATGATCTCCCTGTAGCGTTGAACATTTTCAGAGATGACATAACAATCAGTGCTAACTGTAATACCGTATGAACTATTGGTCAATATGTATAGGCCAAAGATTGATCAAATACACGGATAATATTATGAAGAAAGGATAAACTTACTTTTAATTTTAGCAAACATAAGTTAAACAGTAAATATTAATCTAGAATACGTGGTTACTGGTCGACAATATAGACAAGGTCATTAATGTAATATGCTGGTGATTAACAAATGACTTTGTAAATTATTCAACAGAGGTACAACATATGTATCGCTCAATATTACAATTTTGTATTGTGACAATAAAAACAAATATATATATATATATATATATATATATATATATATATATATATATATATATATATATATATATATATATATAATACATATAAATAACTTTAATAACAGGCACATAATATGTCATCCTTAGATCAGTAAGGGACTGACTTCGATAGTAAGTCGCCTGGAATCAAAGGGCGCCCTTCGTTTAAATTACGCCCGCCCTTAGAACGAGGGTTCGTCAAGGTTGGTGACATTCATGTACTCCATATTTTAAAAAAAGAGACTCCAAATCATATTTGCAACAGGTTCTATGATTTGTCAAAATAGGAGAGTTACTGTGTGATGTCATAGAGTCAAAACGAGAAAGCAATGTCCAGTGAACTAATAATAACATGGTATTTCCCGGCCAGGACATCGGCGCTCTTTGGTGACCGATTGGTTGCATTATTGATTTGGAGTTTCTGCGCTTTGGTATACAATTAATATGTCTTTTGTTAATTCTATTTCCGATATTTTGATCCTATGTAAGCAAAATCAATAGTTTAATCTAGGAGACCACCCCGTTGGCGCCCTTAAAACGAAGTGCCGAAACTGGGCATGTCGATTGCTCAAGTGAAAAAGATTTGTCAATAGTAAACGAATATGTTGCCACACTTATCAATTAAGTTGAAATGATACATAAACTTCCAAATAATACAAAATAAATAGTGATCGAGAGTAGTATTAATGTTTTTATCAAGTTGTCCCGGTTTTGCAGTGACTCAGCTGACGCACTCGGTTGATAAATACAGCGATGACGATTTGCATTTCTGCCTGCATTTATTGGCCAATATTACCCTTCTTTTTCATTTATTATTAGCAAATGTAAAAGTAAAAACGTTGGTGGTGACAGTTGTTCATTGAGACCGGTAAGGATAATCTTGATTACCAAACATACAATCTTAATTAGGGTTAATAACTAAACAGATGACGAACAATAACTTTCTTAATTATAGTTACACTCACATTTGGGTCTGTGCTGAATATGACTTTGGGATCTCGGCTGTTCTAGAGTATCACAACAAAATTCTCAGGATGTTAATATTATAAACTTTTTTTCTCTCTATATGTATCCTAAAACACATGCACACGCGCGCACACACACACACACACACACACATATATATATATATATATATATATATATATATATATATAAACGAATCTGATTTTCATTGTATAACATACCCTAGGATATGTCCGGGATGACATAACAAGGGCATAGTATGGCTTCCAATGTGTCCTCCAAAATCAGAAACAATTTGCAACGATTAGAGTAATATTAGAGTCGATAGCTTTTAGAAATACAAATCTGGAACGATTATCCTAACTCGTCAACTGAACCCAGGCATAACCCAGGCATACTTCACAAATATTGACATTATAGACTCGGTATGTTACCTAATTATAAACGCCTTGAATAGATATAAAGGTCATGTTTGTTGTTAAACGTATAGGTTACAGAAGTGAACGCAATTCGTCTAAATATAGAGAAGATAACCCTTTGTGATCATCTTAGCAAAAAAGATAAATGGTTCTGTCTTTATTCTAGACCAACAGTGGTTGTTAGACGTAAGCAGATGAAACAACATTTTTCCCCTTTATTGTTTGAATGTGATTATGTAATTAATATGGCTATTATTATACCAATATGTGTCCTAAATAGCTCCGATTAGTCCACAACACAAATAGATGTAACTGTTTGTCACGTAACAAGTACCATCAGGATTCCGTTATTTTATATGTCTTTATCTATTATTCCTTGTCATTGTTCCAAATATAACGCGTGGAATAAAACATTTATATCTACGAGACCTTTAACTGAACGATGTCAAATCTTCCACAGTAAAATACCACGTGATCGGTAATTGGGACAAGACTTACGTCATCACAAAGCATCATAAACCGACAAGTTTTACTATATTGATATCTGGCTCTGTACGTTAAGATTAGCTGTGTCTAATTACACCTGCGTGAATCAATATATTGTTCCAGAAGACTGCTCAGTGTTGATCAAGATCCAGACAGAAGTTATAGAGTAATGACAGAACAATGATAAATGATCAAAAATTTCACATTATATATATATATATATATATATATATATATATATATATATATATATATATATACTCACTCACTCACTCACTCAATTCCTCTCTTTCTATCTCTCTATGTCACACACACACACACACACTCTCGCTCTCTCTCTCTCTATCTTTAAAAATATGTGTAAGCTGATAGACAACATTTTATCTGGTAAATGAGTCACGTATAAATGGAAGGCAAATTAATTGTAGTAGTCTGGGAAATTCATTTTCTTGTACCATATTAAATATTACTCAACATAATGATATCCTATATTTAGTTGGCAGTTTTAAATAATCTCGCTAAGAACATGGTCAATATCAACATACACAGCTGAATAAGTTTATGTTAATAATCAATTTATTTGATATACTATTTCCTAAAGGAAATAGGCTCAATTTACGTTTTGAAATGTTGTCACCTGTAATTTTAGAATTCTTGAAATTTAGTAAATATTCATTTTTCTCTAGAATATGCTATTTTCCTGGCAGTAGTTTAAAAATAACATTTTAAAATGTTGGTGTTTGAAAAGTGATGGATTAACTCGATCATTACTCCAAGCGTTTTTGTAGTAAATTTCTATTCATAGTTAAAGCTAAACCTTTATAATATAATTTGAACAAGATAAAAGAACTGAGTTAATGTGTAACGTTAGAACAACTCAGTGAGTTTATTATAATAATGACACTGACGTCACTGGTTCACAGTTGATGAAGTTAGATGTAGTAGATGTAATATTGAATTAAACAAAATTAAAACATATGACCAAACTTCTATCAATAGAAACCGGTGTAAATTGTCGTCTTGTTTACTATATTTCGATTACCTAACATAATAAATGGGTACTGATGTAATTATGAGATCCAAAACAAACGATTAATTAAAAATCCATCAGTAAACTATTTATTTGTTCATATACATTATTATATTGTTCAAATTAGTATTATTGATTTTGACGTAACCTCGTGATCGGTATTATACATCTGATCAACCATGTTACAATAATGTTACATATGTTCAAGGCTTTAAAACAAATCCATTATTGAACATTTTCTTTATGCCATTGGAGCAGACGTGGTCTTGAAGCAGAACAGGAATGAAACGATTGATCCTGACGGCTGACACTCTATATCCGGATGATACGTTCTCCGTAATTTCAGCTTCTTTACTAAGAAATGGACCAAAGTCCAACAAATATTTTAAAAGAACAAATTTTTCTTTTATATTAATAAGTTTCTTTTTACTTTGTGAAACCTTGACACAGCATAAATCATAAACATCAAGGGTAAATTTCATTAAACTAACTGGCAATTCACTAGTTGTAGTAGCTGTATTATTATTATTATTATTATTATTATTATTATTATTATTATTATTATTGGCAGTAGTAGTAGTAGTAGTAGCCGTAGTAATTAAAGAAGTAGAAGCAGTAGGAGCCACGGCCACTATATATGTATCCTAAAACACAAATTGTCCGAGCCAGACATCTGACCTATTTCAATCCAGATTCCTTATTACACCCATGTAAGAAAGTCATGTCGTTATTACCATATGTTTTACTCTATCAGCCTTGCTATGTAAAATGTAGAATCTGTATTTTTGTCCTCATATGTGGTCTGGCGCTAAATTAGGCGTAAATGAACGATCACTAAGTGCTGAACGGAAACCTAACACCAATGAGTATTGTGCATAATATTTGTGTAGATTTTAGTAAAGAATATGACGTCGTATTTAACTGGAGCAAGCGTCATCTTAAAATCTATGATGATAGAAGTACGTACCAGAAAATGGTACAGCTATGTTTGAACGGGTAAACCCTACATGTGCAGAGGATAGTAACTCATCTTGGTCACCCAGTTGGTATTGATAATGTTAATTCTATTGCCATACGCAACGCCAAGCGAGATTTATCTGTGAACGAATTTATATCATGGCAATTTTTTGTTCAGCTGATATCCGTACCTTTATGTTTCTCACATATTGTACCAGCTATTATGGATCACCTCTGTGGCAATTAGATTCCAATGATGTTAAGCATTTTTATGTTACATGGAGGTATTGTACCCGGAATATATGGAATATCATCGTTAGAACACACTGCAGTCTTTTTAAATCATTTATGTGAAGGATATAATACTGATCTTGAACTGATGTCTCGATTTATGTCATTTTACCAATCATTATCAAAAAGTGAAAATATTTCTATCCATCTGTGTTATTTGCTATGTGAGACACGCCGGACCCCATGTATCGATTAATAGGAGATTCTAACTGTCCAAACTAAATTAAGATGGTGAATGTTCCGTGATGAATAAACAATACTTAAGTGTATATGAAAATAAGGAGAAGTGCATAGCTAATGGTGTTTTGCTAAAGGAATTGTATTTATTAAGGGATGGAATATTGACTACGGACCTAAGCCGTAGCAATATATGTCACTTAATTAATTTTGTATGCACTGGTTGATTCTATGTCTGTTCCGTTTCATTTTGTGGATGTTGTTCATATTTCCACTACAAATTATTATACTGCATACCATGTATAAGTTATATATATATATATATATATATATATATATATATATATATATATATATATATATATATATATATATATATGAGGATTAGCTGTTAGGTTTGAGTAAATCATAGTACTTAGTCAGGATTGAGACGATATTTCGTTCTAGTCCAGTAACATTCGATTGTGCACTATTGCTACTTTACTTTTTTAGCTAAGTCACTTCACTGCTTCCATATGTAGGTAGTGTACTTATTATCACGCATTCGACAAACTGTAATACTGGTTAAGGCGCCGATGACCCATAAAAGGCCTAACCTTTCACTCAGATTAGAGAACAATTTTCGACACCATAGCTGGGTATCATTTGTTTAGTTATTGAAATCCAGAGTAAACCTAAGGCCAGCATCTGTAGTGTCAAAACTATCTTTTGGACCACAAAAAACACTACTGAATGTAAACTGAGGTGTCAAAGTAGTTATCTTGTGTAAGTGCTAACCCACTATTGAAGCCGCTTTCCTGTGAGCGTAACATATTTGTCGCGTAAGAAAAGCGGATTAGCTAGGCCCCACAGGCTGATGAGTATCCCAGACACATGTATAAGTATACTTATGTATAGATTTGTGGAAGCATTTAACATGTTATATTTAGATTGACGTATGTATAGTTTTATTAATGCATTCATTGATTGAGGCATGTATATTAAAGGATATTTGGATATTGATGTTGGGAGCCAGTAATAAAACACATTTTATAGAAGAACATACTTATTTTAGAAGAATGGATGCACCAACAAATATACAAATTCTGGCTTATCACGAACCTAAATATTTACTCTTTTAAGTGATAATCTATGTATATAATAGATTATTCTATACTACCACTACTACTACTACTACTGCTATTATTACTATTACTACTATTACTACTACTAATACTACTGATACTACTACCCATAGTACACGTTGTTGGGGTGGGGTAGTCTAAAAACAGTATTGTTTACTATATTATAAGGATATTGGTCATTTTATATAAATTCAGCCAGTGCCTCCCACCTGACCATTTGAGATTGTATACATTTTTGTATATATCAACTACCATGTATATCATGAGGTCTAGCATAATTTTTAGGTTTCATTAAAATATTAATTCTTCACATCTTTAAATCGTTAATAGATGGACATAGGATAATTACAAACAAACAGACTGATAGATAGACTGATTGACAGAAATATGGACAGACATATAGATACACACACACACACACACACACACACATACAGACAAGTTTAAAATTCTTTCGTCAGAAGATGTTTCTAACATACACATAGATAAATAAATAAAAAACACGCATATGCACTCAATTTATGCTACCTTGACCTCCAAACAATGGCCAAAGTGAAGATTTTTTTTACCTAATATAGACAGCAACAAAAGATGTGCATGTATCAAACAGATAAATGCGATGAGTCATTTGACCTGAATGAACTCAAACCTCCAGTTTGTGGTTTCGATATTAGTCTCAACTTTATAATTCACTCTCTTCGAAGGCATAATTTCACTGGAAACAACAATAATAATAACAACAACAATAATAATAACAATAATATTAATAATATTAATATTAATATGCTAAAAACACATTTAGCCTTTTTGACTATTCATCGCAACGCATTATGTGGCTTAATAACATCCACTATAATAATACGAATAGCAGGGACATAATATATGGAGACACTTCTTTATTGTTTGATTCATCGTGTCAGATAACTAGAATCATCGTGAATATGCAGATCTGTTTGTTATAGGACATAAAGGCCCTACCTGTTGTTAGACCAAAGGTTACAAGTATAAACACAGCCATTCTAAATATAGGAGAAGACAACCCTTTGTGGTCATCTTAACATAATAAGCAATGGTTCTGAAGCTAATGACTTTCGGTCTTTGTCATAGACAACCAGCGGCTGATAGACGTAAGCAGATTAGACGAGATCTTTCATTATTATCTGCATTTTATTATGTTGAGATTAGGGCTATTTATATATCATCACGTAGCCTAAATAGCTCTGTTTAGTCGGCAACACAATTAGAGTATACATTCGCTGTTGTTTTATACGACTTGATGTATATTCCTACCTGTGACTGGTTCAGATAATATACTTGTCATAAAGGTCTATATTAATATGACTTTGACCTGAATGACGTCACATCCGGCAACATAAAACGCACGTGATCAGTAATAACTACAAGATGTACGACATTACAAAAGATCGTAAAGCGAATTGTACTGCTAAATAAATGCTCTGTCTGTGGTTGACTACGTAGAAAAGAGGATTTCCCGTTTCTAGTTACACCTGTCGGGAACGAGCTATTAATCTTGAAGACTCTACACAGTGATGGTCAAGGTCCAGACGGCAGTTGCAGAATAATAAATTCGAATGATTAATGAATCCCTAAGCTGTCACATCAATTCCTAATAAATTCATCGACTGTCTGTGAAACAGTTCCCCAAAATTAAATAACGTCTAGAGGATGTAAGTAAATTATATTATATTAGCTTAAGAAGAGTATTGATATTATTTGATAATTTAGGATGTCTTAAAAGTTTAAAGATGTTTCTGGATTACTACTACTTTCCAGTACTTGTTTTTATGACATTAAAATGATACTTGTTTACTCACCAAGTTTTATATGCCTTGAAAAACATAGAATAGGTGGAATATCAGAAGGAACACCTGGCCAACAACAATAGAAAGGTGCACTCCCGGGTCAAGAAGTGTCGGCCTCAGGGTCTCGGGCCGGCTCTTATTTTCAACACTGTATATATGTGTTATATATATATAAAAGGCTTTGTATTGGATTTTATTTTCTTGGGTTCATAAATAACTATAGATTTTAGCCTAAAGAATACTTAGAGAATTACCATTGTATAACCAGAATGTTTTATATTATTGGTCAGTTAAGCAGAAAGTCTTCAGCTTTGGAAAAACAACAAGTTGTAAATAAATTTAACGAAATTGATTTATGATCAGAAAACATTAAATGCTGTCTTGTTTTCAAGGAATCCTTTATCAGAATTATATAACTGGAGTATCTCCATACCTCCAAATGGTAAAAAATTACTTTATATATGTATACTCCATGTCAGTGACTGATTGGTTATTGGATGATTCGGATGTATGAAGTCATCATATTCAACTGTCTCTTTAGAGCTATTGCTCGAAGATCTACAACATAATTTGTATTTCATGGTAAATGTGTATATTACATGAGAAAGAATAAGTATTATAAATGCCATTCTGTCTTGGTCATAACTTTTGTGAAATTTAAGAAAGTTTTCGTAGTCGAAAAGGGGGAAATACTGTTGGTTGGTTTCTGATTTATCGAGTTAATTTGGGATGTCTTAACAGGTTAAATATGTTTATAGAGGCACTTTAATATAACTTGTTTTGAATTATATGATTTACTATTCAGTTTATGAATTGGTTTCTATGGCGTTTGGACACAATATATTTATAATTGTTGACCTTGTATCAACAGCTGATGAAATTAATAACTTGAAAACAACAATATTGCAAAAATCTTCTTCTCTCTCTCTCTTATATATATATATATATATATATATATATATATATATAGAGAGAGAGAGAGAGAGAGAGAGAGAGGGGGGTGATTTTTATTGTATTGTTTAGTAAGAAACCCCAACGAACAGTCTGTTAGATATGCGAACGGGACTAATGTCCGTTTTCATCAAAGTTTACGGAATGTTGTTTATGTTGTCGAATGTGTGTTTTGTTTAAAATAGGAACAGGACAATTAAAATATATAATACTCAACGTGTTATTATTAAAATTATTATTATAGCGAAATTAATAAACATGTCATCGCATTCTAATTAGAAGACAAAGTTGATAATTTATGAACCGACAATGAAGAGACTAACAGCGAAGAGTAGTAGAGTTTGTAAACAAATCAATCAGAAGTTGAAATTGATCTATGGCTGTTCTTCTACCTCTTCTTCTGTGTATTGTCCCTGTCACAGGCGGTGATGTCTCGCTCCATGCTCGTCATACTGACAGATTCTCAATAATTTTGATTTGCTGAAGTTCTCAAGATTTGTTCCCTTCAATCTCCTTTGTTATTATTAAATTTGGAAAAATTGAGGTGATGTGGATTTCGGTTACTTCTTCTTGTGCTTTCGTTGAACGAATTGTCTGGAAGATATCTTAGCTAATACTTGGCTTATAATACGTTATTACGTGCTATAGATCTGGGTATTGTTTAGAGCCAAATATTGCGCAGTTAGCTTCCGTTTGTTCAGCAACAATCGTAACAGATTTTGTTTGGTGACGAAGAGTGGTAAATTATGAGAAGTGATCATCATGTAAATGATAACGGATTTAGTTATGTTTAACTGTTGTCAATAGGACTATTCCTGTCACACCTGGCCATGGATCAAAGCTGACCCCCTTCGTGTAAAAGAACGGTCCTATTCGTCGAAAACGTTAAAAACTGGGTCATAATACAGTTTTCTTCTAGTGAGTACATATTATTAGTGAATATTACCCAATGACATTTTGCAATGAAATTTATTTAAAAGATAAATAAGATATTATATTTTCTCATTGCTAATTAGTCCACGTTGTAACGATTTGGGTGTGTGTTACTAGGATAATAGAATGAGTATACCTTGATTGGTCTTCATCGTGGGAGTTGTTAAGAATTGTATATGACTACTTCGATAAATACGTATGGTATAGAATTAATGGTAAGTCGTGACAGATAGCATTTTAAATACAAGATGGCTGTTAGTTTGTCTATTGTGACATCCTATACCAAGGGAACAAACATCGCAACATAACATTAGCCTGCCATAACGATTCTCTCACGTACTAAGACCTATAAATGTCATCCAGATGACACAGGTGATGTTGTTGTGTTGTCTAACATGAAAAATCGATTATCTGTGGGTTGCTATAACTTAATTTCTTACTTATCTCGGCTCATCTTTTTCAAACTTTATTAAGAAAGCTACTTATGAACCAATAATAATTAACAGAAAGCCAGTTGTAATTGCCTTATTCAATGTAAGCTGATTATATGGTGGTTTTTTTATTGGTTCCAATCCTACTCACACCTGTATTTATGGGATGTTTCTGTTAGAAGCCGCTTCTCGCTCATATGTTCCAGGTATTATGATTACCGTCGATTCTAAATAAAGAACTCTTACACTCTAACCGGATACTAGAATGAATGTAGAAGTATCTACTGTGAGGTAGTCATCGTGATTCAGTTCTTGTTTTGTCTGCGTAAATGTCATTGCTAACTCTATCACATCATTTGACTGTGATATATATATATATATATATATATATATATATATAACGGCCACACGAGCTGCGCTAATTAAATATTGATTGCTATGCAAGGAATACTTTCTAATATATAACTGTGGATATGTTTTGGACATACATATAACCCTCACTTATCATAGCTAATTAATCCCCATCATCACTACCATAACAACAACAACTAATACTAATACTACTTTTACTATTAATATTGCTGCTACTACTAATATTACTACCATTACTACATTACTGCTACATCTCCTGTGTCTTTTATATCTAGTAGTACTACTACCTCTTTTACAACTGTTACAACTACAACAACACCAAAACGAACAACATCAACAAACAACTACAACTATTAATACTACTGTTACTACTACTACTACTACTAAAAATTACTGCCAACCAGTAGCATATTGGGAGCAGGAACCTATGAGGATCGTTCCAGAAATTGGTATAAATAATCAGTATGATGGCTCTCTAAAGTATTTTTAAAGCAATTAATAATGTAAAGTGTTCCTACTAAAAATATAACTAAAACTACTATTAATATTACTAGTACAACAAATGATGTTAATAGAAATGGTGTTACCATATATGTTGTTTTACTACTGCTGCTAATGATATTGCTGTTACAACGGATTCATACCAGGATAATAAATAAATTATGGCTTACGTATATTATAAACGTTTATGCTTTAAATCAGTATGTAGATATAGGGAAATTCACAATACTATCGTGTTGCTGTTAAAACACATTCCATGTCGAAGTCGTCAATTAAATGAAATGAGTAAAACCTCTGCGAATCATTTAACATTCATTTCTTAAGTATTTTAGCCGATGACATGATTGGCACTAAGTTACCACCTCTATCTAATTGTTATCGTAGAATATATGACATTTGAATTAATTAGCTTATACGCATAACCATGTTTTTATTGTTATCTCCATTTAGGATGAATAGCATCATCATCCACGTGACTAGATTTATTCTATTTACGTCGACGAACGCAATAACTACTCTAACACGAAGTCTTGTCTTCTTGATATAACCTTTTTTTTGTTGTTGGCGCAGCTGATGATTGTGTCACCATCATCTGTGCTTACATACGTTACCTGAACTCCTGTTTTCATATATACAGGGTCTAGAATATGATCTGAAACGTGGGGGGAAATGCTCATTACCTTTCAGGTAATGGCCAACCTCTAGCAATGTATTATTAACTGAGTATAGTGTTGACAACCTGCTGTCTATACAAATGACGTGAACGGTTAAGAATAGACCAGGAACAAAGAAACGTGCATGATGGTTGTCATAGGAAAAATACCACACTGGGGGTCGATTTCCTATGTTAAAATATGGTCATTGTTCGTAAACATGTAAACAAGTCTTCACTATAAGGAGGAATACACATGATATCTGACATGTAAGGAGACCTTGTTATATTTAGCACCAAAAATATGTTGTTATAGTGTTTTCTGTAATAAATTCTTAACAAGGCGAATGGAAACTGACAATGCCAAGTGAAGGATATATCATGAACTTCAAAACCCGTAATAATGAATGCAATACATTATACTACAAAATAGTGTTTAAGATGGTTTATTCTGATATGGTTTTATTTATTATAATAGTTTCGTAAAAGAAACAGAAACCTGTTAATTGACACATTATCATACATATTTTGTTTCATATAAAGAAAGACATCGAGCTACACATAAACAATAAATGGAAGAAAAGGAATGCATTAATGGAACGGTTCATCGTCATTTCAAAATTTCAGAACTAATAAAAACCTCACACAAATTATAAATGATGTCAAACTGGAATACGATCAACCACATATTAAGTAATTCTGTTCAAAGTGATTGTTACGTGGGCACCGCCATTTTGAAGCCAGACACAGACAGGATGCTCCCGAAATTTGACGTCACTCAGCATAACTTATTTGTATTGCTTGGTTATAACAATAAGGGGTCAGCCAAAACATGTATCTTTGTGACAAAATCGTATTTACAAATATTATATTATAAATGGTCTAAACAACTTAGTGTATTACTGAAATGACTAAAGAAAACTAAATATGGTGAAATTCCTTTAGGATATCGATTTTGTACTTTTATAACTAGAAACGTCTACCGAATTGTAAGATCTATGTAAATGAACCGACGACGACGTTGTTTAGTGTTTAGTAGGCAACATGTTTGAATGAGGGATTACTTTCACTTTCACTCATCCTCCTCATCCCCGGTGGGACATAAGGCCACTTTAATGTCCATTAAAACCTCTCACCTACTACCAGTATTTGAATGACGGTTTCATAATATGGTCATATGGCAAGGAGGCGCCTTCTGAGTTTCTAAATTGTTTTAATACAAATGAACCACCCATTAAATTTAAATCTTCTAACTCTATTGATTCAATCTGTTATCATATACCACTGTAACAAAGACCCTAACACCAAATATATCTTACTAACCAAGGTAGTTTTAAACGAACCGACACTCATCAGATATTACACAGACATTCTTTTCATTCCAAACATACTTTTAAAGGTTTATCAAAATCGCAAATTATGCTTCATTTTATAACATGTTCTAACGAGAAAGACTTTGATAAGGCACGGATTATTCTTTTTCGAACCTTGTGTAAAAGAAATTACACTAAAAGATGGTCGTTGGGTATTAAAGGCAAACCCATTAGGGAATTGTAAGTACAACATTATTACGAGCACTGTCACATAAAATTACGTTTGGCAATAATTGGAGATAGAGGTTGCTCTTCTTCAAATGTTATTTATGCATATCAGTGCTACTTCTGTAATGAACAATATGTAGGTGAAAATAATTAATCTTTTCGGATAAGAACTAATGGCCAACGATTTGCAATTGAAAGAAAACGTCTACCTTTATTTAAATATGCGTGTACAAGTGCAAGCCGAGGACTCCTCTTTTCCTAATTACGATCCCCAATCTCTCGGTGATAATATTTTAGTACCAATTGAACGGATACAAAAGCACAGGTTCTGATTTACAGGACCGAATTAATCGACTGTGACTAAAAACCTTTTTGGTTTGATACTCTGTGATCATTAGAATCAACAGGACTAAACACAACACGTTCAAAAGAAATATTAGAATCAGCCTAAAAGAGTGGTGCCGCTTACTAAAACAGGCCTTCAAGAATAGTAAATAAACACGTTAAAATACTCCAATCAAAGAGTCATTTAGAACACGACCAATATAGTATCATTACTGATTACACTAAACATAAAAGTCTCCAGGGTTAATTAGTGTCAAGTAGGTTGAAATAAATACCTTATAAGAAACAGAATCTCTCCTAAAGATCTGAGAAGGTTTCTCACAAACACAACTTCACTAAAGCAACAATCGCCCAAAACAGAAATATCTCAACCCGTCGTTAAATGTTTATAAAGCAAATGAGATATCTTAATATAAATTATTATCATATGGGATGATAAGATTTATTCCTTTGAAATATATTTTAACTTTATGTTCTTATTACCAACGCAATATCAAAGACTAAGTCGGGCACTTTCACACCTGTATAAAATTATTAATTCTATTCTTTTGTCATTGGCATGTTTTCTAAACACTGGATTACATAATTTTACAAGAGAACAAAAGGATTAAAAATCACACCTCCTATGTTTAAAAATCTAAAGTCTTAAGTGGGTCGCTTCATAGTAAAATTATATATATATAAACCTCGAGCACTTATATTTGTGTATGAAAGTATCAGTGGTGAAAAAGTCATACTAATTTAATTTCAATACAAATAGCTTTCTCTTTCAGTGGATGACAGTTATCTGCTCAGAATATTGGCGTATTATACCCAAAACATAACACTCAAACAACGGATGCTAGAATAATAAGCGTCTTTAATATTGGGTACTCTGTAATAGTTTATTTCCTTCCCTTTGACTTATTTATATACACACAGTTCTTAGCTGTAAATAATGCTAACCTTGTATCGTGGTATCTCCCTGTTTTTATTCAGATATAAATTGATATAGATGTTATCCTTGCATAAGAGATGGTAGCTTTACATTTTATGTTTTGCATTTCCTGTTAGTAGTCTACTAAATCCAGGTGATAAACAACAACTTACTATCGTGACGTTATCACCGGAGAGAAATCAGCCGAGAGATTATCACCATTGGGTTCCACCTTCTCACTTAGAATCAATTTGTCCAAGATAACTAGTATGTTAATAATGACAATTATAACATAATTAATTAGTTCTTCTTTGAATTGCCAAATTATAACACAGAGATTGTGTACATATTTATAACATTGACTATACAAATGAATAAACAAGTATATTAGAAAACAGTTCGCTATATGCAAATATTTGTATGGTAATTAGTTTGTGCTATTTATACGGCCATCTTCCGTCTCATATTCTCTCACCTCATATTTACCTGCCTTGCTGATAGTTTTACTATTTTCAAAAATACAAAATATAATAAGTTCTAGGTATTATTGACATGTATTAAATAAATAAACGGAAACCACACGTATCAACGAGTATTCCAAACTTAGATTGTATACGATACTTTAACTAAATTACACAAACATATAGCAATACATTTATATAAACACCAAATGAGAAAGGCATGCTCATCACAGCTGCAAAATATCATATTTGTTACAAACTCTAATGTCAACATGATTTCAGAAACCTGTCACGTCTACCATCATCTTCAAGCTGTATGTAATTAATAATAAATAGGAAACTTACATCATTCCAGCGTCACAAGAGAAGATAAATTAATTATCGATTATTAGTTTGTACAGTATAGTTTAGATCTAGAATTAATTAAATATTATACTTTGTCTCGAAGTGTCATCTCATATGGGTCATTACTAATATTAATCTCAAACTTTGGATGATTACAGGTAACTTGCAATATAATTAACAAACTACAGATTGTGTCATTTTAATTGTCTACATTAATTAGATTATTGACATTTTCTGCTGAAATAATATCTCGTTAGTGTGTTAATATGCCAAAGACAGAGGTATAAAGGATTATCCGACAATTATCTATTGTCAGAATATATTAATTACCTTAATTGTTGTTGCAATTCTTTATACAGAACAAATACAGATAATTAGATCAAACATACAATACAAGAATGATATAATTTTCTATCACAAGGTTTGGTTGCGTCCATGTCATATCTCATCTCCTTCAAAACAACCACCTTATGATTTATATATTGCCCTATTCCACACCCAATGCAAATTACATTATAGTAAATCCTTAGGATATGTATGAATCACAGGTTAAATAAACATCACTGAAAGAAGAAGAATTCATACTGGTATCATAATTATAACATAAACATTATAATCCTATGTTATTTGTTGTGGGATATTAAAAGCGGGTGAAGGAATATTGGCGTATTACAATTGTTGTTGATAAAGAAAACAATCTTTTAAAATGGATGTTCTTTTGCTTTCTCTCAAATTGCTTCAAACAAAGATGTGGATTGGGTAGATCTAATCTTATCACAAGTAATCAAGTCATTAAAAAGCTTTATATCACAATAGGTTTAAGAAATAAAACTAGAATCATTCATCATGTTCCCGTCAGACGCATAAATAGCCAATTACTAAAATTATCAACATATTTTACTATATACTGTGATAATATTTTAGAAAGTCATATATTAGTACACACAGATAATAGTATAATTCTCCTTTTTGGTGTAAGACCAGAGTTACTGACATATATATTTTCATCATTATTGTTTTAGCATCTAACCTTCTCAATATCCGTAACTATTTTAATAGTCAGCTTAAGCTTATTTTCCCTTTCCGAGAGCTTTACTTCGAGGGTTTATTGTATATTTTGTTCAACCCACGAAATCCTGTGATATATTATACTTTCCCCTGTTAGTGGATGGAATACTATTTCTCTAATACTAGCTTAGTGCGCTCTTAAGAATGTCAAGTAACAATTGTAGAAATATCGACTTCTGCCAGAAAGGTAATACCAAACTATTAACAGGTGGATTCTAAATATGTTCGTCAAACAATCATTTTATACACCTACAAGTTACTAAATATAGTGATCAAATTTATGCACAAAATGTCAGATATTTGAAAGTTAATCTATTCTGTTCGATAACAAACTTACCTGTACAATTCTGCAAATCTTAGTTTTAAAACGAACTTATCACACAGTTTCCATGTCAATTAGATCTTCAACCCGGGTGACGTCACCGCTGACATGATTAAAGACACGTTATTAATAATTAACGCAACATTCAAGTCTTTTTACAAAACAAAAGGAATTTAACTGACTTTCTTTCTAGTTCTGTAGTCATTTACACCATAGGTAGTTGTTGCAGTGTTAGTAGTACTTGCAGCAGTAGTTGTTGTTGTTTTTGTTGTTCGTATTGTTACTTATAATGATGACACTTGTGTAGGTATAATCAGCAGCAAGCGTCATGTCTCTGAGAATGTGTACTCTCCTGTGGATTTCTAAAAAATAATCTTTGAGATGAATCGGTAATTTACATTTTGATTATCTAATAAACTAAATTTTCAATATACGATGTTTCATCTATAATTTGTATTTACTTTATCTTAGAAATTTTTCATAGGAAACTTAATATTCGAAGAGCTCACTCTAAGAGCTTCTTATATTATTATATCTTTTAAGTCAGTGAGTGAGTTCTAATTTGTATAGAATTTCAATTTCCAAAGATAGCGTTGATAACATATGACCTTATCTCAACCTAGATACTATAATGTATTGAAGTAAATAATTTGTTGTTTAGCCCGGGTACTGATCACACCGAAGACAAATAGCCGTTGGCGATTTCCTAGAGAAACACCCCACAAAGACAAGCACGAGTGGGATTCGAACTCAGAGCCTAGTTAAGCGATGGATTACTTTATCAATGATTGTATACTCCAAAGATATAGAAGATTTCAGAAATAAAATACGCATAATTATGTGATCGATCAGCTTTATCTGATGAAGTATTTGATGATTCTATATCTTAAATAATTTCAATAAAATGCTCTTTTCAGATAACGTAACATTAATTATAAATCAGCTCGTGCCAATTATAAATGTTTAATCGTATAGAATAAATCGGTATTCGAGTGTCATCTAAATAGTGAACTAAATAACATGACTATCTTAAGAGAATAAAATCAGATATTCCTTTCTTTCTTTGGGTTTTATTATTACAATATAATTATTTTCCCATCCACATATCATGCTTTGTTATGATCCATTTTATATTTATAATGTTTAAAACATTCCTAATATCATACCTTGTTCTAGCCCATTCACTCTATTTTGGCAAATGGTTAAGATATTTCCACTTTGTGTTGTATTCAATACATCTATCGCGTTTCTTTACAACTGCTATTTGTTTGATCAAATCTAAACATTATCGTACAGATATAATCTTTTTATAGCATAGAATACAAATATTTTTAAATGGCAGAAGATCTTACATTGGCATTAATTATTTCCAGGTAATAATTAGAGCATGACACATTAATTACATCAAATGTTCCAGTGATTAAATCAAAAGCAGGAAAGCAAATCTTTTAATTGTATATTTCCTGGTACATATGTCTAACTACTTATGATATATTGTGTCTTCCAGGTCGATTTAAATTAGGGATTATGCCACATTTTTGTGGTGAAAATGACGAATCTGATATCTCCCGGGAACTTTATTCTGACATCTGGTATAAAACATGGGACATAGTAGGGTTATCTGGATCGACCTATTTCATGTGTCCAAATCATCTCTACACGTTGTGGCGTCTTATTGAAATAGCGGCTAACAAATATTGACATCAATGATAACTTGTAAGAAGTAAACATTGGGATAATTATCCCTAAATATTGTTTAGAGATATACAAACTCCTGTGGTTTTGGCGGTTTCCCTAGCACTAGCAAAATTTGCATTTGTTAAATACAATTTTTATTTTCATAATTATTAGTATTAACAGTAGTGCTAGTAGTAGTATTACTAGCAGTAGTAGTAACAGCAACAGTGGTTGGAGTAGAATTAATGGTCAAAGTAGTAGTAGTAGTAGTTGTAGTTGTAGTAGTAGTAATAATGTTGGTAGCAGTAGAAGTAGTATCAATAGTTGCAGTAACAGTTGTAGTAATAGTGGTAGTTGTACTCTACTACTACTACAACAACAACAACTACTACTACTACTAATAATAATAATAATAATAATAATAATAATAATAATCAAAGCAGTATCAGTATTTTCAGTATTTTCAGTAGTAGTAGTAGTAGTATAAATATTTGCAGTAATAGTAGTAACGGTGGTAAAAGTGGCAGTATTGCTATGACTACAACCTTTATAAATAGTATAAGTAGTAATTGTCGTAGTATAATCTATAGAACCATTACTATTAATAATATTGCTATTATTATTATTAGTTGTAGTAGTAGTAGTAGTAGTAGTAGTAGTAATAGCAGTGATAGCAGGAGATGTAATAGTCAAAATAGTAGTAGTAGTAGTAGTAGTAGTAGTAAGTAGTAGTAGTAGTAGTAGTAGTAAGTAGTAGTAGTAGTAGTAGTAGTAGTAGTATCAATAGTTGCATTAATGGTAGAACTGGTTGTGGTGATTGTGGCTGTGGTTGTGTTGTTGCTGATGGTGGCATCATTGGTAACATAATTACGTACGATAAATATAATCATCACATCATGTTTTTTTCAAGATGAAGTTTATCTACTTATCCAAAAACATATAATAATATATTGAAATTAACTAATATGTTGGGAAAGATTTTAGTTACATTTTAATATAAATAACAGGGAGTTGTTATGCATAGGCTTATCAATAACATGTATGCATTGGTTGTAGGTTACAATAATGTGACAATTAATAATGGCTCTTTCGTAATTGTTATTGGTCTAAAGTAATTTTCTGAGTATCACAAGATAAAACTGATTCTGAAAGTAACAAAAGTAAAGTGAAAAATGTAAAAAATTAGTATTCTACAAATAATTAGTATTTCATGTTAGAAAACACAACAACATCTGCATCACATTTGCTTAGGTGTAATACGTGGACAACAGGTTATAAAACAACATTATAACTGACTAATGTTATGATATGATAATATTTGTTCCCTCGGTATACGATCTAACCGTAAACAAACAGACCTTGTATACTAAATGTTATCTGTCACGATTTATCATTAATTGTATACAATGTACTGTTATCCAAATATAGCATATCCAATTATTAAATATTCAAGTTCTGCTACCATTATGATAACATACAAATCAAAATTACTATTAATCATTACACGCCCCCCTCTTCTCACCCTATTCAAATCGTCACATTATGGCTTAATTTCGAACGATCACATGTATTCTATTATCTATCTTTCATCATTGCGTCTCTATTCAATAATGTATCGTCCCGATTACAAAATAATTAAACTCTGAGCCAATATAAAAAAACGGATAAATAGGATATCTTGTATCCACCATTACTGTTACATATAAACTTGGCGAGATGTGTATGCGATGTCTGAAAAGGAATGGCTATCTACAATACAAACCACATTCGCCAATTAAAAGAAAGTATTTAAAACTAAGAACTAATTAAGATTTCTTCAAGACCACTTGGTTAAACTAATCAATCAGCAACAACAACAAGAATAATGACAAGAATACAACGATACATTTTTAACGGCCACAAAATGTGAAAGAAAAATCTATCAAATTTAGTAACAACAGAGTTGATTGAAGGGAAACAATATTAAGTAAACCATGAATTCGAAATTATAGAAAATCTACCAATAATATGTAGCTAGAGCAATAAAGAATTGATACAAATGATAAGTGACTGTAATGCCTTGATATATCACTGTCAATAATAGGTAGAGCAACTAGATGAAGAATACAAGATAAATATAGTCTTATAATTGTTATTCTGACAATGTATTCTCTATCTTCTGTTTGTATTATACAGATATGGTTCTAAGCCAATAAACCAACTACTTCATGGTTAGTTTTTGTTCTCTTATCTCTTATCTCTTATTTTAACCTTATTTCACCTGAACACTAATTTTTAGAAACCTTCTGAAGATAACAACTAATCATCCGACTATATCCTTGTAAGTTAGTTTTCGTTTAAATGAGGTGACACATTAAGTGTTGTTATTACTTTGTGAACATCAATCAATCAACATCGTAATATTGATGTCATCTTACATTTGGAACCTTTTGTGTTTTCGAAGATTAAGTCGTTCTTTTCAATCCATAAACGATTAGATTCTGAGCATTTATCAAATTTGTATGCACTGACTTTATTAACTTATTATTATATTTCAATTCATATACTTTCAGTTTCAGTTATAATACCAATAGAATGATACAAATTTCGAGATAAAGCTGGAGATTAATGTGTTATGTTGGTTGATACCATGATATCTACTGATTTACCTTGTTAATCTAACTAATGTTAACAAATTTACTCTCCGGTCGTTCTAAAGTTACGTACAAATTAGTTCATGGTAGAAATACTAAAATATTATCTGTAATGTCTAAATAAAACTACTATTTTTAATACGGAAATATTCCATATCATATAAATTCCTGACAGCCGTAATTAAGAAAATACTAAGTCTCAGTTTGTGAGATAAGACGATGGACAATAATCTCTATTCGTGGCTGTGCCCAATAGACGATGATCCGGATCTTTAACCAAAATATCAACAACAATTATGAGTTTTATTTTATGAACGTTTGTGTCCTGATATTATTGGGTGACATACAAACATTCTTGTTCCTGGTCTAACAAAAGGAAATATGGAACACACTGAAAGAATACATAACAAGTTCCTATTTCTGTCTTCCGAGGAAATTCCTTATAGATAAAGTTAGGTCAGTTAGGTTCATTTTGGCAAAGTTTCCTTCGAAAGTAAATTGGTTCAACATCATCGTCGTCCTTGGAAACAGACTTATAGTAATTGGTTCTAAATAATGAATATTGATGTGTGGAATATTGCTACACGCAGTAACCTTAATAATAACTATCTGATAATATGATCTATTTTAATTATCCATCCATTCATCCATCCATCCATCCATCCATATATCCATCCATCCATCCATCTATCTATATATATCTATCTATCTATCTATCTATTCACCCATCCATCCATCCACCCACCCATCCATCCATCCATCCATCCATCTATCCATCCATCCTATCTATCTATATATATATATATATATATATATATATATATATATATATATATATATATATATATATATATATATATATATATACTTATCTCTATGTATAAATAGTGTATATCAATCTAGCAATCTATCTATCTATCAATGATCGTCTATCTATGTCTATATATGTATACAGCTCTCTGTTTGTCTGTCTATCTGGCTGCCTGCCTGCCTGTCTGTCTATCTGTATGTCTGTCTGTCTGTCTGTCTATCTATCTATCTATCTATCTATCTATTATATATATATATATATATATATATATATATATATATATATATATATATATATATATATATATATATATATATATATATATATATATACCTATCTCATCATATACTATCTATTTAAACTATTATATATACTACTTGATATATATATATTTATATTATATATATATATGATTTATTTTTATTGAACATGTCCAACTTGTTCTATTTATCTAATACATATATGTCTATATACATACAGTATATATATATATATATATATATATATATATATATATATATATATATATATCCTAACCAGTAACTATATATTATTATTATTATTATTATTATATCATCATCATCATCATCAGGTTTTCTGTGAAATGGTTGCCTTTTTAAAATTGAATAACAAAATTTAAGGATTATGAGATGATAATTACAATAGATACAAATGAGCCACTCAAGATAACTGGATCAATGTGGATCCGTGATCAAATTAATTTCGCTAAATCGCTTATATAATTAATTAGATCCAGATAGAAGGAGACTTTGATAAGGGATAATGTGTTATATCTTTTTAAGTTAGTAAATCAAATATTTTATGATGATGATAATAATAATTTTAATGATGATGATTTGGATGGTGATGCTGCTGTTGCTCCTGCTACTAATAATCATAATCATGATGACGTTGATAATGGTGATGACGATGATGATAATGTTGATGATGTTGGTGCTGATATTGCTGCTGCTGCTGCTGCTGCTGCTGCTGATGATGATGATGATGATGGTGGTGGTGGTAGTGGTGGTGGTAGTGGTGGTGATGATGATGATGATGATGATGATGATGATGATGATGATGATGATGATGATGATGGCAACAACTATGACGACAATAATAATAATAATAATAATAATAATAAAAATAATAATAATAATAATAATAATAATAATAATAATAGAAGTATTACTGACTGTTCATTATGCTCCAATACATGTCTATTACTAACTAGTATTCTATGACTTTTAACTTCTAAATAATGAATAGATAAATATATTATCGATGAATAAATAATAAACAATTGAATGAAAAAGTCCATTAGTTTCCTTTCCAAAAAAACACGTAATCGTTGACAGTAACAATGATAACTGATGTGCCAAATAGACAATACTGTCAATAATATTCTTAAATCTAACCACCAGGTGTATTTTCTTTCTATCTAAGCTGATCATAATTTTCATAGGAGAATATTTTTAAGAACCGTTGATGAAGCTATTAGGCAATAATGTGAAATCTTCGCTAACCATTTGTCATAAGTCTGTCATTACTCATTAACTTTCGTCTGGATCTTGTTTAACGTCTTATTAGTCTTCGGGATCAATATAATTATCCGGACGGGTGTAATTAGACAGGGCTGATCTTAACTTTCATGTAGCGGACTACAGAGCCAGATATCGATACAACAAAGCATTTTGATGCTTTCTAATGATGTAAAGATTGTCCTCAATTATCGACCATTTGATATTTTATGTTGGAAGATGTGACAGGTAGATACAGATGTTTTCTTACACGTCATATATTCGTAACAATGACAAGAAGGAATTTAGACAAATTTGTATAAAATAACAAACTCCCAAGTTAATTGTTATAAAAATAATATTAATACCGAAATGGAAGTTATTTTACGTGGCTTAACTACCTCAAATGAGGGAGATGCATATGGTCTGTAATTTACTGATTGACGACGGGGACTAATTCTAAATAAATTTACAATTTACAATAGGTGGCATATTCGCCGGAGAAAACCTTGCCAGTTGACTGGTTGGATGAAAAACTCCTACTATAGTGCCACGGTCGGGATTCGAAACTCCGACGTTCCTTACAACATGACCATGAGCAAGAAATTCCCACGCTCTTACCCACTAGGCCATAGAGTCGGTTCAAAAAGTGACATCTAATTGTGTTCCAGATTAACCAGAAGCTGTTTAGAACACATATTGATACACAAAATAGCTACTATCTTCGGATAAACAATATCTCCTGTAATATGTTTACATATATGGGCTCAGTATGCCAAGATGATCACAAAGGGTTACCTCCTCTACAAGTTGTGTTTTCTCCTCTAACCTAATAACAAAGGGTTACCTCCTCTACAAGTTGTGTTTTCTCCTCTAACCTAATAACAAAGGGTTACCTCCTCTACAAGTTGTGTTTTCTCCTCTAACCTAATAACAAAGGGTTACCTCCTCTACAAGTTGTGTTTTCTCCTCTAACCTAATAACTCTAACACCACACACGACCTTTATATCTATTCCCGTAGTATCTCGTAATATAACCAAGAAGATAACTAAGATGGTAGCTAACATGTCAATACAACATTGTCTGATGATTTGCTTAATCTTCATCGACATACATGATGCGTTATTATTATTATTATTATTATTATTTTATTCTAATTATTATTTTCACTAATTTAGACAACTACTACTACTACTACTGGTACTGCCACTAGTATCACTAATACTACCATTACTACTACAACTCCTATCAACAATTAAGGTATTACTACTTCTTCTTATACTTATACTATTGTTACTACTACAATTGCTACTTATACTACTACAATTACTACTTTTACTACCACTACTACTACCTACTACTACTGCTACTACTACTACTTCCACTACTACAACTATGCTTCTACTATTCGTCTACAATTACTAAAACAACTACAGCTACTACTACTGCTACTTCTTCTACTGCTGTCACTCTAGTAATATAAAAACTACTACTACTACCACTACTACTAATACTAATACTAATGATAATAATAATAATCATAATCATAATTATTATTATTATTATTATAATTATTATTATTATTATTATATACAAATAATAAAATATAGTTAACAAAACCAAACTATTAAGTAATAGTGGTCGGGTTTTGTTTATATTATCTTCACGAAGTAACAAATAATCTTATTGGTATCTAAAATAACTTATGTACCTTGGTCCAGTTTTTATTATCTGAGTAGAAATAAGGATGGAACACCTGCTTGAAATAAAGAATGTAAAATACTCAGGACCGATCTGATTTCCACTATTCTACTTCAAGGCCATGTCTGATCTAATAGTATTAAATTTATTATGATGTATGGATTCAAGAAAACTTTATAAATATATATAATGTTATCAATCAGACTTACAATAATGATCACGACGTTGATTCAATATATTCGAGTTGAAAAGATAATTCTACACAATTCAATTGAGAGCATGCCCAGTATTGAAAGGTAATTATTAAAAGAAGTTGGCAATGTACTGTATTTAGTTACTGATCGGAAGTAACTGACTTAACTATCGGTCAGTATATATATATATATATATATATATATATATATATATAGTGTGTGTGTGTGTGTGTGTATGTATGTATGTGTGTGTGTGTGTGTGTGTGCCGACACTGGTGCAGATATTCATAAAATAAATAATGCCATATCTGGATGTGTTCACAGGGGACTGAATTAGAATGGAAGAGGCATATGCATAAAGAAATGCTGATATCATGTGTAGATCAATCCTTATTGCCTCTACCATAAACTATAGATAAGCCTAGTTCACTCAGACTAATACATCAATTATTGGTCAATAACAATATTCCCAATGGTTCAAGTCCAGGAAGAAGATAAATTAATTCCTTATCATCAATAGAATATCGGCCATCAGTCACAGCTGACAATAGACAAAAGATCCAGCTTGTCCTTGGATAACCTCTAAATAATGGTCAATGTCAAGCAAATCTCAGACAGAAAACGGACAGTATGAAAAAAAAGGAAAAAAAACATATATATATATATATATATATATATATATATATATATATATATATATATATATATATATATATATAAAAAAGAGGAAATACAACTTTTATTTTTTTTTTGTTATTAAATGGAATCTATATTGTTGTCCTCTTATGTGGTCTGGCGAAACGACCTATTAATTCATACAATGCTGTTTGATGGATTTATACTCCTGGAGTCGTTTGTTACTCCGGAAGGCATATCCATGGGTATTAAGCTGCGGACAGAGTTTTTTCCCATATTATGAGTAATTAGGTTACACTGATATAGGAAATTTGTTAAATGTATAGCTATTATAATCCCTACGTGTCATTCGCAGTATCGGAGATCTGCCTGAAATCCGCTGTTCTCGACCATGGATCAAATAGATCAAGTGAATAGGCGCTTTAATTTAGATCCCACCACACCTAACTGCTTATACTTAGGGACGCTAAATTAGGCGTGAATGAACGTTCACTTAGTGATGAACGGAAACGTATGAGGGTTAGCTGTTAGGTTCGAGTAAATCATAGTATTTACTCAGGTTTGAGACGATATTTCTTCTAGTCCAGTAATAATCCATAGTGCAGTATTGCTAGGTGGGTTTTTGGAGCAAAATCATTTCACTTCTTCCATATGGAGTTGGTGTATATTACCTCACGTGGTCAACAAACTGTAATGTTTGATAACACGCCAGGGGCCTATAAAAGGCCTAACCTTTCACTCAGGTTAGAGAAGAACTTGCGACGCCAGACTAATCGGACGTGTATCGTTTTTTTAGTTTTTCCACCCCTATATAATATATATATATATATATATATATATATATATATATATATATATATAAAAAACCCCCCCGGCATATCTACACCTTTCATCCGACTGTATATTCTTTCAAAGAAATCAAATACTTCAGGATCTCCGAATATAATTCACAGTAATATTTAATATTACACTATATTATACTAGATTAGATACGTTTAGAGTCGAAATTAATAATAATAAAATGCTAATTATGTACTTTATAATATTTGTCTTCTTCTCCAGTCACTAAATGACACCATGTGTATTATGTTTATTATTGGTTATATTCGTTTACAGTTCTGTTTACAAATCAAACGTTGATAATTGTTTTCTTAGACGAGCTTCGTCTGATAAAAATATTACATAATGTCTGTTTGCAAAACGAAATATTCCTTTACAGATCAAAAGAACTAAATATTCCAAAATAGTTGGCCAACCTTAATTACAACGGAAGATTATATAAACCTGATTTTAGATCTGTTTAATACCTCTTGTAGACAGTGTACATGTTATATAGATGGCTCAGTTTGGAGTTCTATGAATACGATGTACTTAGTACAAAAATAAATGATTTGCATATGCAGTACTCTTTGGCTTCGGAACAATTCTACACAAAATCTGTACTCTTAAATATGTGTAAGATGGCTTTAAGACACTCTAGATGATATTGGCTTACTCATAATTGCTCAATGATATAACACTTTTGACACTTGGTACAAAACAACAGGTACGATCATTTAAGTATTATGATATTTTGTTGCCAAACTTTAGATCGTCATTTTTGCCGTATGGTCATCTTCATCATCATCGTTATCCTCCTTAACACTATCATAATTATCGCATAGCCATCAATATGATCATCTTCGTTACCATTACAGGTAAAGAGATAAACAGGCAGATCTGTGAAGGCAGTGTCAATGGGAATTTACAATCTATAAATTATTGCTTCGAAGAAAGATGCAACAAAAAATAAATAGTAATATTATAGCTGGTTAAGTAGTTAACTTTGACAATCTCACAACTCTGATGTTCTGACCCGGCATTGCACTCTTAAGTATCACGATCAATAAGTGATTCGGTGCTAGGCTTGTTGATTTCCGAGAAAGATGTTATAAATAATAAAATATTCTGTTACCTGTTACTTCTTACAACCTTTGTCAATATGGTGATCTTGGTTTAAAAACTAAACAATTCCTGTATCTTAAGTACATTCCCAGATACCCGGCGAATGCCATATTCACTTAGATGCCCTGTAGTGTATGCCAGACTGGCCTACATCTTAGGTCGAGCGTATTAATTCTTCTCGGCCGATGAGCACGTGATCGGTGCAATAGACCATCCAATGAATCTAGTATGTCATGATGTATAAAGCGTTAGACCAATCACAGTACTGAACTTTAAGACATCGTGATCTGTAGTGAATTCGTCGGCGGGTCGACCTTTCTTGTAAGCTGGACACTTGAAAAGAAGGGAGCTAGTTTTCTCTGTCGTATTCGCCGTTGCCATGTCCAGTGTTGTTGCCTATTAACAGAAGGGAAGTATTTTGCTACCTGGACGAGATCAAACCATGAGTCACATGTGACATTGTGTCAAGTGGTGTCTCATAGACTAGCATTGAAGTGTCCAGTGCGGAGCATTACGGACTGGTGTTGCCTGATAATAGGTACGGATTAGTAGTATATACTACCTGGCTGTGAGATCAAGCCAAACCTCATGTACTATTTTTATTGCATTATTACTTATTTATGTAGTTAACATGATACCACATATCAGTCACATCAGAACATTGATGCTGGGCGATAATTGCGCCTTATTGATTTCTGGTGTCTTGGACACGCGGATAAATTACATAATCGAACCTTATTTACCGTTTGTGTCTTGCATAGGTGGGTGCAACTTTCGCTTTAATCTGCAAATCAAAATGTTGCCGCTCATTTTAATTTCCAAAATATCCTTGTTTTGGCCATCGTACATTTCGGTCACTCGCTCACTTCCTAAAACAGAGAATAGGCCTACTTCAGTGAGAAATGACCACGCATCGCTTGCACAGGACCATATTCTGTATTTATTTTTGGTATATTCCCACACAAAAATAACGCACAGTCATGGGCATTTCCACTTCAAGGCTCAAGTGGTGATGTTATCTGTACCATTTGCGTCGAAGGAAAACTTTAAGGTAAATTTACAGATTGCAGGAATGGATTATTTAAAACGACACCTCAGCCAACACAGTCATCTGGATGTTATCACTATATTAGGGAAACTGGAGTAAGGTATTATTTTGAGAATGTTAACAGAAACTTCACTTGAGTGAAAATCTAGAGTACAGAAGTCTGTAGCCGATATAGTTAACGTTTTTATCGATAGTTAATCTAGCAATAGAATTAATGCTTCATTCCATCATCTTCAAGAAATTAATTCATACTTGGACAAATAGATACATAGCTGGTTGGGGGTTTGTAATAATTATATTTGTATGTCCTTTCACTTCGATTGACCTCCAGATGTCAATGTCTAAGTGGTAAAGAGTAAACCACGACGATGAAGGCCACATAATTTGATTTTGTCTGAACATTGAACAGTCAAGACGAGTACTCAAGTTGTCAAATATTCTGTTTACTTCTTAATTATTTTATTATTCCAAATTATCTCCCGTATCTCTTTATTGTTATGTTTTGAGCGACTTGAGATTTATCTATTTGATTTTATGTAAAATCTGATTTGATAGTGAGGAAGAGGCAGCCATTCAATATGCCTGCTGGTGAAGAATGGTTCCTGCTTATATTACATAAATCGTTATTTAACTGTCGAAATATATATATATATATATATATATATATATATATATATATATGGTGTGTGTGTGTGTGTGTGTGTGTGTGTGTGTGTGTGTGTGTGTGTGTGTGTGTGTGTGTGTGTGTGTGTGTGTGTGTGTGTGTGTGTGTGTGTGTGTGTGTGTGTGTGTGTGATGTCTGAATGTCTCTGGTGAGTATGTGTACGTATACACACAATCACGTAACCACACCACCTATTTTGGACTTGTTAAACTCTAATTACAATTATATTTTGGCAGGTATTACCTTACCAATCTATATGAACTTATATTCATAAATGCAACGAGACAGTTTTCAGATTAGTTAATAATAATTGGATATCTTACAATATATGTGTCATGGGTAACTTTCAACTCCAGTTCCTCTTTTTATTCGTATCTTAAGGATTTAAAAGATTCACGTGTTTATTTATATTCATAAATATTTATTTATATTCATATATATATATTATCAACCCGTCAATAATTTAACTGTTTATGGGGATCATGTATGCCATTGATAGGCCTTTGTTTAATGTGTTATCATGTTATTGTAGAAACAAAATATATTACATTAAAATTGTATAATTAAAATTAAAATATTAAAAATCATATCTCGTTATCAGCAAGGAACCAAACGTCAGTATTTATCAACATGTCCTAAAATAACTTATTTTGAGGTAAATGTTTGTGTTTAAATTCGCCAAAATAAATACTATATTATTATTATTATACTTTTACACCACTTCATAAACAAAGATATGTTTCGTACTATTAAAGACTAGATGCTTTCCTTTGCGTCGGTATGTATTAGCTTGTGTTCCAACTATAAGTATATTCTGGCTAGAAACGCTCATCTTTGTTATAATTATTTCGTGCTTCATCAATCGTTGAGAATCTATGCCGCGTTTTCTGAATTCTCTTCCCAAGAGAACATATATATATATATATATATATATATATATATATATATATATATAGTCCAATACATAGAAATAAACCTAGTGCATTTATAGGATACATATTCATCAATAACGTTGCATAATTAAGTACTTATTGCAAAAACATCACTTATTATTTGGAGGTATTTTGGATGTTATTAATTACTTGGGATATACAACTAGACATTATTTTCGTGGCTGATATAGAAATTCCTACCTTTGGTGTCTATCAAGTCAAATGATAAACTAACTCTGTTTAATCAATTATATTCTCTTCCTGCCGCATCTTCAGAATTCTGGAGCGAAACAAATACAAAAAAATCCTCGATTTATCATACTTAAAGAAAGGACTACGATAAAGAGGACTAAATTATCAAACATTTACTGGCGCTGGCCCGATCATAGAAATACGTCAGTAACTGTGACATAATGCCAAAAGGAGAATTAAGGCTGTCATCCATGGACTGTAATATAACATTTATTCAATGTTTATAAATATGTTTGATGTTTTGTTTCTAAACAAAGTTAGTAATGTGATGACATTACAGAAAGCACAATTTCATAATTTACTCTTCTAGTATGAATTGTCTCAGAGATCATTTATTCGTGTCGTAATGAACTGCCATAGATTACATTGAATTATATATGTAAGTCATATATAGATATATTTTCAACATCTTCTGACATTTACAAACTGCTAATGCTGTGGTTAATTAATTGTCAAATGATTTAAGCGAATTTAATCTTTTGCTTATATTACTAATCTAAATAAACATGTTTTCTTAAAATATTAAACAACTGGTTCGGTAGCTAATTGACAAATAATATTCAATATGTTAAAACTGATCTGTGATAATCAATTTTCATTATTGGATACCTGCTAATGGAGACCCCCCCCTCCCCCAGACATACAACCAGCAAAAGTGAATCTACCCATCAAGTGTGACAAGCCGACCAAGGAAGAAATCAGGAGCGCCATAAAACATCTGAAGAACAATAAAGCAACAGGGCCGGATGACATCCCAGCAGAAGCACTCAAGACAGACATAGACACGTCTGTGGAACTATTGTATCCTCTTTTTACTGAGATTTGGGAAAAGGAAGAAGTGTCATCAGACTGGAGAGATGGATACCTCATAAAACTCCCCAAGAAAGAAGACCTTAGCAACTGTTCTAATTACAGAGGAATCACACTTCTGTCAGTGCCTCAGAAAGTCTTCAACAGAATAATCTTGGAAAGAATGAAAGGTGAAATGGACCCATGGCTGAGAGATCAACAAGCTGAATTCCGCCCAAACAGGTCATGCGTTTGATCAGATTGCAAAACTACGATTCATAGTAGTGTAATCCCTGGAATGGAATTCCCCACTCTACATTAACTGATTACGAAAAGGCGTTTAACAGCATAAATAGGGATACACTATGGAAACTGCTAGGACATTACGGCATACCGACCAAGCTGATCAGCTTCATTAAGAACAGCTCTGAAGGAACAGGCTGCAGAGTAATACATAGTGGACAACTAACGAAGCCAGTGAAGACTGGAGTTAGACAAGGTTGTTTGCTGTCCCCATTCCTCTTCCTTCTGGTCATTGACTGGATTATGAAGATATGCACAAAGCAGAGAAGAAATGGAATCCAGTGGAGACTAAATGGCAACTCGAAGACCTGGACTTTGCCGACGAGCCCACAGCCATCAACAGATGCAGCAGAAGACAAATAAACTGGCAGCCATCTCGTCACGAATGGGGTTAAATATACATAAATACAAAACAAAAATCCTCAAGGTAAATGCAGTAAGCATGGAGCCAGTCAAACTGGAAGAGAATGAAATTGACGAGGGAGATACCTTCACGTGTATGGGTAGCATCATTGATAAACATGGTGGTACAGATGCGGAGCTCCAAGGTGTTGTCATTACACACAAAGATATGCCTGTTTAACTCCAATGTGAAGTCTGTACTACTGTATGGAGCAGAGACATTGAGGACAACTAACACCTTGATGAGATGCGCTTTTCCATTGGACATTAATCATGTGGATCTTAACGCCAATATTTATCTCACTGATTATCTACAAGTGCTACTGGAGTTAACTGTTATACGACTGAAAATAATAGATCCAGAGCCAGCCGGCCTAGACAGTAAGAAAACATGCTTACAGGATACACTATACATATGTTTTAGTGATATCATATACGACACCGTTTCAACGCATCATGGCCAGACCTGTATCCTGACACTTCAGCAGTTGCTGATAGATCAAAGCAGTGCCGAAATTAATTCCATAAAATGTAGCATTAAACAAAACAACAATATGCAATTTCTTTAACTGAAAGTACAATTCATAGTTTAAATTGACTATTATAGTTGTAGAGTACTAGGGAAAGAATGCTATATAAATATGGTATAACAATAAATGTATTAAGTTTAATAAAACTACAAAATAAACGTAAATGGTTTTTGTGTTTTATCGCTTAGAAATAAGACCAGATCCGGCCTTAAAAAACAACTTGTTTTTTTAAATTCACCTAAGATGGTACGAAGGGTGGTTTATCACTAACCATGACATTAATCAACTGAATGTATAAAAACATTATCCCATAAAGTATCTATTTGATTAATTTTGTAAAATTAATTATCCACTTTACCAAATGTAATCAATCGAATGAAATATATGTTCCTGTATAATAACCTAAAACATCATCTATAAATCTACATATTATTAATGTTTAAAAATACTACAAAGCACCATTAAAACCTAACAAAGAAGGCCATGCTGATAATTCAAAACACGTGGTAAAAAAGTCACACAAATTCATCTTCAATAGTCCTAGTTAGTAAAACTGAATGATGTACTTGAATTTGGAGCATTATCGATCAGACTTCAACTAAAGGTGATATTTTTTGAGAAATATGGTCTCATGCATCAATCACCAAGTAACAGGAAAAAAGTACACTTGAAGTGATCAATTAATGTTAGTACTAGATCGCTTTTGAAATTTTTTATTTTCGTTTGCCTAAAATTATGATCTGGGCCATAAAACAAAGTAAAATTAAGTTTTGTCCGATAGTCAACTAAAATTGGCGATTAAGAGGCTTCCTAATTCCTGTTGTTATATACTTCTGGTCGTCAATGTGACTACCTTAAGTGATACAATATTGTATTAGCATAATTGATTTAGATATTAAGTACAGTAAACACATAATTTATGGAAAAATTACATTCATTCTTTAGGAGCATTACTTTAAGCATAATGATTTAGTTTAGTTATATATTCGCGCTTTCAAAAACAACTACAAGAAAACGAAACCTTTGGCTATTATAAGTGAGAAATAAATTATAGGTTATCGAAAAGCTTTTACCTGTCATCAAGCAACTAGGATGGTACATGTAAATATTTCATTGATACATGGTATATGATAAAAATATCTGCCTGATCAGTGTTCTTTTTATATAAGTAAATATGACATTGTTAGTTTAATTGTTTTGGAATATACATGTATATATGGAGGTATTGTAACTATTTGGTATTATTAGGTTCGAAAAATATTTCTTCTAGTTGATGGCAGCAAGGATTTGTGTGTAAACTAAAGTTATAGACAAAGTACTCGGTTGATTTATATATATATATATATATATATATATATATATATATATATATATATATATATATATATATATATATATAATCAAACAGTTATTCTATGTAAACAGAAACTACACGACGATTACCTCGGAATGTGTTCCTTCCACGTCAGCTTTATGATCAAGTTCATGCAATAACTCAATTAATAATAATTTCCTATAAATCTGTCTGTAAGTGAGTTATTCTTTAAACAGAGTAATGTCCGGTTTATAAATAACACGTATGTAATGAATAAGTCAAGAGAAACAGAAAATCACTAATATTCGTATTATTCATAATAAAGTTTGCTTTAAACACGAAAAACTATTATGTTATTTGTTCTTATTTACAATGTTTCCATTAGCATTTTGAAAGAACGCAACATTTGTAGCAAACATCAAAAAGAAGAGATGAGAAAAATTTAAACAGAAACTTAAATTCCTTATTAACTACTAACCATGCATTATCTGAATTGAACAATTGAAGTAATACGTCTAACCTACATTGAACAAAAAGGTCTTCAGAAATATCTGATGCAGGTAGAATTTGAATGTGATTGCAAGAAAGGAAAATGTATTCATTTCCAGTTATCAACTAACATATCTTCATAAGAATACATATTTGACAAAAGGAGATTGTTGGATAAATCTGACAATTCATGGTGCGCTGTTACTTTCACGAATTCGTTGTCACTTTACGTGAATGTCGTATCTTCTAACTGAATTATATCAATTGAACTCTTTACCTTTACATATGATAAGAAGCACTCTACCAGTTAATTGGTACTAACATTTTAATAAGGGTGCTTATAACGTCCTCAGCTAATTAACCAGCAATAAGTATGACAACACTTATTGGACAACATATCTGATCATGCGTCCTAACTTTAATCCTCAATGTACAGAATAGATTATGGGTTAATGTCTTTACTAATAGCTCAGCTTTATGTCTTAACTTAGGAAATCTTAACATTGTATCGATGTTGTTCAATAAAATAGCTAAGCGCTCAGAGAACTAGTGAAAGATATTTCCTTACAGTGGTTTCAATATTATTAAGCTCATCATCTTATAGAGAATTGAGTAGATATAAATTTTAAAATGGCCAATAAAAATGTTTTTTTGTGTTCATTATGTTTTAAATCTTCATTAGAAAATGATAGCCGTAGTATCATAACTTGTTCTATTTAGTGAGAAAACACTAAAGTTGAGATTTATATAAAAATGAAACAAATAACTTCGATATTATATAAAGTAATAAAAAGCTTGGCCATTTAATTTAATTTATGTAATATTTCTTATTAATCATTCGCCATGAGCCTGTATTTTGTTATTGTGATTATGATCCCTAGATTGTAATACATAATCTGTCTTGTTGATTCATGAAGAAGACGCCTTTATCTCTCATGTATCCGTAGTGTAGTGATAAGTGGGGGAAAATCCCTATAGTCACCCATGAAAATTCAACTTTACAGTTTTTTTAGACATTTATAAATATCTCGGGAACCCTTTACGTCAATAATCAACATTTTCGTCAGTAATATATTTTTAACAAAACACTTTCTGACATAATTCATGAAATATTTTTAAAGTTGATATCACTGAATCATGTTGAATTTTAAGTATGAGTGTGTGTGTGTGTGTGTGTGTTTGTATGACTGTAGGTCTATATATATATATATATATATATATATATATATATATATATATATATATATATATATATATATATATATATATATATATATAATTTTCTGTGGTCCAAAAGAAACCTGTATATGAAGCATTTCGACACCTCAGATGCTGAACTCAGCTTTATTCTTGGTTCGAATAACTAAATAAATCCTACCTATATGAACCATATATATCTATACACGTCCGTGTAGTATGGAGTTAAAGTTCTACTCTAACCTAAGTGAAACGTTAGGCCTTTTATAGACCCTAAGCGTATTAACAAACATTACAGTTTGTCCACCACGTGAGAATGTACACTAACTCAATATGAAATCACTGAAGTGGTTTAGCTAAAATAAAAACAAAGTAGCAATACCGCACAATGGATTATTACTGGACTAGAACGAAATATCGTCTCAAACCTGAGTAAATACTATGATTTACTCGAACCTAACAGCTAATCCTCATGCGTTTCCATTCATCACTAAGTGAACGTTCATTCACCCCTAATTTAGCGTCCCTAAGTATAAGCAGTTAGGTTAGGTGTGGAGGCATCTAAATTAAAGCGTCTATCCACTTGATCTATTTGATCCATGGTCGAGAACAGCGGATTTCAGGCAGATCTCCGATACTGCGAATGACACGTCGGGATTATAATAGCTATACATTTAACAAATTTCCTATATCAGTGTAACCTAATTACTCATAATATGGGGAAAAGCTCTGTCCGCAGCTTAATCCCCATGGCTATGCCTGCCGGAGTAATAAACGACTCCAGGAGTATAAATCCACTATGCAGCATTGTATTAATTAATAGGTCGTTTCGCCAGACCAAATAAGAGGACAACAATATAGATTCTACTTTATACATAACAAGCTATTATACTTAAACATGTTGTAATAATGACATAATTTCTTACATTGGTGCAATAAGGAATCTGGATCGAAATAGATGTGATGTCTGGCACGAGCAATGTGTGTTTTAGGATACATATAAAAGTGTATATGCAATAACATATTTAGATTGAAAGGCATTTTAAGGCATTACATCTGCTTTACGTCTAAAATCGGGTTACGTCACGGATTTTGAAACAAATTAATGACGTAGAGCGGGGTATGACTGTATACGGCCTAGTTTTCTTTGTATTATCTTTAAAAAATTAAATTTGGCAGTTGAGGAATTCACATTTCATTGGAGACAAATGTGTGTTTTATCCGATTGTACTTCCTGACAACACACGAATCCCATTACTGACACAAAAGAATTTATAGAGTTAGAGAAAACTGATGTTAGCATAGGTAAAGCGTTGGCCATATATATCAACACTATATCAGAAAGACTTCGTGGTGTGACTAGTCAACATCGGTACCAAAGGTTGACATTTTCTAAACCGGACAACTGCTATGTCGTGTGTACCGTCCTCCGAGGTTCCTATCTCAAACACGATTCCTTCCTAAGTAAGCAGTTTCACGACCGTCGTTCGGGGGAATGCTGTCTTCTCGGGAATGTATTGTCATTAATCAACTTACTTGACGACAAATATCCTAAACACAAACTCATAACTATAGAAAGCTATTATAACAAGGCGTGTGTCACTGGATCTGGAAATGATCATATAAAATAAAACTCACTGTGTGCGTGTGCGTCTCTCTCTCTCTCTCTCTCTCTCTATATATATATATATATATATATATATATATGTGTGTGTGTGTGTGTGTGTGTGTGTGTGTGTGTGTGTGCGCGTCTGTGTGTGTGTAAATATATGTTTTCTATTAGATGACTTCTGATAATTTATACTAACATATTATTTTAGTGAGGCTCGATTACGAACAATTCCAAAACTGTGTTGTTGTAATACTTGACCAAAAACTACAAAAACGATTACATTTTACGGATTCTTTTCATTTTCCAAGAAATCGGTTCTATAAAATAAATTACAGTAGTTTATGAACGCTGTTAATATAAATTTGATCTTACACCTAGCACGAACTTCCTACTACAAACATCGAACTGACGGTTCATGTTATTTCTAGAATATATTTGGCCTAGTGGGCAAGAGCGTGGGACTTTCTTACTCATGGTCTTGCTGTGTTGGAGGTCGGAGATCCTAATCCTATAATAGGAGGAGTTTTTCATCCAAACAAACAACTGGCAAGGTTTTCTCCGCCGAATATGCCAGCTATTGTAAATTCTAAATTTAGAATTAGTTCCCGTGCTGAAGCTATAAATTACAGACCATATGCGTCTCCTGCATTTGAGGTTGTCAGCCACCTAAAATAACTGCCTTTTCAGCCATTATTATTATTAAGTTTTGTTTTACATCTACCCATAACCTATCGATTTGAGAGGTAAATCATTAAACACGGAGTTTTGTTTAATAGATGTTCACCATTTATTACCAACAAAACTGTTTCTATGTAAGGTAGTTTATTTATCTCAAGAACGATAACATAAGTCGACATAATAACTACCAGAACTATTAGGCCAAGTATCGATAAAGATTAAACAAGTAACGTTTAAGAAGAACCCATGATACAGCTAATGATTTTAAACCAAAGAAATAATCAATTACTTACAGTGTACTGATTTATTTATTATATCGCAATATTTTGACTCGTGCTGGTACAAGTTACTTTGAAAGTTGTACAGAAATTAGTCTATATTAGTGAATCGTATTTTAATAGGATTAATAGGTTATGTACCATTAATTAAACGGTCATATTTGGACACGAATACAAGAAATGAGGTATATCAATGATAAGATAAGTAATTGTTATAGTAAATTACATAAACGCTGATGATACAACACGCTTTGCCTAATAGCCTACTCATTATCCTAATATTGTTTTACATTCATAGCAATTATTAGTGAAGATGTTCTCATATTAAGGTGATTGTTACAAAAGCTGAACTTTGAGTGTGTCTGCACCTTTTGTAATCAGTGTTGTTGTCATATGAAAGTAAGTACTCTTTAATACAAGATCCAGGAGTCATTGTCTGCTACGATCCATTGCGCCAAGTGGAGTATTAAGCTCGAGGTTGTACATAAACAGTTAATTGATATACTTATATGTATCTGTTATAAATGTGTTGTGTATTGTTTGTTAATGTTTTTCTCGTGTTTTATATCTACTCAAGCGAATAATGATCATTACAACAATTTATACCACTGGAATAAATATTACAATTGTAGATGATATCAATGATTATTATACCAAGATTAAATATAATACAACATACTATATGATCTTTGTTAAACGAAACGTGATAGCTCGATCGTCATATAGCCAACCACAGATTACACAATTATCTATCATATCAAAAATAAACAGATACGTTAGAAATGGGCACAGAGGGGGAATCAGATACGGAGAGAGAGTGGGCGAGGAGAGAGAGAGATAAAGAGAGGTGGGGATATTTCACTATAATCCAAAATGGAAACTTAATTTTATGGAATTAGATTATATAAGGCACACACCGGAATTCCTATTATCCTAAAATTTAGCAATTAGAATACATAAATCAGTGGCGGATCCAGGATGTTTTGGAGTGGGGGTTTCACCTTGGGCGAAGGGTGGTAGGTCTCCCTCTTTCTCTGTGGAAGAAAAATGGAAATAAGATAATGCCTAGATGTCTTCTGTAGCACTACAAAATCCGTATTTATCGTGTAAATACTGTGTGTAAATACTGGTAAAAGTAGACGTTCCTGTGAAGAAAGACCCATGGTATGAGACTTGGTGATTGGTACAGCGTACCGGTATATACAGATTGTTAGAATTTGGGGGGTTACCAATTATTTAAACTATTTAATAAGCAGACTGACTATTTATTTCAAGGTGCATACTTATGAGAAAGAAATAATGATGTTTAAAATATTGATTACCTCATGTAAATCTATATAAGTTAGTCGATAAAGATGGCCTTGAACAAACGGCTAGGTTGTTCTTTAATGAAACTATCTGCAATTTATTTTGGAATCGATGTGTTTACTGTAATGTATTTTCATTAATGTTAAGGCAGAAAACCTTGTGTCACCCATCCAGCTCCTCAGATGGCTTTTGATTATTCGCAACACAGAGAAACTACGCTCTGCTTCGGCAGATGTGGCAAGCAGAGTACATCCTAATACCAGTAAAATTCGAATGTTCACAAATGAATCTGGATCTGCAGATATTAAGGATTTCATCAAAGTATCAGGTAAATCGGCACGGTCAGAATGCCTGGACCACATATTGAACCATCTGTATACCTGTTTATCTAATGATCTCGAAGATAGCAGGTTGTCATGCCACGATTCAAATTGCTCTGGGGGAGGCATCCCTAGTTTGACAATGAATCTTCCTGTAATAAAGAAGAGGTATATCAGCAGATGCATTCCACCTATTACACTGAACTCTTGGAAGTTCCTCTTCAGTACCTATATATGAAGTCAGCTGCTTTGCTTCATCGTACCATCTCTGGAATTCTAAACCAATGTCATTCCTCAAACATTGAATCTCTGATTTGATATTGTCAATCATTGTGTATGCCTCAAAAACGTCAATATCTCTTCTTTGTAGTTTAGCTGACAAACCTTTCAAATATTCCAAACTTGTTTTTAATACTGTGAAGCCAACAATAACTTCAAACTCTGCAGACTACTTTTGTGTCACTATTCCAATTCCAACAACTTTCAGTAACCTCTGGACAAACCTGTGGATTAACAATGGCATCAAGGTAAGTGACCAAGTGTTCATAAAGCTCATCAAAAGTTTTCAAACAAGAATGTCTTTCAACCCAGCATGTCTTGCACAAAGCTATAAGTGCATGCCCTAGGAAAACTTTGTCTCTTGGGAGAATTGTCAAAAACCTGTACTCAGACAAACATTACACAACACTCAATGTGTGGTTATTTAAGAATGACAAATTCGCAGTACTTCTACTAATGATTATGTCGCCAAATGATAGATTGCATTTAAAGATGTTTCTGGGGTTCTGACCCCCTTAGGGGTGGGTGTATTAATCATTTATTTTGCTATCCAAATTCATCTTAAACACTTTTCTTATCTTTGAAAACTATTATAAAATCCTACCATGAAGAGTTCAGTAATATGTGGATCTTATCATTATTAGGATGAAAGATATTTTCCCTAATATTTCTCATTATACTAGTGAGAAGTTGTATATAGTATAATATATCGTAATATGTCAGGATCTGCCTTCTTTAACATCAACACCACGGATATTGTCGTATTACAATAAACATGGAGTTTGTTCTTCAATTGTCTTTTGTTGTTTGATATAACATTTTTGTTGGTATAAGCATATCATAAATATTGAAAATATAGAAAACTGATATCAGGACTAAAAGGAAGAATTACGTTTTGTTATTATTATGTTAATGCACAATGAGCAATTTATACGATTTCACATATTTCTATCCCTTAAGTATATTTATATCCCTTAAGTACCAGCTTTGGACTTTAAAATGACGTTATCATTCATGGAGAATCTTTTAGTTTTATAATTCCCAAAAGTAATGGACAAAGGTTAACATTTTACCTACATGTTCTACTCACGAAGTTTTTTGTTCTCTCCAAATCCGGTGGGCATAGATCTGTAGTTATTCAGAAACCCAACAAATCAAAATAACAAATCTAAAGAACATGAAATAAACTTCAAACTGAATTAAACATAAAATGTAGGTATAAGTACAATATTTATTATTCCATTCACAAATATTCACTATGTGACAGCGGAAAGCTGCATGGATTTTATTATCTAGATTAAAATTTTATTTTATTAAAAACAGTCAGTATTTTGTCATAACAAGCTTGATCCTTTTAATATATAATTGCGCATAAAAATAGCTTCAAAATATCAATATTTGAATATTAACAATTCTTGAAGCAAACAGAAAACAAATAAAACATAAAATCAATCATAAATAAAGTATACACTAGTCTCTGAAAACTGTGAATATAATAGAATGTACAACCGATAGTAGTTTATGAAAATGCCTAAAACACATTTGCTTCTATTTAAATTTTATGGTTTTCAAATTTCTTTTGAATAATATTTGTTTGTGATTTTTGTTTTTAACCTCTTTAATTTGATATTTAACTTCTTTATCAATATAAATATTAATATTTAACCCGATATACCATTATTGACACGCACCTTATGCAGCTTTAGATAATTATCTACGTCATTGGGTGGACATTAATTTTAATTATGTATTCAACTGCATAGTCTAAACACCACGGGACACAGATTCGCCATCTATCTATTCACTCACTCACATCTAGACAAAATCAATCTAAAACTTCTTGTACCAGATTACAGTGTAATACGTGACGTCATCCAGACCAAATTACCTGGTAGTTCACGATTTATGATAAACAGATTATTTTGAAAGTGTGATTATCAGGTTTGTGTGTATAGTAAAATGGTATAGTAAATTGCTATAATCTTTTCACACACACAAACATATATATATATATATATATATATATATATATACATCTACACACATACAGACATAAACACAGAAAACCAACTGATTCACACAGCAGTACACATAAACACTGGCAAAATATTACATATAAATATCACCCAGTTATGTTGATCTTTATGTTTTGAAGATAATTATAGACCCCTAAAATGATGAGTTAGCCGGGATCAAATACCTCATCATACTACCAATACAATGTAATGAAGTGATATGACAGGTGATTATAGAAGTATGATGTGATGCTTTCATACATGAAGTAAATATCTTCAGTTATTATATTTTTGTTATCTTAAAATTAATAACCGTTATTAAATCATCTATAGACCTTGAGTTATCAATATAAATCAAGAGAATTATGTCAAAATGTAGGAGGGATAAGCAAGTCTTAAAAAGTGAGTTTTCAAATAGTGACGGAAATAAATTATGATATTTGATAACTTAACGTGTTCAGGGAGTGAGTTCCAAAGAGTAAGGACGCCAACTGAAAAAGCATGAGTCACAGTATGAGTCTTAACCCTGGGAACAAACAACAAGTGAAAACCAGATGAACGGAGTTATCAGTCCTGAGGTATTAAAGATCATGTGACAACCCTAGTTAGACATATTTCTCTGATATGTCACTGAAGCTTTAGTATATCCTTAGATGATGATGATGATGATGATGATTGGTGTTTTACGGCCACTTTTGTGCACATGGTAGGCTAAATGGGCCAATAAAATCCTTAGATGCGATGTTATAAAGAACAGAGTTGCAGTGATCAAGCCTACAAGTAATGAACTTTGTAGCAATGGCTTTGACGACTAAAAGAGAAAAATAGCGACGAATACGGTGAAGGTCACGATCATGGTAGAAGCAGCAGTGATATGTCAAAACAATATGCTTAAAATAATTAAGATCACTATTAAATGTAACACCAAGATTAGTGGTGTGGTATACAGAGTAAACAACAGCGGTCCAAGAACAAAGTGTTGAGGAACAGCGCAAAACATGAGAACTGCTTCTGTAAAAATACTCTTATTTTTATTGATTGGGATTTATTTGTTAAGAATGAGCGGACCCAAGTGATTGTTGTTCCCGATATGCCATACCAATCAGAATGGCGGTTAAGAAGAACAGAATAAACAATGGTGTCAAAAGCTGCAGATAAATATAATAGTGTTACTGGTGTGACCTTTCCTGTGTCTATGTTTAGTGATATCTCGTTATGAACTTTCAGTACAGCGGTTTTTCTATAGAGTGAAATTGTCTGAAACCGGACTGAAAAACATTACAAAATGATTACAATTTATTTGAACATTCAGACTACCTTTTCTATTTCTTTAAATATGATAGATAGATTAGAAATAGGTCTATTGTTGTTTATATCACTGGCTGGTAAATATGTTTTCTTAAGAAGATGGTTTACATTGATATGTTTAAAATGAGAAGGGAATACTCCAGAGTTTAGCGATACATTTTTAATCTTAGTAATTGTAACAATTAGTCTGTGAAAACAAGATTTTAACTTATTTGTTTCTTCAGTTGATAATATTTCAGGTAAAGTTTCCATAAAAGAACTGTGGCGAGACAATTATGAATTTTTAATTGTGTTGATCAAAGTAAATATAAAAATAAAGTTACAACAACATTGTGTAATACTAAATTAGACAGTATTACGCATGTTTCTGTAGCTGAAATAGTTGATGCTATCAAGAATCTGAAAAATGGTAAATCCTCCGGCTCGAGGATGGATTAACTGGTGAAGCTTTTATATACTCAAGTCAAAGACTTCACATTTTATTATCCTTAGATTTTACCCTCAATGCTTACACATGGTTACTTACCTAAATATATGATTGATTCTGTTTTAATACCACTTATGAAAAACAAAAATGGCATACACTCAGATAAGGAATACGACAAGCCATTAGCCATAGCCTCTGTGGTATTAAACATATTTGAAAAAATATTGTTTACAAGGTGTAAAGAATTGTTTTGCACTTCATAGTACCAGTTTGGTTTTAAAAAGGTCATTCTACTGACTTATGTATTTATCACCACTTCTCTTTAATATACACATAGATGATTTTGACTTTATCAAAAAGTAACATTTAGGTTGTCGTTTGGGTAGAAGACTTATTAACCATATTGCTTATGGTGATGATTTATGTATATTGAGTATTTCTGGAGAATACAAAAATCACTTAACAGTTGTGAAAAATATGGGTCCGATCATGATATTTTGTATAATAGTCAGATAAGTTTGACCATGTTATTCAAACCTAAGAAACTTAAAGACATTAAATCTCACCATTGTAGTTGTATAATAATCAATTAGACTATGTTGATAATTGGAGAAATTTAGGTATAAAAATTAAAACCTACTCATGTAAATCTGATATAAAAATACAACTTTGTAAATTCTATGCCAATGCAAATATGTTCATTAGAAATTTTAGTTTTTCTTCTGGTGATGTCAAGGTGTGCTTATTTAAATAATACTGTACTAATCTGTACTGGACAAAATTCTGGTAGCATTCTTCTGAAACCCTTATGAAAAAACTATCTGTAGGCTATAATAATAGCCTCAGGCGACTAATGAAACTGGATAAACATTGTAGCGCAAGTGGAATGTTTGTTCACTATGGCATACCTGCCTTTGGTGAATTACAAAGGAAATATATCACAAATGTTATCCATAGGCTTCAGTCCAGTTCAAATAGTATTATTAAGAGTGTTGTTTTATCTTCAGTTCCATTGTATTCGCCTCTCTAGGGCTACTGGTTTAATACTCTACACACTAACAAATAATATTCTATGATTAGCATATTCTCTGTTTTAATTATGTTTATGCCCCACTGATTTAAATGTGATGTTATGTAAAATGGCCTCTGATGTACATAATCTCATTTTTATTGTGATAATTAGTTACTTGTATTGTATTACTATGGACTGACAGTTATTATTTATTATTTACCAGAACTGTAGGGATAGGTTCAAGCTGAGGGGATTTATTAGGGGATGATCAAACCAGTTTAGTAACTTCAGTTAGTGAGGCTGATTTAAAGCATCTATTTGGGTGAACCTTGAAATGTCTGTGAAAAGAATTGCGGAGTGAATTAGTTGAATCATGATTGGGCAGAGAAACGGAAGCCTTTCTATGGAGAGTCCTATTTATAAAGTTGGAGAGTTGACGAGGATTGTCAGAGTTGTTCCAAATCATGTTAATAAGACAAAAGCATTAAAGTATAATTAAGGTACTACATATAAATCAAACAATCTTCCCAATATCACTTAAATACCGATAACACACAGTTCTATACATTACTATCCTATCATTAAATAAAATTTCTCTAATCCCTGACATTGCAGATATATATTTGTAGGACATTCAAAATCTACTTCCATTTATTATTATTATTATTATTATTATTATTAGCATCATCGTCATAATTGTCACTGTCCTGATCGCCATCGTCATTATCTAATTTTATTTAGTCTTTATTCATTGTTATGTTTTAAGTATCTGTACTTGAAATATTGTTTTATTGTAAACTTGCAGGTATACGTATTTTTATTAGAATCATTTATCGTAAACATTCTTTTCTCCAAATGTCACGCATTATGGTACTTTTATGGACTATTAATTACTTACGACTGAATGGCAGCACTAGAAATAAAGAGTTCTCTCTCTTTCTTTCCTTTTTATCTATGAACAAGCCATCATACCAGTGAAGCACAGTTCCCAGCTTACATATGTCTTATGATGTGCAGGCTTCTTTTTCAATATAAATTACCATTATATCCATATTGTAAAAGCGAGAAAATATTTGCATGATGAATTTTCAAGTCTTTAGCTAATTAATAAATAAATATGTATTAATCTTACTTCTGTTATTTTCCCATCACTATGATAAAAAAAAGTTGCTTTGGGTCTGTACATATTTTAGACAAACAGTTTTAATTCTATTTAGATTTGGTAGAACAGGAAGTGAATATCTCAATACTTAGATAAAGAGTCCGCAATCTCACCATCCGTGTATTATAGGATACATATAGAAAGACACAGGCGTAGAATATCAACAACTCTAAACATCATTTGATACCTCTACCACCATAAATCTAAATATAACTATAAATATATCAATCTAAATAAAATATTCTACACCTCCATATATCGATACATATATGCATATAGCTATACATGTGTCTGGGCTACTTATCAGCCTGTGGGGCCCAGCTAATTCGCCTTTCTTACGCCACAAATATGTCACGCCCACAGGAAAACAGCTACATGCAAGCCACGTACAAAAGCGAAAGCAAGTAAAAACATACCATTTGACACCATAGCTCGCAGTAAACAACCGTTGCGTGTGGTTCAAAGGCGACTTACTACATAAATAAAATAACCACTTTGATGCCACAGTTTACATTCAACAGTAATTATCTCTGGTCAAAAAGAAACCTGTATATAAAACATTTCGACACCTCAGATGATGACTTCTGCTTTATTCTGGGTTCAAATAACTAAACAAATCCTACCTATATGAACGATATCTATAGACGTCCGACTAGTCTGGCATCGAAGTTCTTCTCTAACCTGAGTGAAAGGTTAGGCCTTTTATAGGCCCCGGAGTGTTATCAAACATTACAGTTTGTTCCCCACGTGAGGTAATATACACCAACTCCATATGGAAGAAGTGAAATGATTTAGCTCCAAAAACCCACCTAGCAATACTGCACTATGGATTATTACTGGACTAGAACGAAATATCGTCTCAAACCTGAGTAAATACTATGATTTACTCGAACCTAACAGCTAATTCGTTATTCACTAAGTGAACGTTCATCCACACCTAATTTAGCGTCCCTATGCAATTGGGTGTGGTGGGATCTAAGTTAAAGCACCTATCCACTTGATATATTTGACCCATGAATAACAGCGGATTTTAGGCAGATCTCCGATACTGCGAATGACACGTCGGGATTATAATAACTATACATTCAACAATTTTCCTATATCAGTGTAACCTAATTACTCATAATGTGGGGAAGAAACTCTGTCCGCAGCTTAATACCCATGGAGATGCCTGTCGGAATAACAAACGACTCCATGAGTTTAAATCCGTCAAGCAGCATTGTATGAATTAGCAGTAAAGGACAGACCTCGATAGTATGGCGCCCTAGAAACATGGACCGGCCTTCATTTGATTTATCTGCCGCTAGGTTGCTAGCACGACGGATTACTATCTGCCATAAATACCAACAGAATTTTGACGTTTTAAAGAGGTTTTAGGTATTATTTAAAATAACAAGCGTTTGAACTGATCAAATGAATAATTTTCAGCTTTTGAAAATTTAGTTCGTTTAGTTATTGGGACACGTGGCTTAATAAATCACTATGATGTCAATATCCGTGAACTATAATGTTAGGTTATCATACCTGCTCTCAGCTGACGAGTTTGGATAATCATTCCATAATTTTATTTCTAAGAGCTATCAACTCTGATATTACTCCAGTCGTTGCAAATTGTCTCTGATTTGCGAGGACAGATTGGAATATATACTATGCTTCTGTTATGTCATCCCGGACATATGCGAGGGGTGGTGTTTCCTTCTCTCTCCCAACATGGATATATATATATATATATATATATATATATATATATATATATATATATATATATATATATATATATATATATGATATTTGCTTTGTATAATATTAGCATCCATAGTATTTTGATGTGATACTCCAGAATAGCCAAGACGCCAAAGCCACAATCATTATACACAACCCCCTCCCCGAAATGTGTGTGACCATGATTAAGAAAGTTATTGTTCGTTGTCTCTTTAGCTATTAACCCTAACTAAGATTGTCTGTTTGGGAATTAAGATTATCCTCACCTTTCAATTGCCACCACCAACTATTTTACTTCATATTTGCTAATAATGAATGCAAACCCGGGTAATATTGGCCAATAAATACAGGCAGAAATGCAAGTCGTCATCGCTGTATTTATCAACCGAGTGCTTCAGCTGAGCCACAACAAAACCGGGACAACTTGACAAAATAAAATTAATACTAATCTTGATCACTATTTATTTTGTATAATTGATTAACAGAACATGAGTTTGGAAGTTTATGTATCCTTTCCAACTTAAGTGATAAGTGTGGCAACATATTCGTTTACTATTGACAAATTTGTTTCACTTGAGCAATCGACATGCCCAGTTTCGGCACTTCGTTTTAAGGGCGCCAACAGGGTGGTCTCATTCTAACTTAAACTATTAATTTTGCCTACATAGGATCAAAATATCGGAGATAGGCTTAACAGGAATTAATCTACCTAAATATACAGTGTATAGAATCGCGAGATCACATGTATTACCGGGGGGAGACTTCAAATAAATAATGCAAAGCACACATCACAGAGCACACATTTCGTTGCCGGGAAATACCATGTACTTATTCGTTCACTGAACATTGCTCTCGTTTTGACTCTATGACATCACACAGTAACTCCCTATCTTGACAAATCATAGAACCTATTACAAATATTATTTAGGAGTCTCTTTTTTAATGTACAGCACATAAATGTCACCAACCATGACGAACCTTCGTTCTAAGGGAGGGCGCACTTTAAACGAAGGGCGCCCTTTGTTTCTAGGGCATCCTACGATATAGGTACTTTCCTTACTGATTAATGGGTCATTTCGCCAGACCACATAAGAGGACAACAATGTAGATTCTACATTATACATAACAAAGCTAATAGACTTAAACATGTTGCAACAACGACATACCTTTCTTAGATTGGTGTAATAAGGAATCTGGATCGAAATAGGTCTGAAGTCTAGCACGGGCAATGTGTGTTTAGGATACATATAGAGGGATAACAGGCACAGAACATCCACAACTCTACACACCCATTGATACCTCTACCTCCATAAATCTAAATGTAAATAAACTATACATACATCAATCTAAATAGAACATTTCTACACTTCCATATATCGATACATATATACGTCTACTTATGCATGTGTCAGGGCTACTCATCAGCCTGTGAGGCCCAGCTAATTCGCTTTTCGTACTCGACAAATAAGTTATGCCCACAGGAAAGCGGCTACATACAGGGTACGCACAAAAGCGAAAGCTCATCCAAAAAATATCATAGGATACCACAGCTTGCAGTAAACAACATGTGCCTGAGGTTCAATGATGAGTTACTACATACACAAGATAACTACTTTGACACCACAGTTTATATTCGGCGGTAATTTACTATGATTCGAAACAAACTTGTACATGGAACAAATCGATAACTCAGATGCTGACCTCAGCATTATTCTCGGTTCGAATAACCCCAAAACGCCTACCTATAAGAACCGTATCGATAGACATCTGACAAGTCTGGTGTTGCAATTTATTCTCTAACCTGAATAAAAAGTTAGGTCTTTTATAGGCCATCGGCCATTTAACCAACATAACAGTTTGCTGAACAGGTGATAAAATGTAAACCTCCCCCCCACACACACACACCTCTCAGGGGTCAGAAACCCTAAACCATCTCTAGTATGGATCTTCCATCTTTAGATACAATATATCATTTGGTGACATAAATAGCCACACATAGAATATTGTATAATGTGTGTTTGATAGCATTATTATTTAATAGACAAATCACAATATACTTAATTTTAACTAAGTTACTAAGTTACTTAGTATAAAATAAAGTTTAATTGTAAGTACAATGTTTTGAAAATTCTCCCAAGAGGCAAACATTCCTAGATCTTGGACTCAAACAATATGGCTCCTATACACGCCACGAGAAACTTAAAGGTTTGTGCAAGACACACTCGGTTTGAAGACATTCTTGTTTGAAAACATTTGGAGTTATTTATTGTTGGCTTCACAGTATTGAAGAATAATCTGGAATATTTGAAAGGTTTGTCGGCTAAGCTACAATGAGGGAAAATGGTGTATTTGAGGCATATACAATATAGAATTCCGCAGATGGTACGACGAAGCATATAAGCTGGATTCATATATAGGTACTGAAGAGGAAATGCAAAGGGTTCCAAAGGTTCAGGGTGATAGGTTGAATGTACCTGCTGACACACCTTCTTTATTACAAGAGATCAACTGGCATTCCTTTTATTCATATCTTACTGTAACTGTTGCAGAACGGTTTCTCAACAACTTTCAGTCTTTTCGACTAACTGATGTAGACGTAATAACTATTTTAAACATAATTATTTATTTCTGGTAAATATGCAACTTGAAATAAAAGGGAGTCTGCTTATTAAATATTTTAGTGACATAATGCACAATTTGTCACATTATGACAGTGGACACTTTCATTTTATATTAATAAATTGAGTAACCCCCCCCCCCCTTCGCAAATCCTATGACAGGAATGTAAATTTTTGCCTGTATTTATACATAGTATTCACTTGAAAAATCTACCCATTACCTGATTTCCATTTTTCACCAGCACTTTGAACTGGCTGTTTACATATGGTGGATTGTGTTTATATTTTAACATCATTTATCATTTGCGTTAATATATTAGTATGAGTCCTGTGAATTTGAAACAAAAGTGACCTTTCCCTTAAGAGTGTAAAATATATGGGAAATGTTTGACATCAGTCCCCAGTTAAATGGTATTTTCCTGGTTATAGTCTCCCTATATTTGTGAAGTACGTAATTATATAAATTAGATTTATTTGGTAAATTAGTCACTTCTGTTTTTGATTGGAACATAACCATAGAATTGTATTATATGAAGGAATTATTAATGACTCTCTTTACTAACAGCGATAATTAGTTGTAAATTAGAACTTGTAATATTAATCGTACGCCATCAATTGTCATAATTACATTAATTCACAATAAAGCGAGACAGCATCTATGTGTTATCGATTATACTATTAAATAACCAATCGGAAATAATGCAATTATTCATCTCCTTGGTATCACAATATTACAGCAATTGACAGTTCATAATATGACATTATTGGAATATTAGTTATGTAATTATTTATATTAGGATATATTAGGATAATAGGATATAAGTTATTAATGTCATTGTTGATAGCTAATCTTAATATAAGTGGACTTATGTTGTTATCTCTTGCCAGTCAATTCGTTTTCCGAGATAATCCTTCCTTTTGGATACAGGAATCTGTGAAGGCAGTAATTATCCTATAATATTGTAGTTTGTTATGGATACACCATAACAATTTATCATTGTTTGAAGGAGTATATATATATTTATATATATATATATATATATATATATATAAGGTGAAGATATATGGATATCACAATCGTTTTATTTTGTTTTATGAGAGCAAAATATTTAGCCTTTTATAGTACATACGATAATTCAGTCAAGTCTAAAATCTTAGAGTACTAACTCTTTAATAAAACTTAGTATTTCACCAATCTTATTTTGTTTAAACGAATACCTGATACACATGCTACGTTGAAGATAACATTTCGAAATGTCACTAGTCGAGTCCATCCATCTTCAGCTGAAAAAGTTACAAATTAAGATATCTCCTGCCTGTTCCCTGGTAAATTTTTAACTTGTTTAGAAGAAAAAAAGATTATTGAGTAATTATGTCAATAACCAAATGAAATCCGTACGAAATGTTGGACAATTGGCTGATTTAATATTAATATTATTGTTATTCTTGTCTAAATAATACGATGTTACACTCCCAGTAATCGCAGACTTTTGTTTGGCTTCTGTTAGATTACTGTTATTCTTTTTAATGTAATCTTCCAGTTTGTAACGCTCTCCTTTATCTTCTGGGCTATCAAAATGTCCTCATTGGCTATAGGACTATACCAATATGATATCAAGTACTACCATTGTCTTATCAATGGGTTCGCGTTGTTTCATGTTGTCTGCTGTTAGATGCATAAATCACGGCTTCAGATATCTCTCATCTTAACGATATCTTATTTTACAGACTCGGATAGTGTCTCTCGAACAGAGAATTCTCTGTCAGATCATCTCTCTACAACGGATAATTATCTGTCGGCTTATCTCTTTACAATAGACACTGTCAGACTATGATGACTAACAGTCCATTTATCATGTGTATCGAGGCAGTAAATAAATTTTTTATAATATATATATATATATATATATATATATATATATATATATATATATGGATACGCATACTTCTGATAAAAACAAGACCACTTTCTAGAAAAGAAAGAAAAATTGAGTCATTAATTTTACGAGCTGGTTTTATCACACCCGTAATAAATGCGATTGATTGTCGCTGAAAAATCCCTATATTTATTAATGTGAGTGCCAATATCTGAAGTATTTAACCAAATTGCACGAAGATAGCTTTAAAATACATCTTTGTTTTCAATTTCTGATAATAAATTTACGCAAATTATTTACGTATACAATTATAATGATCATAATAGCCAAACTAGTCAATAATATCACATTAATGTAACAGACGTTGTTTCGGTCTTAAGTATTGTTTACTCTCCTTCCCATTAAGGGTTTCTTTTTGAATACCGTTGGAGGAGTAGTGGCTGTGAAGCAGGACGATGTGTAATATATTAGCCTAAACTGTCAATATTCCTTATTCTGGCTAGATGCCTCTCGTCATTTCGTGTTGGTTTCACAAAATGGACCGCGGTACTCAACATATTAAATACGAACAGATTTCTTAGATTACTTTTTACTTCTAATAAACGACGAAATAACAAAACACAGAACACAAATGTTCGAAGTAAATTTTGTTATCCGAAGAAAAGACATTGTTCTCATTGTTACAGGTAAATATGATAAACCGATGAGGATCGTTATGCTCAACAACAATAACAACAACAACAACCATTGTTTACACAAACCAGGCTGTATAAATTATGGTAATATGCCCTAAATCAGTTGTCTTTCTAAAGTTTATTACGATTTAATGTTACATTGGATAAATTTATTTATTTACATAATAACCTAGATTTCCATGTAGTATTACTTCGTTGCTATTTGCTTTGTATTTGTGTAGCTCTTTATTTACTTAACATATTTCATATATTCCTTTTCCGATAAATAATCTAATTAGTAAACTGTTAATACAGTACATGCCTTAGATTTAAGTATTTCCAGTTATTTACATTTGCTGGTAAGTGGACACTGAATTATAAATATAGATGATACTGACTGAGTGATGATCAAAGGGAATACAAAACAAGAAACATCCTTAAGTGCTATTTACGCATAGGTTTATAAAATATATCATATTTATGTCTTGATTAAACGGAAAATCATACAAATTGCTGCTGATAAGTTAATGTTAAAAATGGTGGCTAACTTTTGAGGAGAAAGGGAGAAGAGAGTAGGCCACTCCATGCGACTAAAAATATGTTAAATTGTTTTATACATTATTTGATTTAGCAACTTTTGACTCTGAGTATAAATATATATTTTAGTGGAATTGTTTTATTTTATGAATATTTATTTTAAAGACCCCAGATTATTGAGATAAGACAAATTAAGGCTTCTCAATTTAACATTCCTAACAACTGACTACCAAACATATTAGGCCATTGTCATTAAGGAAGTTGAGGTGCCAAAGAAATTTGTTGTCATAAATATATTCATAATCCATGTAATAATATCAATTAAAATAAATTAATATTAAAGTTCTAAAATTGATAACTGTTATTAATTTAACGCTGACATCAACTATATATACTTGCTTCAGTTTTGTATAATCAGGTCAGATCTTTCCAATCCTTATTGATAAGTAACATTAATTCTAATATTACTGACAGGAAACAATTGTTTTTTAAATCGTGAAACATAAGTATATAAACTTTGTAAATCCATTTTATCATAACAGAAATAACTATAACTCTATTTACATTGTGTTTAATGCACTACGTCTGTCTGATGGACGGAATTAATATTATTTTATTCTTATGAAAAGCAGCATTCCTAAAAACCATGATGATAAAATTGTAACAAAAGATGGACTTTGATGCATAACTGTTACTATCTAAAAACAATATATGTGGTCAATAAGATCTTGCTTTGATAAAACAAAAAGGTAGAAATAATGTATAACTTTAGGACAAATTGGATCATTGATAATTACTTTAATGTTTGGTTTGAATTACCTGTATATAGGTTTCAAATAAAACTCAAAAATCTATCGATTCAGCTAACGTGATCAAGCAACAGATACAATAAATCAACTTAGACGCCAATTTCAAATTATTTATCTCTTTTGATAACTATTCTACTTCAGTGTTATTATAAATAAAGAATAGCTGCCTATAATATATAGAAAGGAAGAAAGGAAATACATTTATGCCTTTAATTGGGCATACTATGTTCTGATTTTCAAAAGGACAGTGACCACTATTTAGGCGTAACATCTCATATTCAAATATTCGCTAAAATCTTCTGATATGCTCCTCAGGGAGCATCCCCAAATACATGTATTACTGGTAATTGAACCTATGCCTGAATGTTTCTTGGTGCACTGCTATACACACTAAAAGTATCAGAATACAGAAATATTATGAGAAATCTATGATAGTAATAACTGATATGACAAAATGGCAGCATCTAGTATAAAGAAAGATATTAAATAATAACCTACTTATTTTCAATAACTAATCACATGTTAGGTCATCAGACTTATTAATTGCTGGCAACTTTCAATATGAACGATTCCTTATAATGTACTACTTACATTTTATTTCTAACTATTATTCTGTTAGATGTAAAACTGTACTTGACAATTGAGGGGTTTTTGATGGCAAAAGAGTCACATTCCTCAATGTTTTTCTGAACATATTTCCTTCACGTCTACGAGGTTTCCTGAATTATCCCATTTGAATTTTTTAAACATATCGTTCTTCTGAGATGTAATTTAATTAAATCATCAAAATGCAGAGGTCTTGTTATTTATTTGAAAATTAATTGGATATGATTTTGTTTCAGTGAAACTCCAGACTGTTAGAAAGAAGAAAAAAACTGAAATTAAATCGATAAATAATTTTTAAAAATTATTATTTGCTTCGATAATGAAATTACTAATTATACTTCACAATGGCGTGACTGGATAATAGCATCAGTCCAAATATTACCAAAAATTGTAAATTTTTCAATCTGTGCAATATCGTGATAATAATTTATTTCTAATAGTACTATCCCTCATTAAAATACAACTTTATGAATATTATAATATATATATATATATATATATATATATATATATATATATATATATATATATATATATATATATCGATTACTACAACATTGTTAATGCTATTGGTGGATTTCTATTCCTGAGTCATGAGTGCTTATTATGCTTTAAGAGCATACCGTGCCTGCTACATTCATTTAAATGCTGGATAACCAGGCCAAACACATAAACTGCGTCCCTACAAAGACGCAAATAGGGCACGGGATATACAGCTCTAGATCAACTTTTCATAGAATGCGCGGACCAGAAAATATAGACACAAAAGAGAGAACATCTCAACACAACATAATATAATAATAATATTAAAAAGAATCGAGCTCAGTGGCGCACCTAGTACAGGGGTTGGGCAAACTCATAGTCCGGGTATAAAGCAAAGTTCATCAACAATAATTGTATAGAAAGGAAACTTAGGAAGGATAAGCGAGTCTGAAAAAGTGAGTTTTCAAATAGTGAAGGAAGAAACTATGCTAGTTGATAACATGTTCAGAGAGTGAATTCCAAAGAGGAGGCACAGCAACTGAAAAAGCACGAGTCCCAGCATGAGTTTTAACTCTGGGAACAGACAACAAGTGAAAACCAGATGAACGAAGCTATCTGGGCTTGGGTGCTAAATAAAGCATGGAAAATAGATATGAAGGTTCTCCAGAAGAAAGAGTTTTTTTGATAGGCAATAGTATAGAGTTTGAAAATAGTACGAAATTGAACAGGGAACCAGTGAAGAGATTTCAGAAGTGGGACAAATTGGGAAAACGGAGGAGACGGTGTGACAACCCTAGCTAAGCAGTTCTCAATACACTGAAGTTTTAGAATATCATTAGATGCAATGCTATAAAGAACACAATTGCAGTAATCAAGTCTACTATTAATGAGTGCTATAGCAATGGTTTTGACGACTGAAATAGTAATATAGCGATGGCTACTGAGAAGGTCACCAACGTGATAGAAGTCAGAGAAATTTGTTTTCTGAAATAAAAATCGCTATCAAATGTAACACCTAGATTACGTACACGGTCTGATAGTGTGATGCTATAACTAAGGATGTTCGTAGGGAAGAAATGAGTACGGTTGCTGCGTTGTCTGGATGTACCTATAATGATGCCTTGTGATATTTGCTGGAGGGTTGAATACCTCATAAGCATACAAATCCAATACATATTATGACCTACTTGTCACTAATCCTTTATGATAATAAATATTACAAAATTGGTAAAAAGAAAGCACGAATCTCAATCTCTGGCACGGGCAATGTGAGTTTTAGCTGCGTATAATAAGGCACAGGCACAGAGAATCTCGAACCGTGAAATCAAACTCTGGACTTTTCTTCAAGGGACTGAATCCAGTGAACGACTTTTCATGTTGACACATGTGTAATGTCTCACCAATCCCTAAGCCGCCAAACAAAAACAAAAAGCACAGAACACCCAAGTCAGATCACGGCAGTTGTGAGAATGTTTTGATTAATTGCTTGTGCTTTGTTATTCGCGGAGAATCCTATAGGCTGTCGCTTAATCAGCCCAGCCTCTGTGTTTTTGGGTGGTTGGGAAACCTCCTCCCCCACCACTCACAGGGGATCATTACGGAAAGATGGAGCCGAAATACCGTGAGGGTGGTCACAGCCAGAATGTTTTACGTCCTCAGTGGGGTCTTTAACATACCCCTTAATTTTTAAAAATCCATTGGAGACGGCATTAATTATCTAGGCAGCCCTATTTATAGTTTTTTTTCTCCAATTGCTGTATCTTTCTTCAAAACAATACTATATAAACTATATAACCCAATTGTCACTGCCTTCAAAGGTCAGTTTGTATAACGGGCAGTCATCATGAAGCAACTATTATTAAAACTGTTAGTTTAATTACTAGGAAAAGACTGACATCTGCGCTGAAGCAGACCGTAATAGCGCGTCATAACTTCGGTACTGTTAAAACTAGGTTAACATTTTCAAACCTGACCTAATATCTGCTGTTCAAACATATTGTAGTAATAACGTTCTTAAATGTGTGGGGGGGAGAAAGGGGGAGTGAGACAGACAGATATATATATATATATATATATATATATATAGAGAGAGAGAGAGAGAGAGATTCTCTACTCAATCAAATCCTATACCAATCGTAACTAATATCAATATGAAATATCAATATCAATAAGTAATATATTGATTTGTGGTTGTTGTTATTGGTGTTGTTATTGTTGTTATTGTTGTTGTTTCACTTTGCTCGAGTATTGTTTTCGTACCAAAACGCTTCCCACGTAATGTTGCGTGGCATTACCAGTACTTTCACCTGATGACCTAAATATATTATGACGTCATCATAAGATGTTTACTCTCGACGTTTCTTCATGCGCTGAATAAACAAGTACTCGTTGTTTACAGCCTGATGTAAACTTTGCCCTTTCTTCGAATCTTCCACAATTCTTTTTTTTTAATTTCAATTATCTTAAGTAAGATATTTCAAAAAGATGCAACAACATGCATGGAATTTAGCATTTCTTGTCAGATGGTAAGGCTTAAAGGACGCACGCGGGCCTACTTTAATGCTACCACAGATTAAACACACGTACATGTACGTGTACATTTACATACTACAGCTATATATAAAACCATAGTTGTTAGTATGTGAGTGGGGAAAGAAGTATGTTATCAATATTCATGAAGATTTGTTTCTACTAGACAACTGTAGTTCCGTTGACTCCCTGATACATTAACGTTGTCATCTGGGAATCTATATACTGTCGTTAAGATAAAGAAACACACACATACACACGCACCCACGGGGGGGGCGCACACGCACACATAGACATATACACACATACACACACACACATTTTTGGGACAAATGAATTAACGTAAATGATCATTTCCCATCAGAATGCAATGCTAGCTGTTACAATATTAAGAAGATTGAATCTGTGTTGAACATGTTACCATTATAGATTAGAGGTGAGTCATCTACTGAAAATAGTATATCTGTTCCAAAACTATTTTATTCTAGATTGATTTCATTAGTAAATAATATTGATTTGGTCTTATTTCGGGTATCAGTGTACATCGGCTTTGTATGGTTCCTGCTAGTAAGGACAGTTTAATATATATATATATATATATATATATATGGGGGGTATATATGTGTATGGCTTCAACGTTGCTTCTTCCCACTACCGGAAGTCAGTGTTTTCGTGTCAGGTCAATCAATGGTCAAGGTGAACAATATTTTAAACGTATATTCACTAAAGTGTGTGTGTGTGTGTGCGTGTGCGTGCGCACGCGCATGTTTGTATGTCTGTATGTATGTATATGTGCGTATGTTTGTGTGTGCGTGTGTGTGTCTGTTTGTGTGTGCAGTGAAAATCAAACAAACTATTATATAACTAATAGCGATGAATAAGTCTGATATAAATTTATAGCGACGATGACAAGGAGGACAACCAGAATGATGATGATGATGAGGAGGAGGAGGAGGAGGGGGGAGGAGAATGTTAATAATGATAAAAACAACAACAACAATAATAATAATAATAATTAACATTATTTAGCTCTTCATGTCAAATCATTACATTGTTTTTATCATATTATGAAATATTTGTTGTCATTTCAGTCATCATGTAAAAAGGCTATGATCTCTTTTACTACACAAACGTCATATTTATTCTATTCCTTGTATATAAATTATTTGACATAAAGGCTACGGTATACGCATGACTCGTCTAATTACGGAGACCTGATGAGAAATAGTTCTGAAGATAGTCGCCTCTAGCTTTTGTCAACAGCCTATATTAGATTAGAGATGAGTTTTCTGTATTGTTTCCGGATAATTTTGCGACCATTATGTTATTTTATTTTTACAGAATTATGTATTTTTATAATGGCTCCGATTTACTGAGAGTAAATTTAGATTGTTAATTGTTTGTCAGGTAATGGATAACCTAGGTGTACTTTATTGTACTTTGTCAGCTATTCTTTACTCTGATTCGCTTATTAGTCTCTATTTAAAAAGAGAATCAGTTCCTTTATATATAGGTATAGATATATAGGTATATAGCTAAATACATAGACAAGCAGATATATATATATCTATGTATCAAGATAGATAGATATATAAATATATATATAGATAGATACAGTATCAAAGTAAAATTATTTAGATCATTCATTTTTGCAATGTCTATGGCTGTCATTTGTGGTCAACGTATAAACATTATACATATAATCGTATTGTAGTAGCCCTTAATTATATATACAGAAAATTATTTGGTATTTTAAGGGGGAGAGCTTGTCTGCAATTTATGTCAATAATAATATTGATTCATTTGGGGGCTAGTTTGCAAAACCTGTATAGTTTTAAAACGTGTTTATGTGATACTAGCAACTTGCTAGTATAATGTATTGTTTCTAGTTTGTTTTATTATCATTCTAGCTCTATGCAGGATGGAAGAAAATACTAAATTTTTAATTTGTTTATCATTTGTTTATCATGTATATTATATACCTTACTGTATAATAAATCATATGTATATGGAATTTAATATTCTGAAATAAATTGATTGAATTCAATTGAATAGCATTTATGCCTCCCTGTCGTTTCTTTTGTCTTCAATCTAGCTAACCTCTTATTATGAAGAAATGATGCTCTGCTCCAGACAGTAGACAGGGGATAACTATATCTCTTCCGAAAATCATACGCCTCGTCGAGGTTACTTTTAATATAATATTTATTTTATTTCTAGGGAAAGCCGAGATTTAATATAATTTATGAATGCCCGTTTAACGTTTTTAACCATTACTTATTTGTATTACTTTTATGTTGTTATACTCATAAAAAGGTCTTTGATTTAATTAATGATTCTCTAAGAGAAGCTAATACTCTATTGTTTATATAATGATACCATTCGTTTCGTTCTTATAATGATATAAACATCATCAGTTAGATTGATGCTATTATATTAAGATCAAGCTTTATTCTATTATATTGTGTTATAATGATAGTGAGGGGATTCATCATTGCCGAGATGCCGTTTCAGAATCTTCCTAAACCACGAATGTTACTTTGTCTTTGTAGAGATAGATTGGCAGAAACAGACAGACAGACAGACAGACAGACAGACAGACAGACAGACAGACAGACAGACAGACAGACAGACAGACAGACAGACAGACAGACAGACAGACATAGGCAGATAGGCAGACAGGTAGATAGATAGATAGATAGATAGATAGATAGATAGGGGAGATAGAGATAGAAAGCGAGAGTTCGAGAGAGAGTTTATTAGTAAGACATTACTCTGAGCCATCCCATTTAAGACAGAAATATTTATATCTGGAATATATCGGACAATTGAAACATGATGTTTTCTATGAGATTATAAAATTGTATGAAAAACAAATATTATGTCCACATGATGTTTAACTTAGCGACGTGTCATATGTCATTAGGAAACTGAAAGTATTAAACATAATTAGTATTAAACTTGTAATAAAAGAATTTCACAATTTAATGACTGATTGAATCTTCTTAGAATAAATAAATCTTTACAGATGTGTATGTAATATTCACTGATAGTTATTCTATAAATTTGTTATAAACGAGTACAATATCCGGTCTCTGCTTTACTTCTTATCATCTTCTTAAAATGGGATATAAGGATGTGCTCTGAATAATCCAATTACGAAAGTGATTAATCATTTATTATCTATGGATCTCTTTCACATTTTCATTAAAGTTTTCCTAGCGAAAACGTGAAAACAATTTTCATGTCATGTTTTAAAGAAAAAAACATCTGAAATTTGTAATCTTGTCCACAAATACAGATTACATTAGTTAGTTAGTTACATTACCCAAAATATAAATATTTATGGAATAGTACTGTTAATGGATTACGGCAGGTTCGGGATAAAACGTATCAATTGATTTCCGTATGATAATATTACTGATCATTCTGAACCTGTCTACCTGTAATGGATAGAGCTGAGTATAATGTGTTTTTCCACATCAAATGATGTATTACATCTCTCAAGCAAAATTTTCAATGGTTATTGTCTAACTGTGATCACTTAAAAGGAATATATCGTAAAGGTCACTTTATATAGTATATAATATATTTGTATATACGTTCTTCTTCCTTTGGTAACCTGGGCGCCTTCGTTGTCTAGCGGTAACCTCGGCGTTGGCATATCTGAAGGTCGTTTCATCTTTGCCTTCACTTCATTACCTTTGGAGGTCACTCGGTCCATTTAGCCTACCATGTGCACAAAAGTGGCCGTAAAACATCAATCATCATTATCATCCTTGGGCAATCTGGAACGTTGCATTACCAATATTGGCTATCAGCAACCTAAGACGGTCTGAAACTTAATGATAACAAAATAAATATTATCTATTTAGACTCACAACATTAAGTGAAATATATAAAAAGACTTCAACTAATCTTTCGATGCCTTCATTATCGTGTATTAATTCAGCCCAAATTTACAAACTTCATGAGTAGATAATGTTACAAAATTTATTTAATCCGAGGAATAATGTTTTGGAAAGATAAAATGTCACAACATTTTACTGTAAGAACAGTGGATTAAAATATAAATAATTCAAAATTAGTATTATTAGTATTTGTTAATTAATTATTATTATGTTTAGTAATAGTAGTAGTAGTAGTAGTAGTAGTAGTAGTAGCAATAGTAGTAGTAGTAGTAGTAGTTATAATAATAATAACAACAACAAACTTCCATAGCGCCAATATGCTCGAAAAGAATCGAGCTAAGTGCCTCACCTGGTACAGGGATTGGGCAATCTCATAGTCAAGGTAAGATTCAAAAGTCTGAAAAGGTGAGTTTTCAAATGGTGACGGAAAGAAACCATACTTAACATGTTTAGAGAGTGAGTTCCAAACAGTAGGGACAGCAACTGAAGAAAAAAACACCCGTTCCAGTATGAGTTTTAACCCTGGGAAGAGACAAGTGAAAACCAGATGAACGGAGCTCTCTGCTAGAGTGGCTGCTAGAGAAATCATGGAACAAAGATAAGAATTTCTCCGGAAGAAAGAGTTTGATAAGCAAAGGTACAGAGTTTGAAAATGATGAATATGGCGAAGGTCACGAATATGGTAGAAGCATCAGCGAGATGTCAGAAAATAATGTTTCTGAAATTAAATTCAGTATCAAATGTAGCAGCACTATTAAGCAGAGTGTGTGGTGGTGTGATGCCATGCTTAAGGGTGGGTATAGGGAAGAAACGAGAAAATTAGCTGCGTTGTACCTATAACGATGAAATCTGTTTTGTCTGCGTTGAGCCTAAATCAATTGTCACCTAGCTTTGTAAGAGAAAGATATGTGTCTGCTGTAGATAAAGATATGTATACTTGGGTCTCATCTGCATATAAATGATGGTCTAATTTGTAGTTGTGAATAAGATAGATTAGTTTAACAGAGTAAACAACAGCAGTCCAAGAACAGAGCCTTGGAGAATGCCGCAAAACATTGGAACAGCTTGCTCGCTTGCTTGTAGTTCGGGGGTAACCTGGCTGTCGCTTGTTTGGCACAGCCTATTGGAACTCCCTTTGAAAACCGTTTCTTATTTATATTGATTGAAACCTATTTGCTGAGAAAGTGCTGGCCCCGATATGCCATATCAATCAGAGAGGCTATCTAGAAGAACATAATAATTAATGGTGTCAAAAGCAGATAAATATAATAGCGTTAGTGTTGTGACCTTTCCTATGTCTATGTTTAGTGCTATGTCGTTGTGAACTTTCAGTAGAGCCGTTTCTGTAGAGTGAGATTGTTTGTAAGTGGACGGAAAAACATTAGAGAAGTGATACAATTTAGGTGAACATTCAAACGACTGGATATGACTTTTTCTAATACTTTAAATATGAAATATAGATTAGAAATAGGTCTATAGCTGTTTAGGTCATTGGCTGGTAAAAATGGTTTCTTAAGAAGAGGATTTACTTGGATATGTTTAAAATGAGAAGGGAACACCTCAGGCTTAGTGATAAATTTATTATCTTGGAAATTGGAAGAATTATTAGTGTGTGAAGACAGGGTTTTAGCATAAATGTAAAGAGAGTTCTCCGGACTAATTAGGGGATGATGAAATCAGTTTATCAACTTCAATAGGTGAAGCTTGTTTAAACACTGTACAACTGGATAATCAATATTACACCTGGAAGCACGAGCTTGGAAAGAAGCAAGAATTATGGCGATATTATCCCTGAAATGTCTGGAAAACGAATTGCAGAGTGAATTAATGGAATGATGAGCGGGCAGAGAAACAAGAGCCTTTCTATGGAGAGTCCTATTTACACAGCTCCAGAGTTGATGGGGATTATCAGCGTTGTTTGATATCATGTTCCTATAAAAGTCAAATTTTAGGTTTAGTCACGAGTCTATTGCAGAAATGGCTTTTTTTAGTATCTATATACCCGTTAAGTTGTGTGCATAATTATTTCCATATGCATTCTAAATAGCGGCGACATATTTTACCATTAATAATATCAAGGGACATCCAAGATGCAGGTGGTTTAACTTCTACCGAATTTTGATCTGACAGGTGCGTGTTTATCAAGTAAACATTAATGCCTAAAATTTTAATATTGTGAGTGTACCGATAAAGAGTCCACAGTATTATGCTTTCATGTTATTTCAGCTATGACAGTGAAATGATCCGATAAACCATCTGTGGGAGTTAGTGTATGAATAGAGTTAGGCGTAGATCGGCTTAAGAGGATATTAGGCCAGTGACGATGAGAGTGTGTGAAGAAAGAAACGTGTTGTATTTTAGTCAAAATATGCTTTGTAGTAAAGTTTTGTAGTAAATCATGGAAGTTAACAAAGAAGGATGAAGTCATTCCAGGAGGGCGATAGAGACTTAGGAAGTAACCAGTAAATTAACAGCCAGAAATTTCCAATCCAGATAAATTGGAACAGAATGAGACTTTAAATTTATTGGACACCAGAAACCCAACACCACCACCACTGAAGCCAAGTCTCAGTGAGTTCGGAAATATCCAATTTCTTAGATATGACCAAGTCTGGAATACTGGCTAATTTAATATCGAGGGACATAACGTTGCTGGTAGCCAAGCAGGTAATTTGCAAGACAGGAGGACCTGGATTCATATGGATGTCACCTGGTAGTAGTATACAAAGTGTGAACAATATTCCGAGATTTAGTTATACGCATAGGACTGTGAGGAGATGGTAAAGTTATCACTCTGCTGGACCTATTAGACTTTAATTTAGAAACAGTTTCTCAGATGGGATCAGATATATAATAGGCTAAGATATAGTTTTTATTTAGGATGAGTTTGACATCAGCATAGGATACATGTACCTCTCTATCTATAGTAATACACGACTTGTGTAGGGTTAGTTAAAATGACCGGTTATGTGCAATGGGGTCTACAAGTGATGAAAATTAACAAATATTGGAAAATGAATTTCCTATGAAGGTAAGAGGGGTAATGTGCCGTCGTTTGGGTGTGAAAACAACTAGAACACTAACAGAAACAGAAAACCGACTGGGAAAACCAACTAGGAAAACGACCTGAAAAATACATTGGAAACAACTTGAAAAGCAACCAGGAAATAATTCGAAAAGCAAACAGCTAGAACATTTCTAGTAGTTACTTTTCGTAGTACTGAACTAATTGAGGAGACAATATATAAAAACTGGCGACGCGACCAAGATATTAACCAATTTTAATTATTACGATATAAACACCGGCGAAAAGACAAGAAATCGTTTGATAGAAGTAGGGACGACTAAGTACTACTTTTTAGATGTTAACTAAAAACTGTTATGAAACTGGAGAAAACTAATTTTGTTGTTGTTGGTGGTGTTGTTGTTGTTGGTTGTTGTTGTTGTTGTTGGTATATTATTTTGTTTACCAAATGAAGCTTCTAAAAAGAACTTGGAATACAGTCATTATTAGGCTATTTCATTCATCAAGTACCTATTTTTTTCCAACATTGTGACAGTTAAGAAAGATGGTGGTTGTGTGTAATGATAAATGGGACTCAATTATCAAACGGCACATTAAACAAACTGAACTGCACCATCAGTCCGAAAGAAAGCCAATCCGAAATTGGAGATTTGTTGCTAATATAGTAATTGATTGAGTGATTTGTTTAAATTGGGATAACATGATAAGAAGAGACTTGTGTTTCCTTTGTCAAGATGGCTGTTCTGAACAGAATTATGAACCAGTTAATTTAAGAATAATACTGGATATTAGTAATCCTGCAGAATATATTCGAGGCGATCCTCTTTCCTTTTCTCTTTATCATTTGATATACATATACTATCAAGCTTATGCACGCACACGCGCGCACACGCACCACACACACACACACATATATATATATATATATATATATATATATATATATATATATATATATATAATGAGAGAGAGAGAGGGGAGATTTAAACAGAATATTGTTCTGGCATCTTAAAGAATTGCATTGTATACGCTTCTTTTGATGTTCGCTGTATAAAGAAACGGATGATAAAATAGCTAATTTGTGCATTTTAGAGCAAATTGTTCTGGGATTGTTATCTCAATAACCCATCAGCGTCATACATATAATCAAGCCCTCATCGACGATAGCTGTTATCTATATTATCATATTGATGGGTTTGTTTAGGCAACGTCTTTATCTCACATTCGATTAGTCTTTAAACGACTATAAACATTGTCGTCTTCTAATGGTTTCCTCTAGTTGGTTATTATACTTTGTCCATCATTTTATAGAATTTAGAGGTTCAAACCTACAGTTTTTAATACCTTTGTTGACTGATATTTTTGATATTGATTAATTCCGATCAGAATTTACGGACGTAAATCTTCATCTTTCTAATACGGATTAGTATCTCGAGCACTTGGCGATGGCCTACCCACGGCCCGGCTGGTTGCGCGGTTGGCCACATACCTCTAGCACCTGGTTTCAAATCATATCTGAAAAAATAGTTCATCTTTCACTTCACCTCGTTATCTTAGAATTGCGCTCATCCCATTCATCAAGCCGTGTCCACATCAATGGCCATAAAAGAGCAGCAATTTACATTTATAGAGTTCTTTTGTGAAGTTGTTGAATGTTTCTTAATACTAAAATGTTTGTACTCCGTTGAATATAATCTCAACTTACTTAATTATTCGTAAATTAAATATTCCATACCGTACATATTGATAGATGTTGCATACCTACACATGTTGATACTATAGCCTGTAACCATAAGCATTGTCTGCGACAAATATGTCACGCCCACAGGAAAGCGGCTACATGCAGGCTAAGTACAAAAACCACGGAAAGCAGTAAACATACCATTTGATACCACAGCCCGCTTTTATAGACTCTCAGCGTGTTAACAAACATTACAGTTAGTTTGGAATCACTGAAGTGATTTAAGCTAAAATAAAAACAAAGTATCAATACTGCACATGGATTATTACTGGACTAGAACGAAATATCGTCTCAAACCTGAGTAAATACTATGATTTATTCGAACCTAACAGCTAATCCTCATACCTTTCCGTTCATCACTAAGTGAACGTTCATTCACGCTAATTTAGCGTCCCTAGGTATAAGCAGTTAGGTGTGGTGGGATCTAAATTAAAGCGTCTATCCACTTGATCTATTTGACCCATGGTCGAGAACAGCGGAATTCAGGCAGATCTCCGATACTGCGAATGACACGTCGGGATTATAATAGCTATACATTTAACAAATTTCCTATATCAGTGTAACCTAATTACTCATAATATGGGAAAAAGAACTCTGTCTGCATCTTAATACCCGCCTAATTTAGTGTCCCTAAGTATATGCAATTAGGTGTGGCGGGATCTAAATTAAAGCAACAATTTTCCTTCGTGTGTGTGTGTATGTATGTGCATGCGTGTGTACTTGTGTGCATGCGTGCGTGTGTACTAAAACACGCAGATATGTGCAGCTACAGGTATGTGAACACCAAAGGATGAACAGAAGGATACTGAAGCGTAAATGTACCTAGGTTTAGGAATATTTGATAAGTGATGGATGAAGTGACGTCAGTTGGCTAAGCTTTGTTGTCATTGATTTGCTGGTCAGCAATTGTCCAAGGACTCAGACGGGAGTTAGAAACCAATATGACTGAAGCCGGAAAACGTCAGGGACTGGTGTATGAAATATTATCACATCCCCGGAAGTGTTTATCATAGATGTCAGGTTGATGTCAGTTCGGTCCTTGGAGAATTAATACAACGTGTAACAACAATGCTTCGTAATGTCCGTATTATTGTATTGTATTACTCTATGCTAATTGATGACGAGCAGTAAAAACAACAATTCTCAGGCGAGATGACAACTCACTCATACTCCCCAATAACAAATAAATCTTCGTCAAGTTATTTGTTATATAAAACATTTATTTTTATTCTAGCGTTTACTAACAGGTTCCGTAAAACGAAAAACTTACAAAGTATGCCAAAACCAATATGTGTGTGTGTGTGTGTGTGTGTGTGTGTGTGTGTGTGTGTGTGTGTGTGTGTGTGTGTGTGTGTGTGTGTGTGTGTGTGTGTGTGTGTTGAGCGGGCGAAATCACGCACACACACACACACAACAGTTTCACAAAATTATTATTATATATTATCGCTATTATATATATGTGCACAAATAATATAAATAATAATATATATCTAATCATATTGCAATACGAATACCTAAACAAAGAGTATAAGAATATTTTGAACACTGATAACACTAAGTCTTATATATGTATATAATAAAGCATCATATACCGACGCACACATATACACACACACATCCACTATTTAAAAGCATTCTTACACAATAAGCATTATTATGCATTTATTTTTTTTTTTTTTTTTTTTTTTTTTTTTTTTTTTTTTTTTTTTTTTTTTTTTTTTTTTTTTTTTTTTTTTTTTTTTATATATATATATATATATATATATATATATATATATATATATATATATTCATTTTTTTTCTAAAACCATGGCACTATTCAGTAAAAAATCTAGGGGTTATTTTTGACCAATGTATTAACATGTATGAACATGTCACATCAGTATACCGAGCTGCCTACTACTATCTTAAGAACATCCACTGTTTAAAAGCATTCTTGACACAAGAAGCAGTTGTTACTGCAGTTTATGCCTTTGTTACACCTCATATAGACTATTGTACCTCCCTGTTATATGGTATATATCTGATTATAACATCAACCACCTTCAGCGAATTCAGAATACTGCAGGTTGCATAGTGACAAATACTCGTAAATGTGATCATATCACCCCAATTCTTCAAAAACTACATTGGCTACCTGTTAGACAGCGTATCCATTTCAAGATTGTATTAATAACATATAAATCTATTAATGATATGGCAACAGAATACCTGTGTGAACTGGTGTCCATTAGAAAGTCATCCCGAAAACCCAGGTCATCCTTTCAGATACTACTGCAGGTGCCTGTGTCTCGGCTCAACTCATATGGTGATTGTACGTTTAGTGTTGCAGCCCCCACTTTGTGGAATAGGTTGCCGGCAAATATTAGAAATGCGTCGTCTCTTGAAAGTTTTAAATCCGTTCTAAAAATACACCTGTTCAAGGTCACTTTCTCAGATAAATAATAATTATCTTTTAATTCTCTTACAGGGTGTTTACAGACATATTATTAACAGACACAAAGTGGTTTGTTATCACTCTAAGGACCTTGGTTATTGTCCAGGCATTGTGTGGATTGTCTATCACTAGAACAATATCACCAACTTATACATTCCTCCGATGTCTGAGCCACTTGTGACGTTCTTGTAACGGGCACAAGTATTCACGTCACCACCTTTCCCAGAAGGAAGGAATCAGTCAGATATTGCACCTGACGCCATCTCCGACGAACATAGTTATCCGACTTGTTAAAAGAGATCAACTGGTAATTTCTGTTGCGAACGAAGGATAAACAAACGGTCAGGTGTAAGCGCGTCAAGGTCGTTAGGATAATCCGACATTAATGATATTGGGCAATCATTGAGAATACTCTCCATTTTACACATTAATCTCTGAAGACCTTCGTCATTTAAACGAATAATCTGTTCATGTAGCAGCCCACATCCGCTGCCACACTCAACCGAAATGAGAAGCTGATGGAAGGTTGAAGTTCCACTTAATGTTGTGATGATGAAGAATCTTTGCTATTTTGGATTGCTCCTATTGTTCTATGCTTTCTCTGAGCTCACGTTCTTCGCCTCGTGCTAGCTTTCGTGTTTGACGATTCTCACAGCAGGCAGAATCATTTTGTTTATTTGTGTTTCATTATCTGTGTAAATTTTATGATGAGTAAATTTAGCATTGGCTAAGATTAGTACCTTACCTGTATAATAATGTATGACATTAACTGAATAACCTTATGTAATTTACCTGTTTATTAATACGGTGTTTTAGCAATAATATGTTGTTATATGTAAGCTCATTTTCGTGATCATTTGAACAATTATTTTGTCTATTATAATCAAACTTCAACCTACTAGAAATTAAATGAGGTATTGAGAAAAATGTGTTTTTTATGAGCACATGATTTCAACCTCAACAGGGGTATTATTATATTATATATTATATGTACAAAGCCTTTAAATGGCTCATACTGGTATGGGCGCCTTATTAAATATGCATTATTATTATTATTTTATTTTATTTTTTAGTTATTATTATTATTATTATTATTATTATTATTATTATTATTTCTTAATTATATCAAACAAAATTACTTTTAAATTGACATCAAAAAGGATTTAAAAGTAAACAGTAAGTAACTAAATCAATAATATATAACAGTGAAATTAATAATAACGATATTTCAACTATTACTACTACTACAACTATTACTAACTAACGATAATAATAATGAGTCAGATTTAGTCAACTATTATCTGATGCTATACATAATAAACCACGGAAAATAGGGAATTTCCTTGTCACAGTTATAGAAAGCTAGAAGTATATGTAATAACTATCATATCGTTTTATAATATAACAGCCGACCACAACAGAACAATTAATATACATTGTCAGACAATACATAGGCAAAGGTATAAAATGGTATATATCCTATTTAAGATGCTACGATGAGCATATAGAATATGAATATTCGTCCAAAAAAAGAGGACACTTCCTCCGCCCATTCTAATTACAACACTGTACATAAGGTAAATATAGGAAGCATCAGTAATAAATGATAAAAGTTAAAATATTATAATGAATCAGAATGTATTTATTACGTTGGTCTTACAAATAATAATAACGAAGTGAAGTTTGGTTTTTAAAAATCAAATTATGATAATAAATCACTTGACTCTCGATGTGACCAACGGATGAGGAGGATAAAGTGGCTTTCATTCTTACAGTGACTGAAGCAAAGTAGACGTCAACCAGACCAATTTCCCGGTCCTCAATACATAGAGCTAGATCACGTGTATCGAAATGGATTGTCCTCCGCGCTTAATGATGACAACTCCATTCCTCTGAATGATTCTGTTGTTCTCATTTAGAGTACAGCTCGTCATATCTAAGGACAAAGATCCGGATGTCTCCTTCACTATGAAGCGATGTATATCAGATAAGGTGAACTTGTCGCATTGTTACTAGTTACGGTATTTTCTATAGCGATGTTACAACTGGATCAGACATGTATTCCTTCCAACAAATTAGAGAACTAATTTATCTCACCAATGCGGGTTTTTCGGGTATTTTAAAATCTGGTTCTTAATATTCATAATAATAACAAATATTGCTTCATTTGACGGAGAATTTAAAAGCTGGATTACAAATTAGACAATTAATGTTTATCGAATATATCAGACTAACAATGAGTCCAGGATTATAGATTGACCATCGTCTATTTCTGACCGAATTATCGTATTAATAACCTAATGCCAAATGATAATAAGCTGTAATCAGTTATTATGTGAGTTTTACAGGCCGAGCCAGATGGTAGTATGTCGATTTGTTCTGTTCGTGTTAATCTTGTTGAGGTAGATTATATAAAACGATTGTCAATTGAGATAAGATTAGGATTAGGATCGTCAGGCTTTAAATGCTGGAGCAGGATGTCAGAATGTACAAGCGACACCTAGCGGTTAGGATGATAACTGATGTAGGAAACGGCCAATAAAGGTAGATGAGCTGGCATTACAATAGGATAGGATGGAATGGGATATTTATATTACAATTCTGTTGTTGTTGTTGTTGTTGTTGTTTAATTGCTAAGTAGACGAAACGCATGGCATTATTTGTCCGTTAAGCTTATAGTTATATTTATAGTTGTCATAAATCAGAACAGAATGACCGTATAAAATATGTTAATAACCAGTTAATATCTGTTCCTAACGAAGTTTTATGAAAGAGTAAGAATTAAAATAGTAACAGGTAATTGATAATATCTGATGGCAATCAAACGCTAGATGTCGTGTTGATATAAAGTATATTGTCGTATATAATTTAGCGCTATTATGTAGTCGTTTTTGGTTACTTGATTCAGTAGAACTTTTCCCATTCTTCGCTGCAGGTTCTGGGTTCGAATCTGAATCACATCAATATTTATAGGATGTCTCCCTAAGGATTATGTTGTGATTGTTGGATGATTTATTGATATTTGTGTCCTGTAGCATCAGTTTGTTTCCATGGACAAGGATTTATCAACATATCAATGACGTGGAGATACTTAGCGACTATGAACCTAATTGCCTTCCTACACTCAGTACTTATTTAGCTTCATTCATCCCAGAAATGTAATTAACTAAATATCCAGAATCTGTGACACGTACTTATTATCACCTGACTGCACACTCCTGTAGCTAGGGTCCATCAAACGTTACTTCACTGTAAATAACATGAAGCTGGTATTAGTGGCATTTATTGAATGTCAAGAAATATACGTGTTATTCATTTCTATACTGATGCAGGTAATAAAGGTTTTCCAATGTTTACAGAAGTTTAGATTCCTAGGGATCAATGTTTGGTAATTGCCTCTGATAGAAGAGATACTTTTAAACCGAAGAGACATGTTGAGCAAATGTGTTTATAAAATTTCAATGTTTTATTACACACATGAATTTACACACAGTTAACTAAATCTTGATTTAGACTCATTCAGATCAGGTCGGAACTTTGAATTGTTTGATATACTGTATTAAATATCAGGGATACTAGATATATTGTGATATATTGCATTTTTTTCTTCATTATTTGGAGTATTTGAGTGAAAGAAGTCCGAGCCCAATATGATTGTTGGTAGCCATTGACGCGTGAGGTCAACAGGTCAGGCAACCAGCCAAGCGTCACACTTGAGTTACCACTGTATACATTAGCTGATTAACTGCAAGCTTACCCACCAGGTCAAAACTTTTGACATCTATCTGGATGTTAGCGTTGTAGCAGATGGCTTCTTGACATATTATACGAAGTGATCATCACTGGGATCAGATGTCTGGAGTTGAATTTCCCCAATCTTTGTGATAATAAAGCTGATTCTGAGAATTAACGAGTGCGTAGATGTTGGAACAAATACTATGTGGGGCCAGAACACCCGGACACTCTGATGATTGACTCCAAAATAGGAAAGAAAAGAATATTGTGACATTATGATGACTGCGAACATTGACACACGGGGAAGAAGCAGTGATGGATCATTACACCAGCATGGGATGTGTGTACGAAAAGAAAGATTTTCGTACAACGGGTGTCGAGTTCTCGCGGAAACATGATAACAATGTTGTCATTACAGTCACATTTTACGATAGAAAAGGCATATTTATGGTGCAATCAGATGCGCGAGATCCTGTGAGATTACAAAGGAATGGCCAAATGACTATGACGAAGATCATACTCCATTTACATCAAGTGTCTACCTGTAGCGTGCTGGTAGGCAAATCTAAGACACATGCCAAGAAAGTAACTATTTCCAGTGACTGTTCACGACTTCACGAGATTTCAAAACCCTACAAGCACGAAGAGAGCTAACAAAACACTACCCGACAGAATATACGAACGACTAGCACCGGATATACGTCAGAATATACCCACGACTAGCACCGTATATATGTGTCAGGAACACGGATCAAGTAATAACACCCATAACCAACAGATAGTAAGATGCTTCAACTGCTGTGAGAATAGGTAGACGTCTGTCACATGGAAACGGGACAAGCGTGTAATATGTTTTATATGGGGAGAATCTGGACACAAAAAGCACCATCACAACGACTGTTAGGTAGCTGACCAAGAAGACTGTACTGGAAGTGACGTCACCATCTCCAAGCCCCAAACATGGATGACCATACCCAAGACGTAATAACAAGCAAATGAACAAAAACAGTATGTAACCTAAATATTAAATTTAAACAAGTGTTGCATATTTATTTGCATATTTGTGTTGCTAATTAATCTAAACTTTGCTCATATCAATATAAACAGCATTAGGCATAATTTGATTCCATTAGCTGAGGTTATACGTAAAGGCATGATTAATGTATTATCTATTCAGGAAACAAAATGTTATAATTCATTTCCGATGCAATAATTTCACTTTGAAGACTTTTAAATGTATCGAAAATATTATAAATGTAATCCAAGGAGCTTACTCTTTTATATTAGATACGATCTTATGCACAGGAGACGTGTCGATTTCGAACTTTATCAGAATCATAATAATGCTAGAGTTGAAAGTTTATGTATTGAAGTTTATATTAAATCAGATCAATAGATTCCATGTTCTATTTACAAACAAATAAATATGTCAAAGTTAAACTTTAAATGTATATTCTAAAATATACCGAAAACGGTAGCTCAACATTGTACAAATGGTATTTTATGGGCGATTTTAACATAAACAAGTTTCGTCCGACATAATGACTCAAAGATTACTATCTATTTATAATTGTAAAATTGTTGTTGATCAACCTCTACATGTCACAAAGATAATATTCCATCCTTAATTGATATCATCACTAGAAATGTGCCGAAACGTTAAAAAGGTTGTTACGTGTTTAGATATAGATTTAAGTTATTTCCACGATATGGTATTTTTCTCAACTAAGCAACATATACGGAATGGATCTAATAAATATATAACATACCGTAGCTATACTAATTATAATGTAGAAATAGTTGAAAGCCACCTACAGCAGATTCCCGTTTTAATTTGGCAGAACATTTTAATGGTACCGATGACACGTATTTCTTTTTCAATAAAACCTGTTGTTAGAGATAATGGATGATCATGCTCCTCTTAAACAAAGAAAGATTAAACATAACAACCTTTATTATACGGATAGTAAATTAATAAAGGTAATAAACGTTAAAAATGTTGAATAGAAAATATGACCGATGAAGCATAACACAAAATTGGGAATGATATCGTAAACATAGGAACATCACTTTTAAGTTAAGAAAGAAGAGTCTCAATTTGTATAAAGGAACAAAATTGTGAGTTCAGTTAAAAAAAGGCAACAATTCCGCAAAACCTTCAAATCCTTAATATCAGACAACTACTGTAAACATTATACCATTATCGTTATGAAATATAATGATGTATTAACAAACCTGGTGAAGTATCATATGTATTTGGATGAATACTTCATTAATATGCCTCCTGTCATAGGTTAAGAAAATAATATAGAACATAACGACGATGTCGATAATATTATAAGCGACTATATTAACCCTGAAAGTATTGTTCGAACTTAAACCTAATCAACAGACTAGTGCACAAACTGATTTTTAACATGTATCTGCCGAAGAAATTACCACAGAAATGCTAAAATAAATTATAAAAAATATCAACAGGTCACAAACATATAGCTGCATAATTGCTTAAATATGGAGTTAATATTGTATATGCTTACCTTTTCAGGCTTTGATTAATAAATCTATTTTGAAGGCCGCTTTTCTGAGCAGCTTAATGAAAGCTGAAGTCAGATCAGTTTATAAGGATGAATGATTACTTGAACAACGCAAATTACAGACAAGTTAGTATTTTACTATCAATTTATAAGCTATTTGAGAGGATGTTAGTTCATCAAATATCCACATTTTTAACCTATTTTTTCGCCCTATATATTGGGATTTGGGAAAAGCTATTGTGGCCAAAGTGTACCTTTAAGATCTTTATAAGATGTCAAATATAATATGGATCATGACAATATCGTTGAAACGGTGCTAACTGATCGGTTGCGTCCATTTGATTGTATACCTCATCGTCTTTTAATAGAAACATTATACAGTCACGGTGTCATGTTCCCATATTATGAAGTATTTCTAAAACAGACACCGGCGGTAAAAATTAATAATTCAACAAGTGAATATATATATATATATTCTAGACCATATTCATTAGGAGTTAGATACAAACATTGTTGTCACGCTATGTTATCAGGGCTTCAAACTATAGATAGGTTTCACTTGACAAAGTGACTTTATCTTATTTTTGTGTGTCATTTAAAAGAAATACCCGATTCATCATTACACGACAGCATCCATTGATCTTCATCGTGGACATACGTCCTTGTTGGTGACTATGCTTCTTATTCTACATCAACAATTACCTTCCTTTCGTTGTCCTCATACTGTGACCTTATTTATCCTAGAAATGTCACCCTCAATGTTCCCATATTATGAAATATTTCTAAAACAGACACCCGCGGTAAAAATTAATAATTCAACAAGTGAATATGTTGTTATTTAAAAAGGGGCTGCACAAGGATCATTTGAGCAGAATACGTTTTCTAATGATTTGTTACTTTTAGTTCAAAATCTTTGTTACATTTATAACTATGCTCATGATGATACTGTATCATATACTGATGATACCGTAGATGAAGTTAAGAGTAAAGCGTTAAATACTCTCACCTTGATGAGTTGTAAAACAGTTGGTTATATGATGAATGTGCTAGATGATATCAAAGATAATAGAAACTAAGGAAATATATTAATGTTTCAATCTTCCATTTTATCGCATTTAATTACTTTTCAATATTATTTCACTTCAATAAAATAAAATAAATCAATAATATAATAAATATAATTCATCGTATGAAAAGTTGAGAAATAGGTTAAATAATCCACATGTGTAAGGAAAATTATTCAAATAATTCACATATGTACATTCAACGTTTAAGGAAAATTATGATATAGCTATATTACCATTAAATTTATATAATATAAATAATATGTTTAAATTAAAATATGGTATATACATAATGCCATAATACACATGTACTAGTACTTAATCTTCCAACTTGTAATAGTCAACGGTTTTAAAAAAAAAAGGTAATCTATAAGAACATACACAAAATCCTGATGTCCTAATTTTACTTGAAGTAAACTTCCTGTAGTATGACGGTTAACGTCACTTCCGTTAATATAATCTGAATTTTCTTTCCAAATTAGTATACCAACAATCTTTCTAATATTACTGAACCACGACTATACTATACTATACTATACTATACTATACTATACTATACTATACTATACTATACTATACTATACTATACTATACTATACTATACTATACTATACTATACTATACTGTACTGTACGGTACTGTACTGTACTGTACTGTACTGTGACATACTTACTGTACTATACTATACTGTACTATACTTTACTTTACTTTACTATACTATACTATACTATACTATACTATACTATACTATGCTATACTAAATAAGGACAATAACAATAATAACTAAAAACAAAAACAGAAAATCTCGAAGTATGAATTCAAACTCTGGACGATTCATCAGGGGACTGGTTTATCTTCACCCTAAGCAAATCGGTACTGTACTGTACTGTACTATACTGTACTGTACTGTACTGCACTGTACTGTACTGTACTGTACCATACTTACTGTACTATACTATACTATACTATGCTATACTAAATAAGCACAATAACAATAATAAATAAAAACAAAAACAATATTATATTTATTGTTCTGTTTGTTTTCATTTCCCATGATACACGTTTACAATAATCAGACACAACGAATTGATACTTTTTCGGAAAATGATACTGACTATCAACATCCGGTATATGTACTGTACAAGTTTAACATTTAGTAATCACAAGTATGTCATTAATATAATTAATGTTTGTACATGTAGATATTTAAAAAAACAATTGTTAATTATATATTCTTTACATAGTTGACTCTTTTCGAAATAGCCAACATGGGCATATGGTGTGTGTGTCAATGTGTGTGTTAACTGTGTAGAATAAGACACTGGCACAGAAAATCTCGAAGTATGAATTCAAACTCTGGGACTGGTTTATCTTCACCCTAAGCAAATCGATGATGATAACTACAGATATATACTGATGTGTGTGCGCGTGTGTGCGTGCCGGAGTGAGTGAGTGAATGAATACGTGCGTGTGTACGTGCGTGCGTATTTATTAGTTATTATCATAATCAGTAAGGTTATTACAGTATTTATGAAAAACGACTATATAACATTATAATTGATATTTCGAACATAAACACAAGCAGCAAAGGATCCCATCTTTCAACAAAACCCGAGGCAGAGATGTGCATCCAGTCTATCTGTATGTATGTATGTATGTACGTATGTATGTATATGTATGTATGTATGTATGTATGTGTATGTATGTATATGTATGTATGTATGTATGTATGTATGATATGTATGTATGCATGTATGTATGTATGCATGGATGCATGTATGTATGTATCTATGTATATTAATGACTGTGTTCCTTGTCTACCCTGAGGGCTGGTCACCGGGACATGTAGCTGAGGGTATCTCATAACATGACATGGTAGTTTGAAGCTACCAAGACATCCTTATTATATGTATTATGCATATATATATATATATATATATATATATATATATATATATATATATATATATATATTCTAGACCATATTCATTAGGAGTTAGATACAAACATTGTTGTCACGCTATGCTATCATGGTTTCAAACCATAGATAGGTTTAACTTGACAAAGTGACTTTATCTTATTTTGTGTGTCATTTAAAAGAAATACCCGATTCATCATTACACGACAGCATCCATTGATCTTCATCGTGGACATACGTCCTTGTTGGTGACTATGCTTATTATTCTACATCAACAATTACCTTCCTTTCGTTGTCCTCATACTGTGACCCTATTTATCCTAGAAATGTCACCCTCAATGAGGCCGACTATCACACATATTAGACTGCTGTCAAGTTTCGTTTTTCCGCGTACTTGTGTTCCAGTTGAAATCGTCCCCATTAACGAATCGTGCGGATTGTTCAATCAACCACAAACAATGCTTTATGTATTCTGCTTTATTATTTACAAATTCTGATACATGTGTACATGGAATTTTATTAAATTTTCTGAAGTGTACATAATAAGCACAGACATACTGATAACAATATGTATTTTACAAGAATTATCGCATTACTTTAATATTTCGCAAAATCCAAGAAACAATAATTTAAAGAAACTCCGAGTGTAAAAAAGAATATAAATTTACCTTGTGTTCAACGAGAAAAGGTCTGTTACGTTGGTTTACATAACATGAAATATAACTTGTAAAACATTTATTCAAGTCGCATGCTTGTTCCGACCTTCTCAACAGTTCGTTGAGTGCTGCTCAAGAAATGCAATTACATTTCCATGCTGGTTTGGGCTAATTTGCGTCTTGAATGTCATCCATGTCATCTTCAGGATCATTACTGGGATCCTTAGACACAAGATCCAAAATTGAATCATCATCCAGCATTTCGCATGTAGTCTCCTCACCCGGGGATGTTGAGATAATCCTCAACAGTTACAGTGCTTTCCGGATCAAGTCGTTTGATCAGGCCATCAAATGTTCCTGGCAGTTATCGAGAACAAGAATGGTTAGGCACGGCCGGATTAACGAATTGGAATAACATGCTTTATGTGCGTTTCGTTCCCAAGAGGCCAGTGCGGAGACGGAAGCATAAATAACCGGATTATCGCAGTAGTTTTAGTATGTGTGCCGTTGGTTCCCTTGAAATATCGTGCACACTGCGTTGCGACCGAATTGCTGGCGTGCGGTTTAGATGATGATGATGATGATGATGATGATTGACGTTTTACGGCCATGTTTGTGCACAAGGTAGGCTAAATGGGCCAGCGACCTCCAAAGGTAATGAAACGAAGTCAAAGATGAAACAAGCTTCAGATATGCCCACGCTGAAATTCGAACACGAGTGGTAGTGATCTGTGGTCCAACACGCTACAGCTAGACCACGGAGGCGCCCCCTAGCGTACGGTTTAAAGGAAAATGACGTAGGTGGTTAACTTCAATACCAACCGTCCGCACAACAGTCACTAGTGTCATTTATTGGCTATACGCAGTGTGAGTGTGTCGGAGGGCGGGGGATAGGTATTTTGTGTTTGTTCAAAAGCCAAATAGTACTTCATACGAATTAATAAAATAAAATATTTATTATACAATTTAGTAAACAGAAATGCAAAAAAAGTTATATAATATTAATAATATGATTAAACTCACACACAGACAGAGTACGGGTCACTTATGTTTAAAATAACCGGATTAATAGAATATTATTATATACAATGATGTGAAAATTAGCAAATACACCATAGTCAACGCAACTTGATGAAGACTTGAATAAGTCTAAACTGGGTCGAGTTGTGTTATATTGCTAACTTCGACATTGCGTATTAATTATTTATTTTGGTTTATCCACACGGTTAATCAATTATTGGCTGTAGTGTATCACCTAAAACCTTGTTTTGTGTATATTTTGTTGAATTGTTTACAGTTAGATAAATATGTATGTGTTTAATGATAGAGTAACCATATATATGGCGATAATTAAATATATCGCAAATTAACTTCGAATGGGAGTTGCCTTTTAAATATAACATCTGTGTAAGCATCTTAATTATCTTTAAAAAACACCCACACCTATAACGAGAGAGAGGGGGATATAATAGTTGTAGTAGTAGAAGTAGTAGTAGTAGTAGTAGCAGTAATACTAGTAATAATAAGAGTAATGGATAGTAGTAGTGGTAGTAGTTGTTGTTGTTGTTGTTGTTATTGTTGTTGTTGTTGTAAGGGTAGTATTAGTAGTAGTAGTAGAAGTTGTTGTAAGAGTAGTAGTAGTAGTAGTAGTAGTAGTAACAGTAGTTGTAAGAGTAGTAGTAGTAGTAGTAGTAGTAGTAATAGTAGTAGGTAGTAGTACTAACAGTGGTAGTAGTAATAATAGTAATAATAATAGTAGTAATTGTAGCAGTAGTAGCAGTAGTAGTAGTAGTAGTAGTAGTAGTAGTAACAGTAGTAGTAATATTACACTGCTGCCACTAAATCTGTCGTTATTAATATTAATATTAATTGCATTTTATTTAATAATTATATTTCTATTACTGATTCACCATACTCGATCACTTTCTTATATCAGTTGGTTAAACCTTGGCTATCTTTTTAATCAAATAGAGGCCGTCTCATGGGGCACATCTCAGATGTTCTCTCGTGTTTACATTAAGATCTTATAAATAGTGAAGCAGTAAATCCCCCAAAGGCCTCCCAGGGAGAAGACAAATTTGATTAACAGAATATTATGTTATAGGAGCTCTGTAGCAGACCAGTAATGTATACACTAGCTACTAATATAGGAACCTTAATAGAAGAATGTTGACAAAGTGTCCAGTATCCTGGGAATGTGTGTTACATCAAGGATGTTGGATATATTTAAATACAGAGCCGGATGGCCACCCATTCTTGTTTGTTGGGTCGAAGCTGAAATGGGACAGACATACCATCGGGATAACCGTAAATCTTGATAAAGAAAGTCAGCAAATGATCGGATGGGCGGTGTTATAAGACAACAATAGGATTGGCGAAAAATTATTTAAAGAAAATAGAGTGTACGTTTCTTGGTTAATTGGTGGGTGGGTGGTTGTCTGGGTGGGTGGGTGTGCTAGTTAGGTGGGTGGTGAGTGAGTGAGTGAGTGAGTGAGTGAGTGAGTGAGTGAGTGAGTGAGTGAGTGAGTGAGTGAGTGAGTGAGTGAGTGAGTGAGTGAGTGGTGGTAAGGTGGTGGTGAGTATGAGTGTGATGAGTGAGTGAGTGAGTGAGTGAGTGAGTGAGTGAGTGAGTGAGTGAGTGAGTGAGGGAGTGAGTGAGTGAGTGAGTGAGTGAGTGAGTGAGTGAGTGAGTGAGTGAGTGAGTGAGTGAGTGAGTGAGTGAGTGAGTGAGTGAGTGAGTGAGTGAGTGAGTGAGTGAGTGAGTGAGTGAGTGAGTGTAGATAACGTTTCAGTGTACAAATAATAATAATAATAATAATAATAATAATACGTGAAGTTTAAATTACATCCTATAGAGATTAGAGGTCTATATGTCATGCTTACCGAATTGTCCCAAGGTGGGATATAAATATATCAGTTGGAATATTTTAGATAAAGCTTAATGTTTAATATCTGTTTATTATATATATATATATATATATATATATATATATATATATATATATATATTAAATACACACATTAACACATACCGCGTACTGACAGTGTTGCTGACTGTTAAATATGCAGGTAGGTAAATATATACAGAGTCACCTATCTATATTTATAAGCCTCAGCAGTAACTCAGTTCTAAACATTATATGGCTACCTAAGACAGGAAATCTACGATAATTCAAAGTTAACATGAAAGGTATCAAGTAGTTGTCGCTTAGTATTTAATCTAAACTAAACAGTTTTTAAAATGCAACAAGTAAATGTTTAGAAACATTACTGGAGCTAATAAAACAAAATAAATACAGTTTCTGCAATGAGCTAATATTTGAGCACTCTAACAATATGAAACATAAATGAGATGAGAGTTTGAACAACAATTGTTATACTAAACAGAACAAAAAGCGGCTTTCATCAATCAATCAGCGAACGAAGAGAATGAAAGTAACCCTTGATGATACACAGCCAAATGGCAACTAATAACAATAGCGTCATAGTCCTCTTTGTTGACCGTTACTTGGTGCTAGAGTCGATGATAAATATTTTATTATTTATGTCTGACATCGAGGAGACTTCATTTCTCTTATTTTTAACCTGGATATGCTATTTTACACAAAATATCACACATTTGGATTAATGTTCTGACTAGTTTGATTGTACTTCCAGGTACAAAGAAGAACAGATGCATGTCAAGTTGACGGACTTCAATATTTGATTCGTTAATTTTCTGGGGTTATCATTAATAAACAAACTTTTATTGTTTTTGCACTGTTATATATATATATATATATATATATATATATATATATATATATATATATATATATATATATTCCAATGTGTTCCTGGTGACAGTAGTAAAATGACAAATAAGATAAATATTCTCATGTTTCATATGCCATCGTCCGGTAGTGAATGGCCATACAAAGTCAAAGTCAAGCGTTAATATGATCACCTGCGTCAATAAGATCATCTGCTACACGTCTAACAATTTGATTACTTTAATTAGACTTTGGTTTTGATACTTTGGTTTTGGATATTTAGGTTTTGATATATGATCTTTGATAGGAATCAATTTAGATATGAGCTCTTTTTAGGAAGGTTATGACATACTGTTATGACATACTGATAGTTTCAATGTTTATTTGAGAAATGCTGAAGGTGATTTCTCAAGCTTCAGCGGTTGAAGTCAAAGAAATAATTACCAAAATTTCCAATAAGTCATGTTAGTTATATCCACCTCCTTCTTAGTTTCTGAAGAAACATGGGGATCAACTTCTGCCCCTGATAACAGCCATTAGGTCAATGGCTGAGTTGATGATGCTGTTATGTCTCAGACGGGCCACCATAACCCCGCTGCTCAAATGATTTGGATTAGATAAGGAAGTTATGAATAATTATCATCCTGTATTTAACCTTTCCTTATCTTCTGACTTATTGAAAATGAATTGGGAAGACGTCCATGACACTCATCAGTCTGCTTATTATAGACGTCATTGAACATAACCTGCTCAAGGTGACATTGCTAGTGCTCTTGGTGAAGGATCAATGGCTGCATTAATCATCTGAAGCATTTGATGTAAGCATTTAGAATTTTCCGTTGGCATCAAGGGAGCAGCCTTAATCTGGTTAAAGTCGTACCTCGCCGATCTAACTCAGTGTTTTTTCAGTCATAGATAAAACCTTGCCAGATCTATGGCTTCATTTTGATGTACTACATAGATCCGCTTAAGGATCAAAGAATTATTGTATGCATCTAAACCAGTTGGTAAAAGTATTAAACCACATAACATTAAATATCACTGTCATGCCGATGATATGCACGTTTAAATCAATTTAAAGCCATGTGATAAATGGGGTGATATTTCACCTTCAATTGAAGCTCGTATTGAAGACTTATGTATTTGGGAATAAGGATAAGCCCAATTTTGCTATTTTTCATCCAGGCAACATGCGAAGAAAACTGAGAATCTTCGTGTTAAGGGAAGATCCTGTTATATGTTTTCTTCCGTGTCTGTCAGAAATCTAGAGCTTTTGCTAGAGAATATTTTTGAAATGGAAGAGCAGGTAAATTCCATATTTAATCTAAGTGTCATTATGTACGGAGCATAGGGTGTATTTGTTAGTACCTAAAACAAGAAACGTGCAATACTTTAGTCCAAAGTTTTTTCATTTGTAGACCGGAATATAGCAAAGCATAGTTATATAATATCCCCCACCTCTCTCTCTCTCTCTCTCTCTCTCTCTCTCTCTACACACACACACACACACACACATTCAAAGTACTGAGTAGCCTATGTCCAACAGCCACAGAGCAATGTACGGAGAAAACCTTTCCAAAATGAACTTTCAGACTTTAGCATAAGGTGCCTGATCCCATTAAGCTTGCATCGAATAAAGTAATATTGTATAATTGTTATATATTTATATTTTGTAAAGTGGCAATAATGTTAGTTTTAATTGTTGATGTGTCTGTAGAATGGCTTTAATTAAATTTGATTTCGTTGACCAACTTGTAACCACTATGTCAGAGATTGATACTAGACCAGCAAAATGTTGTTTTTACAAAGTACAACAGTTATCTCCAGATGTAAACAAGGAAATTAAATAACTAATGCATAGGTTATATGTGTCGAAGTTAACTATCATGAATATTTGAGTGATAGCCAATATGATAAGTTCAAGCTGTTTAGCATACATGTTACAATCTTCCCTTGGGTTTAAAATATCCATATTTCGGCTGTATATTGGTAAATTATCCCTCTCCGAATAATAAAATAACAAACAATTAATTAGTTTATATCAAAATAACAGTTTGTTTTTTAATTTCAAATTTGCAGCATTTGCTTTAAATTGTAATTAAGAAATGAACCATAGGTGGCGCCAGCTTAGTAACAACCCGATCATTGGTTTCAATAATGATCACTTGGAATCTGCCCAAATGCTGCTGCTAATTATCGTTTCATATCCCTATATAACACGGGAAGACTGATAAAAACAACATACCTGATCGATCAGTTATTTCTCTTTCTACAAAACATAAGTTGGCGAAACCTTTATTTAATTTTCATTTAATTTTGTGAGGCTACATTACCTTTACGAACTATTCATTTAAAATAAGCTATATACATTTCATTTCGCGTTTTATTTTATTTTCTCGCCATTACTATGTTGTAATATTGCCCATCCCACCATTTGATAGGTCTCCTCGTCGAAATGTCCCGATGGTATATATTACTTATTTCAGCTTCTACTAAAGAAACTGAAAGAGATTGCGAGTTGGCCATTCTTTGAAACCCCAATAGCTATTTGTGGCATAGTACACTCCCAAGATGCTGCACATATATTGTCAACATTCTTCTATTGTGTTATCTATATTGGTTGCTGGTGTCAACACTGATGGGCAGCTACACAGCACGTACAGCAACTTAGGGGGGATAATTTCGCACTAATCTTTCTCACTCTTTTAATCAAGTTTGTTTTATTTGTGTCCGCCCTGGAAGGCTTTTGGGATTTACTGCTCTGCCATTTGAGGATCTTAATGTAGTCATGACAGAACATCTGAGACGTGTCTCTTGAGACGACCTTCATTTGATTAAAACGATGCCCAAGGTTAAACCAACTAATCTAAGAATAGAACTTAAACAGAGTCACGTGGTCTCAGTGGCAGTAATAGAATTATGTTTTTAAATGCAATCAATATTAATATTAATAACGAGTCGTGTGCAATTAAAGAAAACAATAAAGGTATTAATAAATACAATCAATATTAATAGTAGTAGTTGTAGTAGTAGTAGTAGTAGTAGTAGTAGTAGCAGTAGTAGTAGTAGTAGTTATAGTAATAATAGTAAAAGCAGCAGCAGCAGCAACAATTTCTATAACAGCAACAACTACAGCAACAACAATAATACGACGATGATACCTAGCACACATATATTTGTTTAAAATTAACTTATCCCTTCATAATAAAACCATGGCGACCTCTGGCGGAATTCAGCGTATATAAAAAGAAGGTCAAACATTTGCTTCACACTAAACTCTAAACGATCTACTCGTTTAGTAATTACTGGGACTAATAGAAGGATCACATGTTATAAAGTAGCATTATCCTTATAACTAGCTTCTATTATAATGACAATGTTGTTTACATTAATACAGTAGAGACATCCACACAATTATCCTGTCTCTCAAATGAGACATGCCATGATATGTATTTATATAACGTGATGTATTGATATTGAAATATATTCAGGATTTGATTCTAATTATGATTATGTTGTGTCTCCAGATCATGTCATTGCAAATACAATAACCAGTAGTTTGTATTGTTAATGTGTTTGCCATTAGTGCTTTACATATACAATATAAATGAATTAACTTATAATTGAACAGAATGCAGTTGGAAAAAGGTATTAGTCAGTTTATTTTAATACAAAGTATAAAAATGGTGTTAAGTACGTTTTTTTTAACTTTACATTAACGTCATATATTTCACCAATTGAAACTCTTGTATTTTTGTAAGCTGTATTTGTATGAAGATGGATGTGTTACAACCGTAAGAATTATTTACTGTATCTGGTTTTATCACACAACAACAACAACAACACACACACACATACATACACAGGTCTGAAGTCATTACGTTCCCATGTCAAACTGAGATGGTTTGTAAGGACGTATGGTGTCAGTACATCAAGGAAGCTGTCTCATTTTGATGCTTTGAACTATCTTTTTAATTAAGTCATCTGATAGGTGTTGTGTCATCATCTATCTTGAACACGTCATCACGCCGTCATTGATAATGACTTACCTGTATGTAAAATACTTAGTGTGTAATCGCTTAAACAAATCCACACGAGGATGTATTTTATTGTGCGAATAGAACAAATATAAAAGAATATAAACATTCAAGATATAGTTATTATGCCTGTAATTTAAGCATTCTGTTCCACTCAGGGAATTATAAACAAATTAATTATAATAAACAAAGTGACCACAACACTCAACAATACAATGCTCACATCATTTTAATATCTTTAACATCTAATGTTGATATAATATGGTAATAATAAAAGTGAAATGCCAAACGCATTGGATTTCTATTTGACGAGTCCGCGACATAGTGGGCTGCGTCTGAAAGCACGCACGCAAGCATCCAGCCGAAAGTACACGCGTACACGCACACACGAACAAATGAACACGCCATTAATGCTGGTTTGAAGCGGTGAATTCGGCGTATTCTATCATTGCTGGTAATCACAGAATCAACTATACCAACAATATATCATTAACAATTGTTTGTATACAAACATTACTTATATTAATGAGATATTTATGTTTTCCCAAAGTTAAACTTACACGGTACAGATAACGAACGTTGATAGTAATTAATTGAAGAGTTCGGAATTCATTGTTAAAGGAGAGAAAACGATTGGCCTAATACTACTTTACAATTTCTCTTTCTACGTAGCAAGTATAGGAGTGTCATCAACAACGAGATAATGGTACAGAATTGCTAAACGATGTAACTTAAACGGTTTTGTATAGGTTATCATTGTAAGTATGTGATAAGGAATTCGCAGCACCAAACAAGCCGCTGGTTTCAATCGATCTAGCAACCTTCAGAACTGGCACTTGCCACGTGTACTCACGTTGGTAAAGCTATACTGACTTCCCACCACATCAATTTGTGATCTTAATAAATATGTGTCAATATAAGCTAGAGACAAACAGTATTTACCAATGAGTAAAGTTTCAAAAGATCGTACAATAATAGTGAATCAAACCTATATTACAAAAATGCATTCACATAAAAATATAGATTTCTCATTAACATTTAATGAGCTTCTATTAGTGAATAACCTTCACTAATAGAAGCTCATTAAATGTTAATGAGAAATCTATATTTTTATGTTGTCATTGTTGCTGTTGTCACGAAGTAAACGGACTTTAGGTCAGCATATATGTCTAACGTTAACTTATTCAGTCAATGGTGTCTGGAAAGTTTAAATCAGAACAAAACTGTAATGTTAATAAACGGAAATAATCTCACGAGTATCGTTGACTGAATATTGTTGACTGACTATGGTTAACTGAGTATTGTTAACTGAGTATTGTTGACTGAGACAATATTAAGCAATTACACGTTAATTATGGCTGCCAGAGCCTCATATTTAACCATTAGTAGCCTTAGTTGTTTGTCAAAACTCTGGTATACTGAATACTTTAATCCATTCAGTGGTGTTTCGTATTGCTTAAACAGTCCACGGACATGAAATTCACCAACAACAACAGCAGAAGAACAACAACATCAACAACAAAATAATAATCACATTAATAATAGTAAAATTATTAATAAATGAAAATATTCTTCAAATTAATCAAAATAAACTTATAACAAATAACCACAATTAAACATATATATATATATATATATATATATATATATATATATATATGCATCCATACTAAATGCACACACATACACACACACATAACTTGACGTCTAGCAATATTGTTAGCGTTACTGTATACTAATGACGAGGAGTGATACCAACTCTAAAAGACATTTCGTGTAACAAGTTAAAAACAAACACTTTGATGTCTAACACAAAACAGAAGTACGTTATCCGACGTCCGTCTACTTCCTCGTTAATGGAACTATCCGGTATAGACACACTATGTTAGTCTATGTTAGTCTTAAACTAAGTGCTCGCAATATTAGAATCAACAAGACGTGAAATTTGCCTTCTAATTAATTACATCTAGAGTAAGTACGATATCTATTGTCATCTTTGATTTAGATACAGCTAGTTATTAGTCATAATATGTTAAGTAGTTACCCATAATAAATGAGTAGTCTCAGATATATCTATAATTAATGTTATGCAGTTGGCGATAAGAGACAACTAATTTCCATGTTTTTCAGGATTATAAGGCCTATTATTCATAAGGCTGACCAAGCTGAAGCCTGGAAACCCCATCGGGACTAGGAGCTCGTCATTTGTTTTTGTTGATGCACGGTTCCCAGTGCCATGGGGCTCTAATGATTGAAGGCACTGACTCTGCTCCGTGGCGATACATATATATATATATATATATATATATATATATATATATATATATATATATATATATATATATAAAACCCATCTGGTGGTAACTGAATTATAATATACATAATGCATGTTTATATAGCGCCAGAACCAGGTAACCCTGTTCTGAGGCGCTGTACAATATTATTATCCCTGACTCAGACCTGTTTCCACCCAGCACACATCTCAACTTCCAAGCGGAGCATACAATGCATGTTGCCATTATAGGCGCAAAGCGTTACTCAAACACATAGCCATCGCGTGCTGTCAGGTACTCATTTATATATATATATATATATATATATATATATATATATATATATATATATATATATATATATATATATATATATGCACCCTCAGACAATATATATATATATATATATATATATATATATATATATATATATATATATATATATATATTTTAGCTGCTTATTTAAATAATATATTTAAAGAATTGTGAGTAGAATTTTTCATGAGACCTGAAAAATTAAAATAGGACTATATACTGCTGTCTAGTGCCAACCGTACCAGGGTCAAGTTGTCTGCACTATCGTACAATAAAAGACTGAAATACCGGTGGTGGGGGCTCGAAGTACATAAAACCCTAGGTACAGGGCCATGGCTAAATATAGCCCTGATCAGAGGGCAATTAACTGTTGATAAAAACCTATTTAGATTCTGAGATTTCTTTGAATTCCTCAACTTTTTTTCTTTCTTTTTTATTTATTTTATATTTATCAGCACTGACATCATTTATTAGGTTCACTTAATTGACATAATCCTAATTATTTCAAGTATAAAACAACCAAACGACAATGAGATAGAAATATTAATAAAAAGTGAACAATTGTAAATAATCAGTTGCTATTAGCTAGTTTGGTAGCCAATCAGTAACACAAAAAGGTAGCCACACTAAATAGGCAACAAAAGGTATATCTCTGTAGGCGTCTGAATCATTTCTGAGCGATGACAAAGAGTGAAATGTTTAACTTGCAGATTGTTTTTACTTTAACCAGAGAACGTAAGTATACTTACGTTACCTGTTTTAACTCCACTTGATCCGGGTTTTTTTACACTGTTATTATTTTAATCAAATCTTATAAAAAAAAAATCCAGAATTTGGTGTTTGGGTGACGGAGAGGTATCATCGGCTTCTTGATGAACACCATCGGTCTTCAATCTGCAAAGTACTCGGAAATAAACAAACGTATATTGCCTCATCTTGTAGAGACAGCTTCGAGATAAGACACTTAAAATACCTGCTCTAATTAGATAGTCATCATCGTCATCACTGTTATCATTGTTATCACTGTCACCACTGTCATCGCTATCATCATTGTCATCATTTTTGAAGATATACAGTCATAAAATAAATATTTCTTAATTGGCTTCATTACGTTATTTGAAATCCTTGAAAGGATCATCATTAAACAAAGGCGAATCACCTGATGAGCCTTATATAAGTCTTTAAACAATATAGTTTTAATGAACTTAAAAAGAATGAACATGTCTTATTAGTATGCAGAATTGTCTTCTATCACCTGAAGAAGGTTCACTCTCTAAGAGCGTTCCTGACAGAAGAAACACTTGTTACTGTTGGTCCATGCCTTTGTTATATCTCGTATGGTCTACTGTAACTCCCCGTTATATATCCGATAACAACCTCAATCGCCCTCTTTAGGATAAATCAGCTTCCATAACGCCAAATACACGAAAATAGGATCCAGCGTAGTAGTAGTAGTAGTAGTAGTAGTAGTAGTAGTATTTATTTCCAATTTCAATATCAAATAACGTATACATAATGCAATTGTACAAGTATATTGCATATAAAGAAATTGGGGGACAAATGTAGCCGAAACTGTCTTCCCATTGGCCCCGAACAATTATAGCTAATAATAGTCAGCTCAATAAAACGCCGTTTGTGTATTTGCAAGTCTGGTCGTGTGTGTATTGGAAGTATGTGGACCAGGTACCAAGGAATCATATCATTACCTAGACATGTGTGCATTGACAACAATAAGGGTTGTTGCATTTTACAGATGCTGAGTAATTAGCTAAGATGTAACTTTTCAGGGTTTTCTTAGTTTTTTATCTTTAATTACAAGTGGAAAGGATACTATTCCAATTGTTCCATATAATGGGAAAATTGACTAACGGCAACTTACTGGATAGTGCAGAGTTACATCGAGGTACATGCATATGACTAGATTGCCTTGTCACGCGATTTTCCTGTACCTCAGAATTTAGACGGAATAGGCCATCGAAGGATATAGGAAGTCTCTTGTTAATAAAGTCGTCCATGAACAAACATACGTGGTATTGATACATGTCACTTAATTTTAAGATTTCACAATTTTTGAATAAGGGATCGGTATGATTGTTATAACCCGCATTATTAATAATACGAATAGCTCTTTTCTGCAAAGACACAGTTTTCTGAAGGATTGATGAATTGGCGTTCCCCCAAATTAGTAAACCATATGAGATATATGGTTGTATGAGAGCCAGGTATAAAGTTTTCAGACTGTTTTTTGGTAGGAATTTCTTTACTTGTTTTATGCCATATAAGGCCCGAGAAATCTTATTTTTCACGTAAATCAAATGATATTTCCATGAAAGAGTCTCGTCCAGAAAAACACCAAGACAACTGAAATGTCCAAGATGTTAAAATCCAAATTGTTTGTACCACCTTTGAAAACCATATATTTTGTTTTGTTTTTATTTAGCGAGAGACCATTTGCACAAAACCATTCAAATAAGTTATTCATTTCTACATTTGCCCTTTGATATAAGGTGGAAATATCAGTATCACTAATGATTAAAGAAGTGTCGTCTGCAAAAGATAATCTATGTGCATTTGTGGATTTTGATATATCGTTAACATATATTAGGCATAGCAAAGAATCTAGGATAGATCCTTGTGGTACCCCACATTTCATGAATTCAATATCTGACTTCGTTTTACCGATTTGAACATATTGTTTCCTATTCACAAGATAACTGGCAAACCATTTGTTGGCGACTCCCCTAATACCGTAGTAATTTAATTTATTTAATAATGTGTCTGTCTTTATACATCAAATGCTTTTGAGAGGTCGCAGAAAATAGATAAGGTAACTTGCTTAGGAGTCGACTTATTAGCTATTGCACATTGATTTAATAAATGTATAATTGGGTGAATTGTTGAGTGTTTCTCACGAAAACCATACTGATGTTTGTAAAGAATATTATTACTATCGAGGAAGCTCATTACCTTGTTATACATTATCCTTTCAAATATTTTCGAAAAAGCTGAGAGAAGGCTGATGGGTCTATAGTTTTTTAATTCAGTGGGATTAGCTGATTTGTGTATTGGAATTACCTTAGCTATTTTCAGTTGATTGGGAACAATACCGGTAATTATTGATCTATTTATAATGTGTGTCAATGGATATTTAATGTATTCAATAGATTCCTGGAGTAGTTTGGAGGATATTTCATCATGACCTGTACTAAGCTTAGGTTTTAATTTGTTTGTGATTTCAAAGACTTGATCTGGTTCTATAGTTTCCAAAAATATACTGTTTATTGGAGGTGTTTTCAAATAGTCATTAACTTTTTTGTACGTTTTAGGGACATTTTCAGAGGTGGTTTTCCCAATTTTTGAAAAATACTTATTGAAGCTATTTGTTATTTCAATTTCACCTGAAATGTATTTGTTGTCTATTTTGAAAGTCTGGGGCCAGTTAGATTTGTCGTTTTGTTTACCTATTGCTTGTTTTAGTACTGACCACGTGTTTTTCATATTGTTTTTATTTAATTCTAGAAGATGGGAGTAATAGTTTCTTTTTAGCTCGCGCTTGGCTTTATTGAATACATTCAAGTAATTTTTATAGCATTTAATGTTTTCGTCAGTTGGTTTACTAAGTTTCTTTTTAAATAACTTTGCCTTATGTCTGGCAGATGCCAATAATGCGTATTCATTTAAAGATTACATTAACAGCTCATAATTCAATCGATCATCGTGCACTTGAATATCGGTATTTATTCTCGTCCATTAGAATGCCTTCTAACTTCAGATCAACTAATCTGATAGTACCACAGGTGCTCAAAGACTTTGGTTATTCAGTTGGAGATGTTATTATATTATGCCTGTTTTACGGCCAATTACGGTGGGCTAAATGAGCCGAGCGACATCCAAAAGCAATGAGACGAAGGAAAAATGAAACACCCTTCTGACATAGCCCAGTCGGAATTTGAACCCAGGTACTATACATCTGGAGCCAACTGGGTTACCAATTAGACCATGGAGGCGCCCCGGTAGGGATGTTAGTATTTATTGGAAAATTCCGTGTTCGAGTTCCGTCGCAAATACGGGAAGTGTTAGCAACTTCTTTCAATCTCGTCATCCTTCGGCCAATTCTAAAGTAAATGAGGAACAAAATATTGTTCGTTGCGTTTCTAATAAAGGTGCATAATCTAAGAGAAGAAGACACTTCTTTTCCACGATTGGGAAAACGTAGATAAGTAAAACATTTGGTGCATCCCGGACAGAGGTTCCTTCGGTGTCTTGTCATATCTCTGAGGATCCATCAAAGTAGCGTATATATTAATGGTTTCTAACCTTTAAAAACTCGATTATACGAGGCCACGTAATTGACACACGGAAAATATTAATAGGTAGACTAGATTATAATGGTATTTTGATGGAACATACTGAAGTTAAATCTTGATTAAGCTTTGACAAACTTGACGTGTGTTATTCATAACTACAGTTGCAGCAACTGTCTAGGCTCAAAAATATTCATATGTGCTTCAAATTATATACTGTATCTCATTATTTCGATTATATGTAAATTCTTTGTTCGTTTTCACATGATATTGTCAGCAAATAACCATTATATGCGGATAATGCACGTTTTAGACAGGTAATAATTCAGAAAAGTCATCATCTGATATTTCAATTAAATTGTTGTATTGTTTAATTGAGATTATTTGTTTATAGATATAGTAAACAGTACAGTAAATATGGCGGTTGTTGCCTCAAAATAAAGGAGACAATAATCGGTGGTCCTATTTGCTGTCACTAATAGATTGTATATTTAGACTCGGCATTTGGTATCTGCATAATGATCTATAAAAGTCACCAATATGTAAATCCCATGTTATATTGTAATTATCTCTCATTATTATGAGACTTATGTTGGATCATAGGTTCGTATTATGATGACATTTAGTTACTCCTCGGTAAGTTGAATTCATATGATTTTATTTGTTTAGCTAGATGACGCCCTATGAATTTATTGCACAAACACAGATATAACCTGGAGGTTTAGAAGGCAATGATCTAACCACTGCGCCAACAAAATGGTCTTGTCCTGATGGATAAGAGTTAGACTCGAGGGATCCTCCCACAGAAGGTACTGAGCTTCTCTACACAATGACATCTACCAAACTTGTTGCTGGTAATGACTATGTGGGTGAAATATGAAGGTGGGTGCACGCGCGCGCGTGTGTGTTGGTGAGGGTGTTGTCGGTGTGCGCGAGCGCGTATGCCGGTGTGTGTGTGTTTTAGCTGTGTATAATAAGGCACAGGCACAGAGAATCTCGAACCGTGAATTCAAACTCTGGACGTTTCTTCAGGGGACTGAATCCAGAGTGGCGACTTTTCTTGCTGAGACATGTGTAATGTCTCACCAGTCCCTAAGCCGACAAGCAAAATCAAAATGCGAATCACCTACAGCCGTGGAGTTTGGGAGTAGAATACCCAAGTCAGTTCATTGCAGTTGTGAGATTGTTTAGATTAATTATCTAAGCAGCCCTATTTATAGCTATTTTTCAATTGCTGTATCTTTCTTCAAAGCAATACTATATAAACTATATAACCCAATTGTCAGTCTTCAAAGGTCAGTTTGTACAACAGGCAGGCGTCATGAAGAGACTACTATTAAAACTGTTATCTTAATTGCTATTAAAAGACTGACGTATGCATGCATGCATGCGTGTGTGCGTGCGTGCGTGTGCGCCCTGCGTGCGTGTGTGTGTGTATGTTTTAGGGTACATAGTAAGAGGCAACAGGCACAGAGCATCAACATATCTAAACATCCTTCGAAACCTACCTCCATAAATATAAATACAACTATACATACATTAATCTAAAAATAAAATGTTCCATACCTCCACATATTGATAAATGTGTGCGTATACCTAAGCATGTGTCTGGTCTACTCATCAGCCTGTGGGAACCAGCTAATTCGCTTTTCGTACGCAACAAATATGTCACGCCCACAGGAAAGCGGCTAAAGTCAGGCTACGTACAAAAAGCGGGGAAAAAAAGAAAGTGCCCCGTGGTTCAATGGGACTTTCTACATACATATCATAAACTATTTTGACACCACAGTTTACATTCAACAGTAATTTTCTGTGGTCCAAAAAAAACCTGTATATAAAGCATTTCGACACCTCAGATGCTGACCTCAGCTTTATTCTGGGTTCGAATAACTGAATAAATCCTACCTATATGAACCATGTATCAATACACGTCCGACTGGTCTGGCGTCAAGTTCTTCTCTAATCTAAGTGAAAATTCAAGCCCTATATATAGCCTCAGCGTGTTAACAAACATTACAGTTTGTTCATAACAAAGAGAATGTACACTAACTCAGTATGGACTCACTGAAGCGATTTAACTAAAATAAAAACAAAGTAGCAATACCTACCTCCATAAATATAAAAAAAATACATACATTAATCTAAAAATAAAATGTTCCATACCTCCACATATTGATAGATGTGTGCGTATACCTAAGCATGTGTCTGGTCTACTCATCAGCCTGTGGGAACCAGCTAATTCGCTTTTCGTACGCGACAAATATGTCACGCCCACAGGAAAACGGCTACATGCAGGCTACGTACAAAAAGCGATAGTACGTAAAAAACAATCGGTCTGCTTATCAAATTAGAATACTGGAAACACCAAATTTCCCACCCCGTTTACTTGATAGATAGATAGATAGATAGATAGATAGATAGATAGATAGATAGATAGATAGATGATTGGTAAATCGTCCGAGCGACCTACAAAGGCAATGAAGTCAAAGATGAAACACCCTTGAGAGAGAGAGAGAGAGAGAGAGAGAGAGAGTCTCCAAACTGTTATTTAATTACTGAAACCTGAGTAAAGATAAATCATATAATCTGTCTGATAGTCATTTTACACCGACTTACCTGTACTTAACAACGTCTAATGATGGAATTAAACCGTCGTGTCTCTCACATATAAAGGACACTGTACTGATTAAACCGTGTACAGAGCAGTGTACGATATACTCAAAATAGGAAGTATGCACTCAAAAAGACTTGACAACGTTAAACCAAAATTTGACAGGACATCCATCATCTAAGAATAAAATATGCCATAAACATGTTAAGTTAACGACAATTAGTATTCCATTTCATGTGCCAGAGGAGCCAAACATTTCTCCGTCGGTCGTGAACTATTTACGTTTGTGGCCAATTATTTTAATATAAAAACTTCTTATATATATGATATTTGCGTAATAAAACGGTTTATGAATATGAACGCACACCGTGACACGAAAAAAAACAATAGGCAGTTCATGAAAAATACCAGGATTAATATTTTGTGTTGTCACTTAGTGCCATATACAGGCTATATATTGTTTATTTCGGGAATATATAGCTACACTGAGTCATCATTTTTAATTGATACTGGTGACTTTACGAGCTAGACACATAAAATAATGTTATCTCTCGTTACGAGTCAGAGTTTGTTATTATGAAAAATACTATCAACGGACAAGGTACTTTGGGATGAGGTATTACAGTTTGGAAATATTAACAGAATAACTAATTAGCTAATTACAGTATCTTAATATTAAGCAAGGAGCAATCCATGCCTCTCTTAATTAACTATAAACATCGTGAAACGTTAATGTATAGATGCAAGAAAATAAAAACAGCAAAACGAACAGATAGAGCCAGATAGTCATAAATATGCATATGCAAGATGATGATGATGATGATGATTGATGTTTTACGGCCACTTTTGTGCACACGGTAGGCTAAATGGGCCGAGCGACCTCCAAAGGTAATGAAGCGAAGCCAAAGATGAAACAACCTTCAGATATGCCACGCCAGATTCGAATCAGGTG
>JAODUP010001067.1:0-87500 GCA_025642065.1 Paralvinella palmiformis
TTTTAAAAAACATTATAAGTAATGTTTGTACACACAATGAACGAGGCAGTGTACACCTTAGACGGATCATGATTGGAAATTAAGGTTTAGCCTTCGGTGGTTGTTGTGGAAGGGTAGACCCGATCGGTTTGACCTCGGACGCCACAGCAAAACAATTGCCGAAATACAGTTCGAAATTGAGGAATTTTAACGAAATAAATGATCCCATTGCCGAAGAGCGGTATTATTAAGAGAATCTGAATAATATATTTGACGACCGGCAGAGCAACAATACATATTTGACAGAAGGAGTACACATAGAGTATGATTGCCATCAATCCCCAACTAAGACCAATCAGTAGGATAATACTTATTATCACCCGGAGATGTTGTCTTTGGGTTTTAAGACGCTTCCCTTCGGCCCGGTGCGAGGACGGCGCGGGATTCAGCTCTACCGTGGATACCGCGAATTGCGCAGCCGCATTCCTGGTGGTGGCTTTCTTCAACAGAATCAACGTGAGCACGTAGCAGACGATTGTCGAGGTTAGAAAGAACAGCAGTAGTGTCGTCGAAAAGATGACGTATTTCGGCAGAAAGACGAAGTCGGTTATGAAACATTGGTCGAAGAAGACGTCTTCCATCTCGGTATTGCGCATGGCCATTCCGAGGAAACAAGTCCCTGTAGAAGCGATCCAATTGAACACCGACAACGCGACGGCATGCCGACTGGACACTAGTTCCCGTTTGGTCCTCATCCGTTTCATGGTTCCGTACAGTCCAGCGGAAAGGTAAAACAAGTTGCTTACGTATACTAAGATCGAAGCGAAGAGTGCGATCAGAATGAGCTGACATCCGACGATGCTCCTTAACGATAGTGTCACACATACGCTTCTGACCAGAAAAATTAGCCCGATCATGAAGTTTGACATCGTCAGCTGACCGAAGATGATCACCGTCGTCTTCTTGGTCGACCTCATCCGGACCAGCGCGAAGAATATCATCCCATTAGCGGCTACGATGGTTATAGAGAAGAGGTAATTCAGGATCTGCTGTATAAACGCCATACCTCCGTAACGAGTCTATATATATATATATATATATATATATATTATATGTGTGTGTGTGTGTGTATGTATATGTGTGTGTGTGTGTTTTTAGTTGTGTATAATAAGGCACAGGCACAGATAATCTTGAACCGTGAATTCAAACTCTGGACGTTTCTTCAGGGGACTGAATCCAGAGTCGCGACTTTTCTTGCTGAGATATGTGTAATGTCTCACCATATGTATGTATGTGTGTGTGTGTGTGTGTCTGTCTGTGTGTGTGTGTGTGTGTGAGAGCGCACGCGAGTGTGTGTTTCAAAGAAACCAATATTTTTTATAACAGTCAGTCAGCAATTAACTAGCTCAATCTATCATGATATCAAATGTTGTCACGTGTATTGTAATTAAGATGGAAGGCTAAATAAAACTAGCTTTTGTAAATAATTCGGCCAGATATCAGGTGCTGATAATTAGAGATTATCTTATCTGTGTTTTCCGTGTCTCAGGTGGGCCAGGTAATATTAGATCAAAAGATTTCCATTGGCTGCATGTTACCTGCCAGAGTTTTCTTCGTCAAGATCAACTTCTATCGATTGTCTGTACAGGACGGATGTAGACCGGAAGTAGGAAATTAAAGGCCATTTTCGTGATGGTGATGTATCCGGCTACTTAATCAAATATAGGTTCCTTCCGATGGCGCGTACGCGCGTGTACAATTTCGTTGACCAAGGTATACAGACAACGACTGTGATGATCCTTTACCAGTATACTTGTGTTGATGTATGTTGTTGTTGTTGTTTTTAAATATCTTTATAAGATTAGGTGTTGGTGACGAAATCAATGCGCAGCACAAAGGGATTTCACGTGACCGAAAGCTCCCAAAAAACGTATACATACATACATACGTACGTACATACATATATACATACATACATACATACATACAACATGACATCAGACAGACAGACAGACAGACAGACAGACACACATATATACATACAACGTTAGGTACGGATATTCATCTTCAACTTTTTATCAGTAAATAATGCGATACATTAGAGAGCCAGTGTTGCTACTGCAGTCTTTCCACTGATCCAGAATTAGCATCAAGCGTGAGAAAGTGGGCGTCAGCCGAAACAAGCCAGAAACACCGACTGATACAGAGGAGGGAACAATACTAGAAAGATAAATGTGTTCATCAATGAACAGCAGAGCCAGCATAAAGAACTGCTAGCTCGTAATTGTTCATATGTATCATGTTGTAATAACTAATATAGCTGACTGGTAGATATAGCAACATAATCACCAGAGATTGGAGGTTGGTGCTTATCTAATTGTATAGTATATTCCGTGTTTTTATGAGGGTCGTTTTTTACGTTTAGTATAACCAGACACCATTTTGTCGGCGTCCGTTCCATAGGTCAGATTGTTTACGTTATAAAATAATAGATCCACAACCCCCAAAAAATTAATCTAAGATGCTGCGTCGATCCAAGGGTAGTTTTGGTACCTCTAGGTAGTGGGATCGAATCTGTGTTGCGTGTATATGTGGAACGTTTCAACCTTCTATAAAAGTGTCGTTCTAATCGTATATCTTCTCTATGCTGTAAGTCTCACAGCCATTTGTCTGAGATGTGTCAAAATGTGTGTTGCTGTTTTACGGCCACGTTTGTGCACAAGGTGGGCTAAATGGGCCGAACAACCCCCGAAGATAACCAGGCGAAGTGGAAGATGAAATGCCCTTCTGATATATCCCGGCCGAGGTTTGAACCCAGGTGCATTAGATATGTGGCTAACCGCGCTACCAGTTAAGCCATCAGATATGTCAGTCTCAAATATAGGCTAACAGTGCAGTAAATGAGATCAATAAGTAAACAGCAACATGCAATCGGTCAGCTGGTGAGATTTAATCAGCCAAGCTTTAAAAATAATACAGATTATATCAAACAATTTATTGTTGGGTTAAGCCTTTATTTTAATACCATCACAGGTGAATGTCGAGATCCGATTTTGTCAAATATTTTCGTTCCAAATTAACAATAACTCACACGATGTCATTTCACACATATATAACAGTTATTTTTTTTCATTGCAAAGAACGTTATAGCGGGTGTATGTGATAAATAGGCTCAACCATCAGTAGTAACTGCTGGAACTCGTATTTCGGCCAAGAATGTTTGGATAAAGTTTTGTTTGATATTATCGTTGGAAATTAAAATAATTCCCACGATATCGTTTCACTGAAAACAACCAATAAAATTAGTTCGGTGCAGAATATATTACCGCAGTTGTGTGCAGCGAATAAGCCCAACTATAGGACGATCAGTGACAAATGGGCTCAGGAAAATTGGGTTTCACCGTCAAATGGGCTCGATGTGCGAAAAGGTTTAGATGGCGAATTTATCCGGATATTATCTTTGGGAATTAACAGTAATTCCCAACGATATCGTTCAACAGAAAATCGCTTCTCAAATGCCAGTGATATAAGACGACAACAGTATAACTTGAATTATTTCAAAAATACGCTTCAGCAATTGAGTGTGCCGAATATGCCTAACCGCCAATGCCGGGCGACTAAATAGAATCTGGAATTTGGTGTGTATTCTGGTGAATGGGCCCGGTGGCTAAAAGGGTTCGGTGGCAAACGGTCCCGGGGCCCAATCGGAAAAGCTACATCAATTTAAAACCCCGCTTGAACATCATGTTGTCACTGAAAAATCTTTCACATCGGCTTTTAGAATGATACATACATATAATAGTCGACCGGATACAGCTGTTTAACAAAAGCTAGACAGACCGAATATCGTTAAAAAAATGCAGTCGGCCTCATTGAAAAGGCTTTGTGCATTAGAGATAATGTTTGGAAATCCATGCGAGTAATTTCTGTAATGATATGTTTGTGCTATAAAATAGCGTACGCTTATCATAGTGGTTAATATATATATATATATATATATATATAAAATATATATATATATATACCCACGTGACCACTGTACAGTAGTACAGAAAGACTTGTTTAATAAAATGAGTTCATGTTTAAGACTGTGTTTGTTGTGGACACACACTTCCATACATACACAGCGGGTGAACCCAACATTACATGGTACCAGAATTACCGGACCAATCAATTAAGTCGCTAAAGAACTAATTGAAAATAGAACACATGAAGCCACCACAACAAATGATATTCCAAGGGAATGTCAGTGATAATTGGATACGATTCAACAAAGACTTACTTTCTATATCACCGTATTATTGACTGTAGCCGGTCCAGAAACCATTGATTTGTTTAATACATTGTCATTCACAGATGGAGAACGGGTCAATTTTGTTATCGTGATAAGTAAGTTTGATCGATATTGTATCATATGTGTTTCGTACACGTTTACAGCACGAAGGTGAAACAATAGAACAATTTGTTATTGACTTCAAGCATAAAGCTGAAACATGTAATAACGGGATACTTGAGGAATCTTTAATACGGGAACAGATTGTCCTGGGAACATTGAACTTGAAAGTAAAAGAAATATTACTTTCTAATGATAATTTAGACCACTATCCAGTTGTCAAGCCAGCGAAATGCTAGATACAGACAATGACCTATGGCGCTATCAGCTGTAAGAACAAAGGTTACCATGGCAACCAGACAAGTCACTCTGGACAGGGATCAGAGGTCAGGTGCAACAATGGGAACCGTACAGCCAAACATAATTGTCATCACTGTGCAGAAATGTCACTTGAAAAATTCTTTTCAATCATGTGGTAAAACAAGGCTGATTAGCACATTGAATAGCCGTACACAGAAAAGTGATGCACACAGTGAGAGTGATGAGGAAATATTTGTTCATTCAGTTGACACTGAAACAGGCGATAAATGGTTTGCATCATTATCCGTAAAAGGAACAGTACCACCTCTGAAGATGGACACGGGCCCATAGCAAATCTACTCTCCATGAACAACTATAATTCCTCTGAAAACAGAGACTAAAGTTAAAGAAATGAGAAACAAACTTAACTTCGTACAATAACGACAGCATACCTACTAGAGCGCTGCACGGATTGGAAAGCTGAACCCATATCCGACCCGACCCGCAACTAATCAACGCACACCCAACCCAAACCCACACATTTCAACCCGAACCCAACCCGAACCCATATTAAAATGATTTTGAACCCGTACCCAACCCAACCCATAACCATACTATAACCGGTACCCAACCGAAACCAAAAACAAAAATGCAGTCCGAACCCGAAACATACAAAATTCCTGTTTTTAAGATAATTGATTAAAAAACGAACTCAACTGTTCCACTGTAACTTATTCACATCTTTAGTATCCTATAGTGACTATTTAGTATGATGAATAGCACTATTCACGAATAGGATGTTATTTACAGATATTAGCAGATACATGGCCAGCCAGGCTGAAGTTTCACTCACTAGCAGCACTTGATGTAACCGAGCTAGCCATAATTTGGCAGCAGCCATGGTTATCAGTAGCAATAGTTGAAATAAAATCACCTCCAATCAGTTAGAATACAATAAATGTCTTCAATAAAACGAAATATTCACTAATATCCAATAGTAAAAAATGTCCCGCAGCATATACCAACAGTGAAAGAAGGCAGTGTGACTGACTTAGTTTTTTTTCATATCTTATATAAAAAGTTATGTTTTGCTTGATAGCACTTAAACACAACGATCAGGAGTACACGTAAATATGCATAAACTATCAAACACAGCAACTCTCTGTAAAGAATCCGAGACACTACCTACTGTAAAGAGTCCCAACACTAACTACCTATTGCTATTATAACAGGTTCCTTTTGAATTGTTCAAACTGGAGATGGATTGTTAGCTATATAAACACATACTGGACCAATTATGTAGTGATGTATTATATATATATATATATATATATATATATATATATATATATATATATATATATATATATATATATATATATATAATATAATGTGCAGTCTAACTATCGCTGATCGTACTATCAACACCGTCATGATCGCTACCTAATGACCTTAACAGCTTGGCGGTTGCAGAATAACGGGAGGCGGATGGATTTATAAATGAAAAAAAACCCATATTTTTTCAAGCAACCCATACTCAACCCATTAAACAACCTGAACCCAATCCACACAAAAACAACCCAAATCCAAACCGAGACCAGAACGGGTTAACCCAACCCATGCAGGGCCCTACTACGTACAGTCAGAACATGCCGTACAAGAGTAAAATATAATAACATCACATATAACATCATTGCTGGGATCAAGAGAATCAGACCTGATGGGATTGGTCAAGAAAAGCCAGCATGTACAGGTACATACAGTGACCACAGCATTACATATACCAAACCATGTATATGGCGAACTTGGATGTCTGTCAGGCAAACTTCACATACAGCTAAAAGAAAGTGCTGTCCCATTAGTACATGCAGCACGACGCGTGCCATTCGCTCTGAGAGAAAAACTGAACTGATAGACTAGAGAAGATGGGTGTAGTTAGACGTACTGAGGAACCAAATGATTGGATTAATTCACTTGTCATAGTGGAAATTCCCAACGAGAGCCTCAGGCTATGTTTGGATCTAAAATATTTAAATGCGCACATTACGAGGGAACATTACCACTTGCCACACAAATCAGATATTGTTGCTGATATGGCAGGAGCACAGTTCTTCTATAAGCTAGACGCTGCTCAGGGATTCTACCAAATGCAGTTAGATGAAGCAAGCACCATGTTGTGCACAATGGAACACCTGAAAATGGAATAACTTCAAGTGCAGAGTACCCTCAGAGTAACGGCAGAACTGAAAAAGCTCTCCAAATTGCGAAAAGCCTAATAAAAGAAGTCAGCGAACAATCAACGAACATCCTAACTTAGCATTGCTAGCTCACAGAGCTACTACACCTCTAGAATGTGGCAAATCGCCAGCAGAGTTATTCTTCGGTCGTCATCTGCGAACTGCATTGCCAAATGTTCAGCATCACCAAATTGTAAAGCTGAAAGAAAGGAAAGGAAGACGAAAAGCTATTATGACCAGTCTGTTAAGGCATTAAAACCATTACCTATCAATAAACCTGTCCGATTATATTACAACGGATCATGGAAACAGAAAGCAAAAGTCTTAGAAGAGGTCAGTCGGTGCTCCTACAATGTTCAAACGGATGATAGTGCTATTCACAGAAGGAATTGTAGACATTCGCTTCACATTACAGACACGCAAGCGATGAATATGACCAGCCAATCAACACCTGCGACAACGCCTAATGTTAACCAGCAAGATCAAACAGCTGCCAATGGTGTATGTTCATCAAATACACCCATTAGAACAAATGGCATAATTGTTAAGAAACCCGAACGATACATTGAAATATGCTAACAGTGAACTATAAGATATATGACAAGGGAAGAATAATCCCTTCGAACCAAATGAGCTGTTAAACGTAGTCCACCATTTACACAGCACGATATATATATAATGTATATTCATGATTAGTCGATCAACTGTATGTAGAATATCAAAGTGAAATATTACTGCTTAATACTGAGTGATGTATAATACAAATCACAATGTAGAAACAAATACAGAAAATGGTGTGTGGAATGTTCAACATCAGTATATGACTGACAGCAAATTGCGAATACTGTAATATTCAATATTAGAACAATGAGGACATAACTAAAAAGGGAGATGTAATGATATATTTGTATTATAAAATAGTGTACGCTTCCCCTAGTGGATAACACACACACACACACACACACACACACACACACACACACACACACACACACACACACACACACACACACACACACACACACACAATATATATATATATAACACGTACAAACATACATACACAGCGGGTGCAACCAACATTACACTTTCAATAAAAACTCTATTTTATGGTATAAAAATATCCCTTTACCCATGTTCGGTGAAATAATTAACCGTGTTGAGCAATTTAAAGATATCTCGCTTTTCACTCGTCGACAGAGCTACTTTTGATGGCTTTCCAGACACTTTATTTCTTTCCTATTCACGGTTTTTCTCGATTTCAGCCTCAAGCAATACACTTGATCCCCGGATTAAATTTTAGTTAGCGATATGATATATATTTTAGTGCATAACTGCAATAGTTACAACAAACAACAAAAAAACACCTCGGTTTGCAAAAGAACACTCACCGTTTTGGCTTTCGGCGCTTTTATAATTAGCGAACGAGATAGTTTTTAGAACGTTCGACCCTGTTTCATAAACGACGATTGGGGCCACTCTGTAGTCTAATTGGTAGCTCGTTGGAACACAGATCACTACCACCTGAGTTCGATTCTCGCCATGGGCATATCTGAAGGCTGCTTCATCTTTGACTTCGCTTCATTAACTTTGGAGGTCGCTCGGCCCATTTAGCCTATCATGTACACAAAGGTGGGCGTAATACATCAATCATCATCATCACAAACGACGATAAGTCTTAAAACAAACAATTGACTTAGATTTAGCGTTATTTTTAAAGGTATTAGCTGGGCTTATGAAAATGGAATACTGAGCTAATGGAAATATTACTGATATATAATCAAAATAAACCAACAGAAAGTACACGGAATCAACGATCAGTAATTTCCGCAGTCCACAAGTTTTTTTTATTATGTTGAAATATGCAAAGTGATATACATTTAAATGAACATTATCTATAGGTTCAGAAATAATATTAAAACGTCACCCTTCACCTTTAATATGTCGCCAAACAAAGCTCTAGAATACAATACCAAGTGTCTGGGGTGTTTTTTTCTCGTGGAATCTGACAATTATGGTGGAATTAAAGTGTGGACCATTATGATGTACATATTCTAGATTTGTTCCATTTTGATGAGATATTTACTACAAAATTAATTTATGGTGTGAATGTATCCAGCTGTTCTTACACTGCATATGAACTGCAACTTCTCTTAACGTCCTTCATTCCCTAATGAGAGACTTTCAAAAATGGCGGAATACGCATGAATTGTCGCTAGGGGCACTAGTAGCCTGTCCTATAGCCAACTTCCGATTCTGCTATTTACTTTGTCAAGGTTGATAAACAAACAGAAAGCTATTTGAATCTGATTTCATCGCACAGGATGCCTACTTGTTGTTGCGTTTACGGTTGTCTTAACAGAGGAGGTCACGTGTTCCCCACAGATAGGGCAAGATGCAAGGCGTGGGTGATTGCAATTCGTCGAGTAGAAGAAAATAAATGGAGATTAACTGAATGTTAGAAGCTTGCAGGCATAAGATAACCAAAATCTGATTTTATGCAACAGAATCATATCTTCCTTTTCAGGCCACAAACCGCGGATAAAAAGCTGAATGGTAATACTATACCATGTCAGTTCTCCTGGGGTATGGCACCATCACCATCCAGTGAAGTAAGTGTCCGGGGTGCCATTTTCTCGTGAAATCAAACAATTATCAGGGAATTAAAGTGTGGACCATTATGATGAACATATTCTAGATTTGTTTCGTTCTGATGAGATATTTACTAAAAAATTAATTATGGCGTAAATGTATCGAGCTGTTCTTCCACTGCATATGAACTGCAACTTCTCTTAACGTCCTTCATTCCCTAATTCGTTGGTGTATCACATTACAATGCTGTACCCTAACCGCGAACAGTCACAAGTGACGAGAAACCGTTTCCGCCATCTGATTGGTGGCTATTTTTAGACGGAAATCCTTTACCAGGAAGATTGGCATGTTTACGGCAGGGTGGTTTTACCGGGAAAATATTACCTGCCGAAAACAGGGTTACGAAAGTTTAATTGTTACATATATGTTACAGATATAAGAAACAGGTTTAAAACAGCTTAGAGGATGAAAGCGATAAGCATCTCCCAACACAACTGGTGCCAAGGTGCTGCAGTATATAGTGTTGATCCACCCTTTGCTGACCTGGCACAAAGACAGACAACATCACCAGCATATTCAGCATCAATTGAGAGGGTGTTCAGTACATTCAGTTTCGTACACAACAAGATCAGTAATCGGCTGGGTGTCCAAAAAGCAATCAAGCTTGTCTTTTGTTACCACATGCTGAGTGGAATCAAGTACATGGAGTGGTAAATTGTGAATAATACTGAATAGTCAAATTGTCTCAAGTCGTCCTGTTATTTTTGTACAAAAAAGTCCGAAATAAAACTAAGCTTCAGATGTTTTGTTTGCAGTTTGATTTAATATATACAATGTACACTTTTTTATAATAATAGAATCTTCAGAACTACTTATTGTCCTGGTGTGCTGTGTATTTGCACGACAGTAGTATATCTTGGTGTCAGCGGAAGTGGGGATTCCAGCAATAGAATGTGACGTAAAAATTTTGGTCAGTGGCAGTATTGTTCTATTGAAATCTTGTTCTCATCTACGTGTGATAATCCACTCCCCCAATCCCATCACAATCGAGAACCAGCGAAATAAATTCAAACGAGGAGTGGGGCAACCTAGTGATAGACTATCTTGCTATTTCATATTTTGTAACTTTGGACATTTAGTAACTAGTCAAGAATTTCATATATAACATCATATCTCGTATCACAGGTGTTGCTGTTGCTAGATTTTATGTTATTACAACAATTATTATCATCGTGGTCACTATCACTTAATTACTTTGAATTTTGTAGCTTTATATTAGAAATGTACACACAAACAAACCAAAATCAGAGGTGAAGTATATATCCAGTTTTATTAGAACTTTAATTAAATTAGCAATCTTTTGGGTACAACAGGATACATATTGAGAGTATACATTACTTTGCGGAAACATTAATAACTGATTTGTAACATGATGACGGATGATGATGGTGGTAATGATAAATGATGATGATGATGAAGATAATGATGATGCTGAAGATGGTGATAATCATGTGCAACAGATATATACAATCGATGATAACAAAAACAATCATCATACATTAGTCTCAACAACGTCAAATGAAAATTATAAGACTCCATAAGCGACCTTCTTGAAATTAAAATAAATCACGCGCGGAATGTGTTGAAAAATCACCCTTTTAGTAACAACAGCTCACGTTAATGCAACACAGCAAATACCGCTCACAAACACGTACACAAACAAGTACACGTGTACTTAACAGCGGTTGATCGTGTACAGCAAAGAGAGCAGGCAATTTGGCAGTGTGATCAAACTAATTGTCGCTGGTTGGATGATTATGATGATGATAATAATAATATTAATAATAATAATACGGTGAAAAACAGAATTACCATTTCCAATACACACCCTGGCACAGACAGGAAATGTTTTTTTTAATTATAATTTACACTATATGACCAGTCTTTACGTGAAATATAGCTTAATTCTTATTTGTTTGGCACCACAATATGTAAGTTAGCATTATCTAATCTCGAGTAATTGTATTCCACTATATTTGGTGTGCAGCACAATAGCTACAGAACCTTTTGGAACTAATGAGACCCTTTAGCGATGTATTGCACATAATTTGGAATGTCACGCTACTGAGGAATACATGCTAGTTGACCTCCATAATGATATATATATATATATATATATATATATATATATATATGTTTGCTTTATACTACAAGTTCTAGATCCTTTAAAATGGGATTACCAACCTGTTAATTATAGATAATAAAGGTACACCGATGATGTGACGTGCGTGTCACAAATAAGTTACTTTAAGCTGGATGGATATATAGAGTTTAACGACACTTGGTGTAAATGTAGCCATTCAGTGTCCTATGGCATTTGGAACCACTTAGGCAATACATTGGATGTTTATTAAATCCCGATTATCTGATTTAAGACAAATTAAATTGGTGGTTGCTGCTATAACTCTGTAAATAGGATATATCATCGTTGCTACTTCATTCAGAAATAAAGTGTAAAAGTAGAGTTGACTTAATTGGGGTTATTTATCCTCGACACTGGTCATTAATGACCTGGGATATATAGCTGAGAGGCGACTTCCTAGAAAAAACATCCCACAAATTCAGCTGTGAGTTGTATTTGAACCCATAACCCGGATGTTTGTGGTGCAGTGTTCTAACTAGAGCGCCATCGGAAAGCTCGTGTAAAAATGTAAATATGATTGGAGAATAGAGAGAAGGGTCACAGGATATAAACTCAACTTCCTTAACATGAAAAGGTTCTGAATAGGCATCATGATTCTAAATAGTCGATGTCATTGAGCTTCGCAACTCCTCATCTATATTTGAACATGTCTAGTTCAGGTACCGAACGACCTTTTCTCGATATAATGTTCAAAAAGGAATGGAATTGTCAACAGAAGCCTTAGTATTTGTGTACTGGAGCATTGGAATAAGTTACCAGAATATATTACGACTTCTAACAGAGTGGAGGTGTTTAGCTGAAAATCAAGGGATTTAAAAACAGAGTTTTCCATCTCGTTTAGTATACCTTTTGTTATTCCATAAATTTCTAAAACAGTGCCTATTGTATATTATATATCATTAGGTCATCTATAAATGGGCAACTGTTGTTGTTATTATGGTGCACGAGGGTGTTGGGCTTAGTACTTGTGCCCATATGAGTATTACATGGCCATTTATGCCGTTTTTGGTGATTATACATACGAGCAATTTGTTCGAGCAAACAACTTGATCAGTGCACAAAACCGATGAAGGTGACCATATTAGTAGAACGTAATTACACTTAATATGACCAGGTAGGGCCGCTTCTAGTCAGTGACTCTAACATAACGTCATGCATAGATAATAAATAAATACAACCAATTCTACTCTCAGTGGATGGAATGGAAGTATTTAATGATAACAATTAATCACAGTATGAAATGTTCACTGAACACAATGATGAAGGTAATAAATACTATTAGCATAATGACAATATTGTGTTCGTCAGAACTGTACAATGGCTATGGCAGGTCGACTATAAATGTATTCACTCTACTCAAACCAACAGCAATGGCGATGTGTTTTTTCCAAGCAATAACAGTTCAATTATGCATCAGTATATATATATATATATATATATATATATATATATATATATATATATATATATATATATATATATATATATATATTATATATATAATCAATTTGTTAACACAGACATATGTACACAGCACTTGGATCGCGGCATTCAAACCCTGTGTCCCCGCTGAACAGCCACTATACCAAACTTCCATCATGAAATGTCGTGAAAGTAGACTTTTCCGGGATCACCACAATGGCGCCATCATTTTCGTAGCCAACACCGCCGATTTGATCGCCATAGAAAGCGTCCTGGTTGTCATAGTAATTGTGCGAGAACTCCTCGGGCGGCGGGGGCAGGGAAGAATCGTCGGAACAGTTGCTCGGTATATTTATGTGTTCCTGGGGCTCGGAGAAGCGTACAGTCTTTTTGGGATTGGGCAAGGTCGCCGCGGGCGAGTTGGCGCCATGCTCCCTATTCTGCTCCGAGACACGGTAGACGTTGCCCTTCTGATTTAGATTGTAACTCTCCGAGTGCAGCCACGTGGTGAAGCTGTCCATTCTTTGCGGAGGCGAATGGTTGAAGGGGACGATGTTGTTCATTTCTGGAAAAAGACAAAAGATAGGCGCGTCTCATTTCGGATACAATAATCGATAATTGGGCAACAACAAGGATTACGATGGACTCGCAGATTCTCGAATCAAAAGCAGCCCTTGATGGTCGGATTTATAATGGAGAACACTATTACATTTGGTTGTCATAACGTTTCCATGCTATTTTTCTCGTAGTTTTCGTTGTTTGTTTTGGGGGTTTTTGCAATTTTTATAATAAATAATAATACCCAGACAATGGGTCATCATTGTTGCCCATTTCAGTCGAATGATTAACCAACTGATTAAATCCGAACTTTTACCTGATCCATGTTTTTGCATATATCCATCTGGATCTTCATTAGATCCTTGGCTCTCTGCGTGTGAAACATCGGCGCAGCCACTGTCTGAATCATCTTTACCCACTTGTAGTTGGCTCTGAAACACAAAAATAAGCCATGATACTCTAGCTCAACTGGATGATGCTTACTGGAGTATCTGACGCACAACGCTTATCAACAAAACAAGACATCCACACAACAAACATCAAATACTTAAAGTTTATTCTAGTCTGGATTGATGTGTGTGGATAAGGGGCTTCTTCTGATTATTTGAGAGCATGGCAGTTGACTGTCGTCGAGCTCATAAGATTCCGCATAAAAAATCTTCAACAATACAGTCTTGTAACATAGCACACTTGGGCGAGACAAAGTGACTTTCTAATTTCAATTTGTGACTTGTAAAATCTCAGAGTCACTCTGTCTGAGACGAAACAGATTGAAATATTTTCTACTTCCAAGAAGTTTCAAATAACACAGTTGCATCTCTCTCTCTCTCTCTCTCTCTCTCTCTCTCTCTCTCTCTCTCATCTATCTATCTATCTATCTATCTATCTATCTATCTATTGTGTGTGTGTGTGTGTGTTGTGTGTGTGTGTGTGTGTGTGTGTATGTGTGTGTGTATGTGCGTGCGCGTGCGCGCGAGCGTGTGCATGTGTGTGTGTTGAAAAAAAATGGAATAGGTCTAAAGAATACCATGACTAAATTTACTGGCTGCATCAAACAGCCACCCGCCATATGTGATACACGAGAGTATTCAATTATTTCAGGACACATTTGTTTTCTAAACTGGAGAGTGAAAGAGTACACACTGTAGATCTTTATTACTACCTAGTATATCCGTTCCGATCAGCAACAAAACAAACTGCTTGAAACATTCTATTATTAAACACACACACACACACACACACACACACACATACACACGCGCGCGCACCTGTCCGGTTGCGCTCGCACGCTCAATACACACCTGCTTAAGAATATCCGACTTGACAACGGCAGCTATATCAGAAAGCGGCGCCTTATTTACATTCGACGTCAACGTCATTGGGAGGTCATTGGCGTCCTTCACCTTGTCGGCAGTTTCGTTTTCCGACCAAAACTGATTGGACTTTCCGGGTGGCTTTTTCCGGTGTTTACGCTTCATCATCACTATGGCGATGATCAGGATGAGCGAGATGAGCACGCATCCGGCTATAACTCCTACGATGAGCGGTACGGATGAGGATGTGGTGATGCCGTTCCGGCCGTTATAAGCCGGGCCACTTTCGGCCAACGTGAAGTTCATCTCGGCCACGACGACGTTCAGAGTTTGGACCGTTATCTTTTTCGGCGTGCCACCATCTTGAACCATGATGACCAACTTGAAGACGACATTGTCGTAGTCAGCGAGGGGCTTGTTGACGAGGATGTCGCCGGCGGAGGGTCTTATCGTGAACTCGCCGTTTTCGTTGCCCTGCGAAATCGAGTAGACCAGTTCGGCGTTACTGCCGAAATCCGGGTCGGTCGCTTCGACCGTCGTCACCGTGTATCCGGTCGGAACGGCGTTGCTCAGATAGATCGTCTCGTTTCCGTATTTCGGGAAGGTAATCTGCGGCTGGTTGTCGTTCCGGTCCGTTATGTGGATGTCGACCTGTGCCGTGTCGCTCTTGCGAGGGACGGTGTTGCTCTGGGCGACGGCGATCAGATGATAGAGATCCCGAAGCTCGCGGTCCAGTTCGCGCCTCGTGAAGATCATTCCCGTATTGTGGTCGATCTGGAAGAGACGCAGGTCGTTCTGCGAACCATCCAGGTAATACGTAAAGTTGTTATAGGGCGGGCCGTCAGAATCGGTGGCCTTCACCTTGCCGACCTCGGTCCTGGCCGGAAGTCCTTCTGGTACGCTGAATATGTATTTCTTCTGTTCGAAGGTCGGTGATTCGTCGTCGGCGTCGCGGATCGTCAACGAGACCAGTGTCCGGCCGTACTTGGGATCCGCGGCGTTATCCATGGCGATGACGTGGAACTCGCGGAAAGGGATCTTCTCGTGATCCAGAGGAACAATCGAGGTGATCAGACCCGTGGCGGGATCGATTTGGAAGTCGTCGCCGGCATCTTCGTCCAACATGTAGATGATCCGGCCATTCTCGTCGGCGTCGGCGTCGTGCGCGGCGACTTTAACGACCGATGTATGACGGGAAGAGTTCTCGTCGAGGATCACCTCGTATTTGATCTTCTCGAAGACGGGGCCGTGGTCGTTAATGTCCTTCACCACGACGATCACCGACGTGCTCGTGGTCAGCGACGGCTCGCCGTGGTCGAAGCACTCCAGCGCCAGAATGTACTGGGACGCCACCTCGCGGTCGATGTCGCTTCTCGTGACGATGTTGTACTCCTTGTCGTACAACTGTTTCAGGTGGAAGTTCACCTCGTCGTCGATGCTGCAGTCTATCCGACCGGCATCGCCGGCATCTGGATCCCCGACCGAGATGTGGACGACGAACGTATCTCGGGGGCTGTGCTCGGTCAGCGAGACGGCGTTACCGGAAAGCGGATCGCTGGTCGCCAGGCTGATGGACGGCTCGTTATCGTTCCGATCCAGAACCATTATCTCGACGGTGGTGTAGGCGGGCCGCGAGCCGACGCCCTGATCCTTGGCCATCACTCCCAACCTGATCGACTGCTTGCTCTCGTGATCCAGCGGCTCCAGAAGGCTGATCTGGCCGGTTTCTCGGCCGATACTGAACAGCGATCCGTACTGAGCGCCGGACATCTTGGTGAACGAGTAGAAGACGCGGCCATTGTCCCCAGCGTCACCGTCGACGGCTCGTACCGTCACCAGAGGCATGTTGATGTCACTGTTCTCCCAGACCCGGACTCGGTAGACGCTCTTCTCAAACACGGGACTGTTATCGTTCTTGTCGTTCACCGTCAGTTCGATCACCACGGAACCGCTCCTGGACGGGATCCCTCCGTCCTTCGCTATCACATTTAGCGTGTACTGATCCTCCTGTTCACGGTCGAGTAGCGATGTCAGCATCAGATTCAGCTCCACCGAGCCGTCCTGGTTCCATTCGGTTTTCAGCCGAAACGGCCCGGATTCGGTTAACTCATAGGCGACGATCCCGTTATTGGGACTGTCTGGATCCGAAGCGGGCACGATGGGGAGGAGCAATCCTGGCGCAACCGACTCCATCACCGATTTGGTGACTCGATCTGTCGGAAACGTCGGCGCGTTATCGTTCAGATCCAGTAAGTCAATGGTGACGTGGATTATGGTGAAGGCTGCGGCACCGGGATTCACCGCTATGTCCAGATTAATCTGACACCGCTCCAGACCCCGGCACACATCCGGAACGTCTCGGTCTAACACCTGCGCAAAGCTCAGGATCCCCGTCCATTCCTCGACGCTGAAGTACTGCTTTATCTTATCGCCCTTGGCCGGATCCAGAAATCGGAAGGAAATCTTCTTCAATTCGTCTTTCTCGAAATGTTCTCTAACTTCCGGTGCGTTCTTCAGATTGATTACCATCGCTCCCTTTGGCTGTTCCTCGACGATCTCCAGATTAATGTCGATATCGCCAGCTACCAGCGATACGGTAGCGATCAGGATCCAGATAAGACAGCACGGTGATCCAGTATGGACTGCCATCGTGATGAAATCATGCTGAATCAGACGGCATTCATGTCGTCCGCTATGTTGGCGGTTTCTGCAAAGACAATTGAACAACTAGTGAATAGGGATCATGCTCTTCTGGATATCTTCACAGATAGTCAAAGTAGTAGTAGTAGTAGTAGTTGTTGCTGTTGTTGCGTTGCCAGGACCCGAGGCGTAACTGAAGTTTCACCCGATTGAAAAGGTGCTACAAAACTGCGTCGAAGTCAATCATTTAAATTTGAAATCCATCCCGACAGATGAAGGAGTATAACATTGCACAACCAGATGGTAATGGTTGGTAACGGGCGGATTAATATAATCCCGATAATCGCTTCATGCATCTCTGTCAGAACTCTAAGCGCATACACCATAATAAATGTCATAAGACCAATCCTCTGTTATATAACGATATTCAATGGAAAACACGGCGCCGGGTTAAACGCTAGGCATAGAAACCGAGCTAAATGCCAGTAAGTGACAACAAGCTCACCGCCTCATCTTAAACCGATCAACTCAAGTGATTATTGGCGTGAGAAATTTGTTCTCTGATGTGGAATACGAGCATGTCACTTCATATGACGAAGACACTTGTTGGCTTTAGCCAGTTACGTCATCTGACACTTGTCAGTTGTTGGGCGAACGTGAAATGACATAACCGCGTTAAATGACGCTATTAATCCGAAAGCGTGGTTGCAGTCCATACCGAGTGAAAGGCTTTCGAAATTAATCCCAGTAAGCAATCAACTGAACGTCTTTGGTGGATAGGTGCAACGAGAATATTGCTTTGGAGAATGTGAAAGTTCACTTATGCCACAAAGCACGTTTGAGCTAAACAAACGTTTTAAACCGTTGCCTCTGTGCACTGCTGTTGAAGTCACCTACTATTATAACAGATGTCCTCAGCCAAGCGCTAGACTGTATGTTGCTTCTCAACAATATTTCAATTGCCGTGAAAGCACCGAGAAATACTCTCTCTCTCTCTCTCTCTCTCTCTCTCTTCGTGTGTGTGTGTGTGTGTGTGTGTGTGTGTGTTTCCTACTCTCTCTCTCTCTTGTGTGTGGGTGTGTGTGTCCCATTCTAAAAAGCTCTGTATGTACTTACTACCAATGACTAACACAGTCTAAAGCAAACTTAAAACATAAAGCCTTTCAATGGCTACAAGGAAATAGAATAGACAGCCTTGTCCATGAAACACTGATTTAAAATAAACATCTCAGAGGAGCGTATCTCATTCAGAAATTAAGAGCCAATTTCAGAAAGTCCAACATACTCGGGTTATGGTAAGCTATGCAAACAAGACTAATATTGAACACTATAATTAAACAATTCGTGGCCGAGGCGCATAGGCCAAATTCGGACGACTTTGTGTCTTTTTGTCCCATTAAATCTACCACCTTCAAGTACTTAGTGTCAATTCTCTCTAATCATTCACGCCGCAGTTGACAACGTCTATACCCATCACAATGAATAATATCATAAAGGCAGCGCAGAAGTGACTCTTACCTTGCCTCACTTCTGACACAGAACATATGGTCAACGTGCTTTGTCTCGTCCATTGTGCACGAAGATCGTATCTCTTACTCGGCGCAAGGTTCATTGCCGTTGACGTAAAGACAACAGTCCAGTCAGTTAACGCGCCCTCAAAACGGTAGCCACAAACTCTCCACTTTCCATCGCTTAGTCATCGCTAAGTTCCGGATGTTTAACTCGACCTAGTTCGAGGGGTCGAGCAGTTTAGTAAGGAAGACCAAGCCATTAGCTGACAGGTCTTATTGTCTAAGCAAAGAACAACACGTTGTCAATGCGCTATAGGTCACTGATCTGATGACCACGAATGGTCTGAGCCTTTATATATATTTGGAGTTTTCCGTTTCAGTTGCTAATTTATTAAATGGATTATTTTAAGCTGTCTCTAGCCACTTCGGCGGCTGGACGTCTCCGCTTTGTTTCGACACTTTCTTTGTTGTCCATCTTCCAACATCGTTCGCCAGATTAAAGTGTTCGGTGTCGGCCAAGGAACGTGAAGCTGGAGAGTTTGTGACAGGGCATCATCTACTGATGAGTGGAGAATGGCTTTGTTTAATACCGAGTGTTGAGAACGCTTTAGGCTGATTCTCTTATCTCGGTTGTACAACGGCGTTGTAGTTTTAATATCACGAATATTACTTTACTTAAAACTTCGTATGTGAGTACAGTCTGAGCTTTTACATTCTTTGTTGTCATCAGATGCGCTTTTAAATGGCTAAAAAGAACATAGCACAGCGCCCATGCACGCACGAAAGCACGCAGGCACACGCACACATAAAAACACATACACACACATACAAACACACATACAAACACACACATACAAACACACACACAAACACACACAAACACACACACACACACACACACACTATAACAAAAGCTACAAATAACTGGATCTTCAACACATAAAACCTAATCAGCTATAAAACTATCGTTAGTTAGTTTTACGATAATCCTTATCGATGTAAATATATAGACCCACAAACAACTCGTAGTTGAATCTCTGGCCCGTCCATCTGTCACAAACGATAATCAATGACTCTAGCTCTAGTACAACGGGTCGCGCCATGTTTAACCGTATTTGATAGAACCCCGGTCTCGTTGTTTAACCGAGTCAAAGACATTTTGGGGGGGGGGGAGGATTTTGAAACAGACACGACAAGACACCCATCAGATCCTATCCTCCGGCACATTCTGGAGAAAGCGCTCCAGGTCATCAGAATTCCATCGCCGATAGTTGGTTCGTCGGTTTATTTTTTTTTACTAATACGATCGTTGTGGGATATATTTGATGATATTACGGATGATTACGATGACAGTTAAAGCGTTGTCTGGTAATGATGGAACGGCAGGTGTTTGTTACTGCTATCTGGCTGTATCATCGTTTGTAACGTGTGTATCTCTTTAATGAATGGTCATTTAGCCGCTGTCAGGTGAAATAAAAAGCCGCACGTTTAATACGCGCGCGCGTGTGTGTCTATGTGTTTGTGTGTGTGTGTGTGTGTGTATGTGGTGTGCATGTGGTGTGTATGTGCGTGCGCGCCTGTGTGCTCGTGCGCGTGTGTATCTGTGTAAACACTATTTGTAATTATGTGTGACTTTAGCTAATTACTTATTGCTAATCTTTACCAACAGCTATTTACAAATCGATCAACCTATCAGCCCAACAATCAATTAATCAACCAATCAACTGACCTAATAACACGTTTACACCACCATCTATATCAGCCATTAATCTGACCTAGTTCGCTCGCCATCCGACCTCACTCCATAACATCGCTATATGCCTTTTGTAAGTGCAGCCATCTGGGGACTAATCTGACAGATGACGTCATGAATTTTGGCCACAGTTCCGTAAATCCTTAGAGGACGGCCGGAATACAGTCAGCGTCTGGATACGATGTCGGGAACCGGGACTGGCCTTAGACTCCAGGATACATTTAGATCAGTCTGGGGAGCTGGATAAAGCTGACACAAGCATAAAAATTTAACGAGCTGCAATAAGCCGAGTCACATTATAATGGCCTTTATCTTGTGTTGGACATAGCGACACCATCAGAACGTTAGTGTAATGTATGTGTGTATGTATGTATATATACCAACACGCACGCACGCGCACGCACACACGCGCGCACACACACACACACAGAGAGAGAGGGAGAGAGCGCGCAAACCCAAGCACATACACATACACGCACTCGCGGGCTTACACACAATTGAGAGATATTTCGAATGACAAAAAATCGCCACCAAACAAGCTTCTAAGTACAAACTATCATTCACCATTTCACTTAAATCTGATCAAACGACATCCCACGTTCATCCCACTAATCTGGAGCCTGTTGTGTTACGTATAAGATGTTACTTAACTGCCATTTAGTCGACAGACGGGCAACAGGTCCGCAGCAAATTGGTAAAATTGCCCCAAAACAAAGGCTTACACAATACAATGGACACGAAATGATCAAAGACAAGCTAATTATCAAACTCAGACAGCAGAGGGCGTCTCTAAAATCAACGAGCCAGTAGACTATTTATTTCTTTGTCGAGGCGTGGAATAGTGTGTCCGATATACCCGGCCTCGTATATAGATAGCAGCAGGTTACAGAAGTAAGTAAGATGTTGCCGGAAAAACAATAGATTTCTCAACAAAGTGAACTATCACAGCTGGACAGGAAGATAAATAGCGGATGGACCCCCCAAATTTCCCCCCCCCGTGATTTCTATTATATTATCACCGGAGGTCAGATAGGCACACAATGAGCGAGCACGACCATCTATAATTAACATAATGGCGAGTTTATACTAATGGCAACAATTAATACATTATGTTTGTATGATGAAACCCGTCCCTGTATTAATACCGTTTCCGAGTGATTCTAAAGCTGCTCTCTTTACCAAGGAATTCCATAATATTGTGTAATGTTATTATCCAAGTAAAGAATTCCTCTGGGCTTTTTTCACGAGAAATATATATATTTGTATGTGATAGCTTGAATGGAAATATGAAATAAAGGTTTTTCTGAACGTTTAATTGAAATGTCTGTCCAACATTATCTACTAACAATATTTCGACATCAGTTACGTCAAATTATGGAATAATAATAATAATAATAATAATAATAATCATACGCGCGCACGTACACACACATACGTAAATTTGTGACGTTTTCCTGCGATATTTTTTCAATGACACTTTCCTTCAGTGAATTATTTCATGTATCTGTTTTCCTGCGTCTTTTTTCCAATCAGCAAATTGTTCAGACTTATAATTGCAGTTGGGATCAATCAGGCAATCACCTGCTAATTACAGCCTTCGAGCATCCTGACCATTAATTAGTTCATTAGCATCTCCCTGAACTGACAGGTAAACCCGTTTATTCTTTGACTTTTCTCTCTCCCCGGTTTATTTAAGCTAAACAGACTAATAACAGAATGTCAATTTTTAAAAACTCTTCCAAGGCTACCTGTAGGCAGATGCTTTGTTTTGTTCGTCCTTACCTGTGTGTCAGGGTATTGTTATGTTGTAGTAGGCATAAATGTCCATTAAAGCATAAGTCAGTGATGAAAGACACAAATAATGGCATTAGTTCTACAAGAGTTCAAAGAGAGATGTTTTGTCAATATGTGATAGGTCGTTTTTATATCAAAGTCTGACTGGCTTTGATTTATAATAACATTAAAAAACAAATTGAGGCGATAATAGGATTGTCGAATGAAGTAAACAGAAGAAAGGGGCTTTTTATCCCCGACAAATACATTGTATCTGTTACTCTACATATGGTCGAAATATAATTGGTGTCGCAAAATACATTGGCTACACGCACGCACACGCACGCACGTGCACACACACGCACGTAATTACACGAATACACACGCGCGCGCGCGCACGCACGCACGCACGCATACACACACACACACACACACACACACACATGGACGAGCGGAGACGAACGTATGCAGGGAGGCAGGCACGCACACACGCGCGTATGCACGCACACACACACATATATACGGACGCACGCACACACGCATATAAACACTTGCATTCATGCACATACACGTACCTATGAGCACGCGCTCACACATCGATCAACGAACTTATGGGAGCCAAACAGCACAGTCACATGTACACTGAATCTGTGATTTATCCGGAAGCCATATCGCCAATCAGGATACACATCCGAGCACATACATACACACACACATACGAGCGCACACATACCCACAAACAGACACACATACACATACACGCGAATACACAGATATATACATACACACACTAACAAACAGATCCAAACACAAACAACACATTCACATATTAACAATTCAAGTCTGTTGTATTTATTAGTACTGTCACCATATTTTGACAGATGTATTATGCTAATCAAAACACCAATATCCACTTATTGTTTATGTATACTCGGTAGGCAGATGGTCAAAATATGTATCTCTCGTTGATTTAAACTTGGCACCAATATTCGCCGAACAAAACCTGAATATCCCGGAATGAAAACGCGAAGAAATGTACCGGAAACAAAAGAGTAGTTTAGAATAAACAACTACCTAATTACCTGTAGGGTGAGCTACTAACTACCCTCCGCCGACAAGCGACTAGAGATAAAGTCAGACAGTTTTAGAGGAAGAAGACGCCGAGCGATGAGTACTTTGTTCCGAGAAGAGGAAAGGCATCGCCCCCCCCCTTCGCCGTTACCATGGCGACAACAACTCTAGACCTGCTGTTACCTGGCCACACCTGGTCAGAGGCAACTGTCAATAACGGTCAAAGGAAGCGTCGCTTTTTATCTATGCCATCCTCGGTCACTGATCTGGACCCTCAACCGCAGCCCCATCACACCGTCAAATCCCCCCTCCCAAACAGCCCCCTCCGATTCCCCATCACCCCCCCCCCTCCGATGAGGTTTTCTGTAATCGACCACTGTACACTCTCACAGGTAGTTAAGTCTCGTCATGTCCTCACGGCTAATCTGATAGTAATGTACACAATTAATCTCTCTAACAGCTACAACAGTCGATGATGGGTGTTACTGACATTAAAATATAAATCACTTTATAAGAGTGATAGCCGACGATGAAAAATAATTAAACCGTGTTCAGTCAACTGTATCAAACACCTGCCGCCGATTGGCCTTTAAGTGAATTGACTGCTTTCAGAGGCCACTTGAAGTTTGTGAACAAAATTCAGCATCGCTTTGGTTGTAAAATGCTTCAACAAACTGAATATGCTAGTTTACGGTAAACGAAAATGCTGGGAAATTTGTAACTATATCAAATCTGTATTATTATTATTATTATTTGTTTATTGTTATAGCATGAATACTTTTTCATGTTTATCTGGATCAGACAGAAAAAAATGTGATGTAAACAAGCCTATTAAAATATAAAATTAAAATAATAATCAATTCTTTGAAAGAAAATAAACAAAAGATATCAATTTTTGAAAATCGTATAACATGTCCTGGTGCGATATACTTAAAAGTCCAGAGTTGAACCAAAAATTAAAATATGCTGACGTCATTTACATATTAACATAAATTATGTAACATTTCAAAGAAGAGCACAATCTCTTTAGCATTTTCTAAAACTTCAGCTCTTCGGCCGACGAGAGAACAAAAGCTGAACGACTAGTGGCATCATCAGGCGGCTTAGCTGTCTTAATCTGGCCTCACTACCGGCAATGACCTCTTGACCCGAACCTGTCCCAGAAGAGACTTTTGCTAAATGAGCAAAGCTGTCCGCTAAACAGCGAACTTCACAGCTCGGTTCCTGTCGGATTCGGCTCCGTAATCTACCGAAGAGGTGACTCTGAATATTAATGAACGACGCCTGGATGGAGTGAGACAGACTGGGAAGCTTCGGTGCATAAAGTGGACGAGGATCATTGGACACTTGAATATTGATCTTCTGGTATCGGGCAATGATTAACGGGTTGTCGACATCAGGCTTAAAGATTTGAACTGAGGTCGGCCTGCTGGTGGACCATACCAGCTCCCCCCTCCCCCGATAGAAGCTCAAGCTGGGTGGAATGGAAGCTGAATGGGATGGAAGCTGAATGGGTTGGAAGCTGAATGGGATGGAAGCTGAATGGGATAGAAGATGAATAGGATGGAAACTGATCATATGAAGAGCTGAATGGGATAGACGCTGAATGAGAGGGAAGATTGATGGGATAGAAGCTGGAATGGAATAAGAGATGAATGGGATGGAAGCTGAATGGGATGGGAGATGAATGGGATGGAAGCTGAATGAGATGGAAGATGAATGGGATGGAATATAGATGGGATGGAAACTGATCATATTAAGAGCTGAATTGGATAGACGCTGAATGAGATGGAATATGGGTGGGGTAGAAGCTGGAATGGAATAAGAGATAAATGGGATGGAAACTGAATGGGATGGAAGCGGAATAAGACATAAGTTGTGGGAGAGGAGAGTTGATGCAAAAAGAGAGAAGCAAGGTCTGTCTTATCTCTCTTATTCCATCTCATTCAGCTTCTATCCCAAGGCCCCAGAAATTACCACCCTCCCGCCATTAACATAATGACGATTGAAATATCATATTAGCCATCACCATATGCGTGGAATACGATGAGTTGGGTGATTCATCAGTAAGTGGTTGTTCCCCCGAGGAGAAGACATCAGTTGGAATACTCCTCTCGGGGCCATATCTATAGACTTGATCCCTGGCGTATCCACATATCAAAGCAGTTAGGCCGCATAGAACATGCAGAACCGACACACACACACACACACACACACACACACACACACACACACACACACACACACACACACACACACACACACACACACACACACACACACAACACAACACACACACACACACACACAATGAGAGAGAGAGAGGCTAGTTTAATCCTCTTTCCTCAGATAACGATACTGGCCAGGTGAGAAGGGCTAATTAGATTAACAGGATGCTACAGATCAATAGATAATAATGTGATCATTGATGAAACATCTTTGACATAACATTTAGAAATAACATTATAACATGACGCTTCATTAAAGGCAAAATAGGATATTAATAGATATCACATTTTGTTTAGTAAATAACTAAATAAATAAAACACATATCTGTCTTATCTAATATCAGGTAATTCCTATGATTAATTAAAATACATGTATAAAATAACTCAATTACAACAACATAATTACAAAGTTATAATAATGAAGTCTACTTTCCATAATTAACGTTTCTACACGACTTCGTCAAGGTATGCAGTAAATATTTCACTCCGGGCTTTGAACACAGGTCGTCTGTGTGGCAGGTTATACTTTGTATACCCTGGGGTGGCGCATAAATTAACGACGGTAGCTTCCAGCGGCTGCCCAAGACAAACGGTCCCTTAGCAGAGGTGGTAGCGAGGACGGGTTCTAGACACCGTACGCAATGAAATCGGGCAAGAAGACATTTGTATAGAGTATACACCGAATGATTACCGACTTATTCTGGTTATTTAGATTTACCTGAGATGGAAGGTTGTCCTCAAGTTTTGTCAGTTGTGTGTACACTTTGTCCGAGTTGAGGCTTGATAGACCACATAACGGAAATGGTTAATAACAGACAAAAAACATCATGTGGTTGTCCTGGTCGTGGCGGTGTTTGGTGGAGGGTCACTTGTCGGGGAGAGGGGGGTTGGTGTCGGGGGGGGGCTGTGCGGGGTTGATTGGCCCACAAGCTGTTGTCTGCGCTCTACCAAACTAGACCCCCGGGATATATTTTGATGAGTCACCTTATACCCTAACCCCCGAGGCTGGTTAACGTCCATTTCATTTAGAATATTATTACCTGACTATAACTTGAGTGAACTTAGGATAAAGTTAACTTTTAAAGGACACCGGCATCGGCGTGAAAATAATAATATATATATATATATATATATATATATATATATATTTTTAAAATGTTGTCTGCCTTATGATAAATGTATGTGGAGTAATTGTTCTCTCTCTCTCTCTCTCTCTCTCTCTCTCTCTCTCCCCTCCCCCTCTATATATATATATATATATATATATATATATATATATATATATATATATATAATATATATATATATATATAGTGTGTGTGTGGTGCTGGTGGTCCGTGTGTGTGGTGTGTGGTGCGTGCGTGCGTGCGTCGTGTGTGTGTGTGTGTGTGTGTGTGTGCCTGTTTGTCTGTCTGTATGCGTGTCTATGACAATGAAAATGTGCATTTTTTTACTTTGACAATGACAATAAAAATGACAATAACTATGTCTATATGTCAGTCTGACTGTCATTCATTTATTCATTCATTCATTCGGTCAGTAAATCATTCATTCAGTCATTCAATCAGTGATTCAAACTGTTTGTCTAACCCCCCAACCTACATATGTACGTGTGCTGCAGTGACGGATGAAGAATGCGAAAAAAACCAGCCTCCAGCCATTAACACCTTCAGATCACTCTCACCTTCTCCGTGCACGATATAACAGGAAGGTCCCTCCCCGCAACACACACACACACACACACACACACACACACACACACACACACACACACACACACACACACACACACATACACACACCCTTGGTCTAAGAGCAGGTGATAACTCAGACGCTGCAGTATAACAGATCAAAGCTATCAGCTGATATTTGTTTGCCAAACATTGATGACCAAAAAGGGGGGGGGGGGAGCTTCGAAGCTTCAGTCATCCGCCAGCCCGATAAAACGTTAACTAATATAAATATTAAATTTCCAGTCGACGGTCAGGACACAGCTGCCGGATGTCAAGTCGAAGAGAGAAGATGTTAGCCAAACACGACCTATAGTGGATATATAAATAAATAGGGTAGAAATATCACCTGCCACGGGCAGAAGATACCAAGAGACAACAGTAAGCTGCTCATCTTCTAACCATCACGAGCCTGAGCTACATGAATGGTAGTATTTGGTATAACAAACATATGGCAATCGGCTCCTCTCTCTCTCTCTCTCTCTCTCTCTCTCTCTCTCTCTCTTATATATATATATATATATATATTACTTTATCTTAGAAACATATGTCTTTTAGAGACTGAGAGCTGCAGATTCCTTTGAAGAGGACTCAATCGTCATCTAATCTGATCATCTGCCAGAAAAATGCCTTATCCGATTGACCTAGACACATACGGACACGTATGTACGCAAGCACCACACACACACACACACACACACACACACACACACACACACACACACACACACACACACACACACACACACACACACACACACACACACACACACACACACTATTCTGAGAGGTTCTAACAGATAGTTACCAAGTTTGTGACAGATGTTTAGCTTTAAGCACATCAATTCATCTTCCGAAATATTTTATCCTTCACGCAATACTACCAACTGCTCATCTATGTCGAATAATGACAGTTGGTGTGAACTAATGGACACTTCACGTTAGCGTCTGATATGTATAATGTACAAAATAAATCTAAACATTTATTTTTAAAGAAATAATATTACACACAAGTCCACCCCCCTCTCAACCTTACGCTGCTATATTTATACAAATTATAAATATAATTAGTTACGTTCAATATTTATTACAAAGTTCCTTCTCACGTTAATATACGTCGCTTAAACATAAACAAATATTTGTATATTTGTTTACACCGATTTTATTGAGACTACAATTACTGTCAATTTTTAACGTATGACACCGGGATCTGTTAAGACACCACAACGAGGCTATAATTTGTGACATCAATTGATCTTAGCTGCTATAGCCAAACATCATAAAGGTAAATTAATATTATTGTCCGGCGGGGGGGGGGGGTAAATGGCGGTACAGTTAGGAGAGTTGTGGACAGGAATGGACAAGACTAAAGCACGCGGTAACCCCGTGAGCCACACCACCCCCACCCCCAAAAATCACTCCATCCCATCATATACGGAAATCTACAGTATAACACCATTGATTAGGTAAGTAGTGTAAATAGCATTAGATATACAAAATCATTAACAGAAGAACATGGCAATAACACGATATACAAGATTAGCACACCTGAACTTTTGAATAGCCCATTAGCCCCGTTGATACCTCCCCCCCCCACACACCCACATGTAATATATTCCAGTACGGTATTGTTACTGGATCTTCTGCCAGCAACAGCAGCAACAACAGCGCGTCCCTTCAAGGTCACATACATATGCATTAGAAGCCGGTGTCCCGGTAAGGTTTGTCGGGCGGCGAACACGAGAGGGCGCTGCCATCGAATTAAGGCGTCCCTATTTACCTACCGGGCGTTTGTTAACACACACCGGCACTTACGAGGTGATGTCGGTTTTGCCGAGTTTACGAAGACGGAATGCCCCCCATCCATCCGTCCAGTAATATCTGCTGCTGGTGGCCGGTCGGCAAACAAAAAGCTTTCGGTGATTAGTGCGACATCACAGACCGGCCACCTGTACTCCCCACCCAATAACCCCACCCCTCCCGGCCCTCCCTTCCCTCCGCCTGACCAACCTAGAGTCGACCAGGGGAAGAAACAGGGAGAAAGGTACGAGTAAATCTCGACCCGACGTCTATACATTACTTACCGCGAGAGCTAATCGCAGTCAAGGGAACATTTCTCGAGTCAAAGGAGCATTTCTCGGAACCAGAACACCTCGTCCCCGCGATGATGCCCCAACAACTGCCGTCAAAACTAATTAGCTTTAATAGAACCAGACGATTCTAACTTGTACTCAGAACTCATAACTCTGGCTGTTACCTGGTCAGCTTTTCTTCTTCTACCGAGCGTTGTTTGTCTACTCACTGGAACGTATCAACCCATGGCCTACATATCTATTATATATCCGTGTTTACAAAGATCTTAATGATCAAACACAATAATCACAAACGAGTCAAACATCCCCCCCCCCCAACCCACCAACTTTAAATCATGATCACAGAAGCGTAACAATTATAATTAACCTGTATAATTGATGATAAAAACCATATTGATATCTATTGTTTGGGGTATAAACAAGGACAAGATTATACTTAGATTTACGACAGATAGCTTATGACAAGAGATGGGTCGTTATTTAGCGAATTTGTGATGTTTTGCCGTGATTAGTGTCATTGACATCCTGTCGAACTGAAGGAACTTTGTGTTGGCAGTTAGGATCAGCTTACGAATTTTTTCTTTGATGGAAATCTCGGGTCTGTTTTAGTACTCCATATCTTGTCTCTAAACTTTTATACACGCATGCATGCACGTACGAACGCACGCACGCACGCAATTTGGCTGTAAGGTAGATACTAATTAACCATAAATTTATCTTCTAATCTCTGAGCCTCTAATTGTTCCTGTGTAAAAACATGAGATACTACACACACACACACACACACACACACACACACATGGACGAGCGGAGACGAACGTATGCAGGGAGGCAGGCACGCACGCACACACGCGCGTATGCACGCACGCACACACATATACGGACGCACGCACACACGCATATAAACACTTGCATTCATGCACATACACGTACCTATGAGCACGCGCTCACACATCGATCAACGAACTTATGGGAGCCAAACAGCACAGTCACATGTACACTGAATCTGTGATTTATCCGGAAGCCATATCGCCAATCTGGATCACTTATCTCCTTTAGTTGGCATATATTAATCATTATGGAGGTCGTGCGTTTGATAAACATTTCTCCGGATTGCTTGAGTCACTTCTGAAGTGACCAGCCATCTGACACGGGACCAGATGGGTCACCACTCACGTAGACATGATCCATACGGATATGATTCTGGATCAACTGCTTCCGCCACAATTATAAAAGATTTACATTTGGACGACCAATCTGATTGTTGGAGTGCCTATATGCTTACTTATTGGCTTTTTATTTATGCGCAGAAAATACATGGAACCTGATTTAATACACCACCTGCTGTTGGCGTTTTTCTTCACGCGGGCAGTAATAAATACGAATCGGCTCTTTGGAGAACTTCTTAAGCTTACAAGGAAGTTGCAGTGACCACTTCGGTGGTCAGTCAAACCGGGTGGTCGTATGGACGGGTTCTAGCGTATGCAGAGAAAGCATTATCGAGAAGGGCCCAATGGCTTTTTGGTTTATTGTCGAAAACGAAAATGGAAATTACATCGAAACTGACTTGATAGATCACCCTTCTTTGAGACACGTTCACGTCGACATCAATAAGTTGCTTCTTCCGACAGATTCTGATGTATGCGAGAAAATTGCACGGCCCACTACTCCGGTGGTCTCTTAAAACAAGTGGTTTCTTAGGCCAGATAGTAGTATGGACGGGTTCTACTTGATATAAAGAGACAATACTTACCAAGAAGAGACTATTTCTGGTCTCGTGTGTGCGTGCGTGCGTGTGCGTGCACGCGCGCGCGCGTGTGTGTAGATGGCCACCGGACAAACGAAGTTCTACCTACTGTTTATAGTAAGTAGCCAAAGGTGAGACAAACACACACACACATCAAGTACTCCCGGTATATCGAACCTACCTCCGTGTGACGTCATCAACGCTTCAAAGAACACAAACACCATTAGTTAAGGCTGGTACCAAGATCATCGGTGTATCACTGATCCAATTAAATCCCAGGCGATGTCGTAGGTCCAATACCGTCGGGCTTCGAATTATCAGCATTGAGTGATCGTCGTTCGTATTTCGAAAGTAAGCCGAACACGTTCGATTTAAACGGGTTTAATAATAGTTTTACTACTCCGAAGCTTAAATGTTATCAATAGTTTCTCGACCAATGATGCCAACGATCTGTTGCCATCTACATCAAACAGGGCGAGAACTATAGATCGACAATCCAACCTCCCCACCTCCCCCGCGCTGATGGAAGGAGCCGGGACGATGGTCACTGATACCTCATCCGATTGGCTTAGCTCTCCGTGGATGGGCCCACGGTCGAACGGATCGGGGGTGGACGGGTTGACGTGGCCCGTGGGCTCGGGACAGTGCGCACATCTGACCGTTTAAAAAGCGTTTATAGTTAGAAGTCGAATGTTATTCGTCAAATGGGGATGATCTTGATTCCTTCCGACAGGAACCATTAAACGAACCAAAAAGCTACTCCATCCAGTGTTTTATGAGCATCATCAATATTGGTCACTCTCGATTAAGCAACGACGTCTTCAGTCATTTATTTACGAATGTCAACAATAAACTTGGACTTCGCGAGAAGAAATCAGGGAGACGGATTGAAACGGGATCGTTTCCCAGGCGTTGGTTGTATATTAATTTTCTGCGTGAACGGAACGGTGCGTGCGCGCGCGTGTGTGATGTGTATGTATGTGGATATATAGGTTTTTAGATGTATATGTTTTAATATTCTGAGCCAGTGTTGTGGTATTTATGTATCTGGGACACACACACACACACACACACACACACACACACACACACACACACACACACACACACACACACACACACACACACACACACACACACACACGTATGTTAAATATTACATATCCATTTCCAGCCTATTGGCGCCTCCAGCCCTAATTTTCACATAATTGCAATATAAAATAAAACAACAATTTAATTAGCCCCTTAATGTCTCAGATATGCCCCGATGGTACATATTTGCATGAAGTGGCATCATCTCGAGGATTCCCCGTTTGGCAGGTAATAACCGCTTTGTTGGGTGAGTCTCTGTCAATCTACTATCGCCAAAGGCGTGGCGTGTCTTCCGTTTGTAGCCAAAGATTAATTAACGGTCCTTCAAATGAGTTATCATATTCCAATCACGGGCCGTTGATATTCAATTAACTAATTAATACAGAAATATTATTCTCGTTCGCAAAGAAATAAGCAAAACTTTCATGGTTACGTAATAACGTGTATAGATGAGCGAGCCCACGCACGCGGCAATATGTTTGCATACACAAACATTCACTCACACACACACGCACGCCTACTACAAATTTTACGGGACACGTTTTCTCTGGTCTCGCTAAATTGGCCGAGCGATAACAAAGGTAATGAGGCGAAGCGAAAGATGAAACACACTTCAGGGGATCTAGTCAAAGATAGGTTATAGGTAAGCTGTATTTTAGCAGAAAATACTGATGGGTAGACGCTCCCCCTCTCTCTATTATATATATATATATATATATATATATATATATATATATATATATATATAATGATTTCTAACAATTAGTAATAGCAAAGGGAGTGTGTAGATTATCGTATCTTTCTGTTGGTTGTTAACCAAAGCAGTATAATAATAGTTAGAAGGATCTGCGGATGTTGACAATCTTCATCTTCAAGTTGGCTGCCATAAACCTGCCAGAAACAAGCGGACAATAAACTCCCCTCGCACATCCCCCTCCTCTGGTCCTATGATGTATTCACTCATTTCGTGGCCAATAAATACAGGAAACACTTCATTATGTTCCACTTCAATACCCCGGGAGAACTATGAAGGGCCCCAGAAAGTAAAGAAACCTCCCCCCATAATACAAATATATGGAAAACGCACTGTGTTCACCTCGCTATAAGTAGGGTAACCGCGCTATATCGGGTTTCTACTGTACTTCAGATTGATTGGGTGTTTAATTTTATGGAAAACACGATATGCTTCTTGTTCGCTCGATCTGGAGAAAATTTGGGCATAATTTAAATCAGTGAAAGATAAATATTCGTGCCATCTGCTCTCCGTCTCCTTATCAGTAATATCTGTGTTTTATTGTTTAGTATTTTCTCTTTTGAAAAATGGTTGGGTTAGTGACAGCCATGATATATAAATGACAAAGTTATTAGTGTTTGTGTTATTGTTTGTGTATGTGTGTGTGTATATATATATATATATATATATATATATATATTGTGTGTCAATTTCTCCATTATTAGTATTATATAGGGAAATGTTTATATTATTAGTCTCAGTAAGGCAGCACCAATTTCTCCCATTATGTATTAGTCTCAGTAAGGCAGCACCAAATTCTCCCATTATGTATTAGTCTCAGTAAGGCAGCACCAATTTCTCCCATTATGTATTAGTCTCAGTAAGGCAGACAATCTCCTTTTATGTTTAGCATTTCTCCCATTATGTATAGTCTCAGTAAGGACAGCCATGATATTAAAGCACAAATTCTCCCATTATGTATTAGTCTCAGTAGGATTTGTTATGTATTATCTATAAAGCACCAAATTTCCATTATGTATTAGTCTCAGTAAGGCAGCACCAAATTCTCCCATTATGTAGTAGTCTCAGTAAGGCAGCACAAATTCTCCCATTATGTAGTAGTCTCAGTAAGGCAGCACCAACTTCTCCCATTATGTAGTAGTCTCAGTAAGGCAGCACCAACTTCTCCCATTATGTAGTAGTCTCAGTAAGGCAGCACCAACTTCTCCCATTATGTAGTAGTCTCAGTAAGGCAGCACCAACTTCTCCCATTATGTAGTAGTCTTATTAGACATACAGCTCTCCCATATTAAAGTAGTCTCAGTAGGACAGCCCCCCAGCTTTGCCATTATGTAGTATTCTCAGTATGACAGCTTTTAGATATTCGATTATGTAGTAGTCACAATATGGTAGCTCCAAATTCTCCCATTATTTAGTAGTCCCAGTCCTAATGGAGCGGACCCGACTTGTGTGTGTTAGTGTTTGTGTTAGTGTGTGTTAGTGTGTTAGTGTGTGTGTGTGTGTGAGCGCGCGCGTCTATGTCAGTGCGTCTCTGTGTGAGTATATATATGTGTGTGTGTGTGTGTGTGTGGCGAGTTTTTCATTGGTCAATCAACTCGGTCAATCAACAGAATTACCAGTAATGTTGTTTTCGTGTCACTTGTCAGTGTCTAATAGCTCCCTAAACAATGTCGATTGCTTTGATAAGCTCATAGCTGATCCGGTTTGAGCCCGATAGGGGGCGCCCTTAACGATATTATCCATTATATATATATATATATATATATATATATATATCCGTGTTACGTTAGGCCGAGCGGTAAGCCAGAGAGCATACATCACGCGTCACGAGTGTCTAATGTGATTGGCAAACAGACGGACACCTCAGATGTGGATCTCGCCATCTCGAGCATACGAAAAATAATTGAACGTACATCGAGGCTTTTAAAACACCTGGTCGGGTGACATTTTCGGACCGTGGGATTTAGCTGAAGAATGAAACATTCCCTAGAACAAGGTAGCACCTGGAATCAACCCCTGCCTCGGAATGGAGATAACTGGCATATTTTATTTTCGTACATACTATAATTCATTGGGATGAACCTGTACACTCCAACGACATCATCAACTTCCGGTGTGTATCATAACTCTAGGCTTACTTTTCGCAGTAATCAGTCCGATCAAATAAAATCCGATAAAGTTAGTGGATTCGAACCCAGGACCTCCCAGTTCGAGCTCATCCTATAATTTAATAATAAAAGATAAGGTATAACAAAGCGCACCAAGTAGCAGGAGCTATTCAGCAGAGATGTTGTACACAGAGATCCAGATTGTGACTGCTACTTTAAATTGTTGCTGGATGGACACCCCCCCTCTCCTCTCCTTCTAAGCAACGTAGCACCAGTTTTAAACTTTTCAAGAGATGGAACACTTGTAATTTGTTCCTGGAACGTGTTCCACAAAGTGGGAGCTACCACGCTAAATGTACAATCGCCATATGACTTGAGTCGAGACACACGCCGACACTTGTAATACTATCCTACTTGCTGACCTGAGATTTGGAGACGACACTCTTGATTGATGTAGAAGACAACAGACAGATACTGTAGATTGTTTACGGATTTTTCTAATGCCGAGTAAAACCTTGACACGACTGCGTTCTTTTACTGACAATCATAATGATCCAGAAAGCAGAAGTTCCCGTACCTGACTCCCAGCTAATGTATCCTTGTGGTGGGTAAGATATATTACAATAGAGATTAATTATTCAGTCTCAGGATTGGTCACATGTGACATCCAAGGGTTTGGCGCGACTGGCATGGGAAACTGCCATAAATCCAGATATGGGTCGGATTCTAACCTACGACCTGGAGGTTTTCTGCGCAATGCTCTAGCCACTGGGCCATCGGAGAGCCCCCGAGATTTGTGGTAACGTTTCTGGTTTTAATTTTCCAAATGGCGCCTCGGGATAGCTGAATGGAAGGGGGGGGGGCTGTGTCCCAGGAGGAATGATGGGCAATTATGATGATGGTGATGATGATGAAGATGATGATGATAATAATAATAATAATAATAATAATGCTACTGATGATGATGATAATGATGATGTGGTTAATTCGGATTAGAAGATGGAAGAAGGTGTAAAATGATGATGAAGATGATGATGAAGATGATGATGATGAAATGATTATTTTATCAACTATATTAGGTATAGGAGAACCAAATTGTCATGCCATAGAGTTAGGTTTATTGATGATACAAATTATTAATGAGATATAAGCATCACCTATAATGACGGTGATAGAACATTGGGCTATCATTATTGTAACAAATTATTATTATTATTATTATTATTATAGATAATAACATCATTCAATAGGAGATAAATATCTCGGCTCTAATGGCTTAGTTGTAATGCCGTATAATATAAACTGGATGGTGTTGTGTTCGAATCCATCAAATGTGTGCTAGTCTTCCACGGGATTGGTGAAAGTTGAGGTATCACATAAACGAGTGAATGGGTGGCTGAGTGAGTGACTGTTTTTTAGGCTGGACGATGGCCATATCCGGGACACGTGATCGAGGTGCGACTCATCACGGAAACATTCCTCAAGCACAGGTACGAGTCGCTTTCGAACCCGTATCCCGGAGGTTTGCCGTGCACTGATCTATAACCAGTTAAGTGCCGTATCCCATAAATAAATGCCCAATTCTGGGTTAATGGGTGATAGAAAAGGATTAGGCAACTTTAAATGGCTGCAGATAACAGTATATTGTCATGAGAGCTGATTATTGTAAAGGGTCATACTAGGAGTGGGTATAGGGGATCAATTGGTCATGTCTAACGTGTTTAGGTTCATCAGAGCGCAGCTGGTAGTGCGCAGTATTATACGCATTCAGGTTTTGGACGTTGTGTGTGTGTTTGTGAGATACCACCCTACGGATTCGCCCCTCGCCCATACGTCCCAAGTGTGGACCAGCGAATAAGCCACCCACTCACTCATTCACTGACTCACCTCCTGGTTGCTGGATCGAAGCTCAACGCTACCTTTATGTGTCTGTAGGATGTGTCATCGTTCAGTAAAACCCTTCGGAATGATAACCTCAATTTCGTATTGTGTATAAAACACCCCTCTCTTATCAAACAACGTCACAGTCCTCATCGTAGAGGACTTTGATGATTGAAACACCGAAACAAAAGAGAAGATAAGGCGTACCGATAACACACGGAACAACGACAGTAACAACATAGACAACGTTGTTATACGATATTTTAAACAGCAGTTAGATGGTTAACGCACAGAGAGAGAGACGACATTACACTTACAATAACGAGCCTTCTGGGTGAAGGTTGTTTTTGAACCAAGTGTGAGTTCACTCCGAACAACACCGTGACCTCTGTGTGTCATTTTAACACCCGAGATGTCCAGGGAGATGAGGTTCCAAAGCTAACACCAACCATCACACACCCCCCTCTCTCTCTATATACATATACATATATATATATATATATATATATATATATATATAAACATAGGTATGATGCCTCAGGTTGACATGTAAACAATTGTTAAGAGTCATCCTGTAAGTGCTATCACATATCATACCTTAGGCAATAATGTATGTTGGTGTCTAAAGTACAAATGATTGACCACCTCACCGTGACCTTGTACATAATGGAAGACTTCATCGACCAATTGACTGACTGACTGACTGACTGATATACTGACTGGATGAGTGGCTGGATGAATGAGTAAATAACTACCTGACTGCCTGACTAGCTAACTGACTGACTGACTGGCTGAATGAATGAATGAATGACTGAATTAATGAATGATTCAATCAATCAATTCACCAAACATTTATTCATTCAATCAATCAATCTATAAATCAATCAGTATTTCTAGCATACTAATAAAAGTACAATTTAAAATACTATTCACCTTCGTTTGTGTCAGTTCATGCATCATTTGTAGAACTGGTCACGTGATAAACTCTTGATCATGTTAGATGAACGAAATAAATATGCTGAATAATAAGACAGCATCCATGGACGTCAGTCTAGTTCTGAACAACATGTCTTGTCTGAATTAACATGAAAAGTCACTGCTCTGATGTCAATCCTCTGATGAATTATCCAGAATTTGTATTCACGATTAGTGATTCTCTGTGCCAGTGCCTTATCACATCCTGCTTAAAATCACAAGCACACGCACGCACGGACACACGCACGGACATGCACACACACACACACACACACACACACACACACACACACACACACACACACACACACACACACACACGCTTGGCCAGGTTTCCTAGTCATTTCCATCAATTAACAAACTTCTTGATTAATATCTTTTTGAGCACCCAATCACTCACTCGTCCTCATACCGTCCACCCCCCTCCACCCGGTCCCCCTCCTCTCTCCCTCCCAGTATCATTAGCACTCATTATCCCGCCAACGAGACCGATTTCGAATTAAACGAACTGAAAACCACATTCGTGATCTAGTAGTATTAATAGTAGTAGGCTTAGTACTAGCAGAATTAGTAGTAGTAGTAGTAGTAGTAGGAGGAGCAGTAGTGGTAGTAGTATGACAAACATTTTTGCCTAAGGTAGAACATCTGCTGCGGCAAAAACTGAGTACCTCAAGAGGTAATAACTCGCTGCTCTATACGACAGTCTCTGTAAACGTTTACCATTGTCTGTTTGTGTAAGCGTTACACACCGATATAAATCAATAAAATGTGTTGTAATTATAACTGATATCGTGCGGCTATCATCTGCTACTGGGGCGGTATCACAATATGGCGGCGCGACGGCGGTCGTGCTGCCTTTAAATTAAACCAGATGTCACTCGGGACGCGGAAAGACTGATTGGTTATCTCATGGCTGTCTATGTCATGTGTGCCCATCTCATATCTGTCGTTCTATGTCATGTCATGTGTGTCCATCTCGTAGTGTCATATCAACGTCGATAAGGTTGTGACGCTCTCTCTCTCTCTCTCTCTCTCTCTCTCTCTCTCTCCTCTATCTATCTATCTATCTATCTATCTATCTGTGTTAGTTTGTGGGTGTGCGTGCGTGCATGCGTGTCTGTGTGTTGCGTGCATCATTTAGGTCAAGCACACACACACACAAACACACACACACACACACACACACACACACACACACACACACCTATAATCATTTTTATAAGCTAAAAAGTAATCATTCATCATTCATCCATCAACATTCAAATACTCTAACACCCCGCACAGCCCCATATCCCGCTCGTCCTCCCTGACCCATATCCCCCCCACGCTCAACCCGTTCTGAGACCACTAATGCTAATGGTCTCTCTTTGGCCCTAGAGCCCTCAACTTAAAAGTGAAATCGCGCCAAAATAAATCAACGGTGAACCACATTGAAAATCACCTGCCCCATCCTCCCGTCGGTGGGTGGGTGGGTGGGCGTGTGGTTGGTTGTCTGAGTGGTACATGATACGCAGTGGATCGGCTAGAGGCCCGGCCCGATTGCTGTCTCTGTACCTCTACGTATCGGGACCCCGCAAGCGGAGGTAAACAACGACAAACGTATTTGTCTCATCACAGGTGTTACAGTTATTGAAGCAAAACCGACGTGTGCTGTCACTCATCTCTTCGTTATTTGGTTGTTGTGTAAGGACTCTGGTCTGAGTGGTTCTTCAGCATAGCTTCAGTAAGTTTACCAGAATGGGTATCGAGGTTTTGCATTGGGTATCGGGAACCGACGCGTTCAGTCATCGTAGCCTGTCGTGGGTATCGGGGTATGTTTTCGGTATCGGGACATATGTTCGAGGGTCTGTAGCGTAGGGTATCTGGACCTGTTTTGGGTGTCGGGATCTGTGCTGGGTATTGTGGTCTGTGGTGAGAATTGGGGTGTGTGGTGTGTGTTCAGTATCGGGACGTATATATATGTTCGATATCCTGACGTATTTTGGGTATCGGGGTTTGTGTTGGGTATATGGACCTGTTATGGATGTCGGGGTCTGTGCTAGGTATCGTGGCCTGTGTTGAATATCGTGGCCTGTGGTGCACATCGATCTATGTATTCAGTATCGGAACGTGTGTTGGGTATCAAGGCCTGTGTTCGGCATTCTAACATGTATTGGGTATCGGCGTTTGTGTTGGGCATCAGGACCTGTGTTGAGTATCAGAACTTATGTTGTTGTGGGGGGATCGTCTTGCGTAACGGAACATATATCGGGGTCTCTGTTGGATATCGTGGTCTGTGTTTCGTATCGGGGTCTCTGCTGGATATCGTGGTCTGTGTTTCGTATTGGAGTCTCTGTTGGGTATCGGGACCTGTGTTTCGTATCGCGGTCTCTGTGGGCATCGATCTATGTATTCAGTATGGGGACGTGTGTTGGGTATCAAGGCCTGTGTTCGGCATTCTAACATGTATTGGGTATCGGCGTTTGTGTTGGGCATCAGGACCTGTGTTGAGTATCAGAACTTATGTTGTTGTGGGGGGATCGTCTTGCGTAACGGAACATATATCGGGGCACGTGTTGGGTATCGTGGTCTGTGTTTCGTATCGGGGTCTCTGTTGGATATCGTGGTCTGTGTTTCGTATCGGGGTCTCTGTTGGTATCGGGCCTGTGTTTCGTATCGGGGTCTCTGTTGGGTATCGGGCTGTGTTTCGTATCGGGGTCTCTGTTGGGTATCGGGACCTGTGTTTGTATCGGGGTCTCTGTTGGGTATCGGGACCTGTGTTTCGTATCGGGGTCTCTGTTGGGTATCGGGGCCTGTGGTTTGTGTAGTCTGTCTCCAGTAGCGTGAAGAAGCGGTGTCCACGGACCACGTAAAGGTTAAGTTGAACGAAGACACACCATTTGTCTATTGTTCGTCAACCACTGTCACTTAAAACCTGTACAACTTCAACGGGAAATCACCCACTCCACCATCATCCCCCCCCCCATATATACCCCCACACCACAGTATTATGATTCCCGCCTAACCGTCTGCCTGGCTGTCTGCCAGCCAGCCTGTCCGTGCATCCACAGACAGCCCCACGAAGTCAGCCCCCAGGGTGAAGGGTGACCGTTTGACCTAATGGACAATTAGTCACTAACCACGCCCAGCAATCAGCTAAAATCTGGACAGAAACTCTGAACTGTCTGATTGGTTAGATCAGTGTTAATGTTGAACGTCTAGAATGATAAAATGTGTCAACTATTCTGGATCGACAAGGAAATGAATTCCGGATTCATAAAAAAAGGAATACAACAACGAAAACGAACACGATCTGTAAAAATCCGGATGATAATATAATAATATCCATGATAAGATACGATATCTGTAAATCTGTCAATAATAATGATACTAAGATGATACAATACGGATGATGCCATCAGGTTATCAGCCAAGAGAAGACTGATTAAACAAAGATAATGTCGTGATTCTATCCTAAACAATAAGACTGTTTAATATCTTTAAAAAATATCAGCTGCATGATAACTGGAAATACCAACACCCCCTCAAACGTTCTCTCAAATACACCTCAAACGATCTCAGAGACGGTAAGTATGGTCTCAATCGTGGCGAAATCCAACATCAACCGTTTCCGAAGACGAACCAAAACTTTCCGACATCGGATGGGAGACAATTAAAGATTTACCTTTACGCGGTGCTTCTGTCCGGTCAACTTTTATCCATGCTGCACGGAGAAATCACGTCAACATCCACGTCATTCCGACGTTTGTTGCCGATCTCAGACGCACGACGGTCGCTCGGTGGCGGTTTAAAGGAGGAAAGAGCAATTTTACGATGTCGACCCGATCATTGGCCGCTGGAGAGCTTCCTCAGTTCGACGACAGAAGACTCGGACGTCACTTGGCGAGACGAAGCTCTCGACAGTCTTAACTCTAGTCGCTAGCCGAATGATGTCCGCTTGTCGGCGCCACCGTCGCCCTGTTGTCGTTGTTAACACTAACGCGGCGATGCCGAAGTAAGCGCGACCACCTTTCTAAAGCGCACTAACCAAGAAAACCACGTGCGCGCGGGCTCACACACAAACACGGATAGCCCCATAGACACCGGCTAACTGACTGGCTAAAAACTAGGGCGGCCCCTCCTCGGTCGTGGTGGGCACGAGTCAGCGGAGGAGTCGACGAAATGTTGGTAAGATTCCCCCTCCCCCCACCACACACACACACACACACACACACACACACACAACTATGATCAACGCGTGGCCCTTCTCTGATACTGCTGCCGGTAGTTAGACTGGCTCATGTGGTACTGGCTTCTGGGTTCGGTAACTAGCTCGAGGGGTAGGGTTTGACGCTCGATAATGACACCTCGATGTTATCTCTGTGGGGTGAGGGGTGGACGACACGACAGATAGACAGACAAACATACGGATTGAAAAGAAGAGTCTGAGTGCAATATTAAGTCTGTGTCGTTCTTATTTTCTTATCTGTTTTATGGCACCGTGACGATCTCGCGCGGTTAGAAATATACGGCGAATTGACGTGTGGCTCCAAGCACGCACGCACTCGCGCAAGCACGCACGCACGCTCGACCACTAACCGAATGTTATCTTGGATTTGGACGCGTGGTTCATTCAGAGAACGGTATAACCACCCATCCCCCACGCACACGTGCACACACACACACACACACATACTACACGCATGTGGGCGCATGCATTGACGTAGATCTGTGTATATGATTGAGAAGAAGGAAATCTAGGGGAAGAGGGATGGATGATTTGGTTGTCCCACATTATTGTACGGAGTTTTGGAAAGGGGATTTTACCGCCCCAAGATCCCACACTCTGGGGATCTACGCCCCTGATCACCTATTGTTATGACACTAATGGCATTAATGTAATCTTTCTGCAAACATTAGTGGATCGCCGGGGTACAAAGGGAATTAAGATAATAAAGATAATAAAGATGAGTTGAGATGACAACTGCAGAGTCTAATTCACTATCAGCGGGCCCAATGCAAGTAAAGTCATACCCAAAGGTAGAAATAAATACGCGTCTGATGATAAAAAAAACCAACTATACATCCAACAACCTATATAACCGTAAACCTATACGTTCTTATTACGTATGGTTGGTTTATTAGTCGTTGGTTCAGCTTCTCGTACATAGCAAATGCATGTGTGTGTACGTATGTGTATGCGATCGCGCATAGGTATCTCTCTCTCTTTCTCTCTCTGTGTGTGTTCCCGTTCGTGCGTTCGGCTAAACACTGACTTCTAGACACTAAGAGTGACACTTTCCGTTACGCTCCAGTGAATCATACACAATGGTGTCCCTTTTTACTAACTTGTTCAATATACTTCAGCATTTAATGTTATTGGAAAACATCTCGGTGCTGAAAAGAGCTGAAGCTAGAGATAAAGAACTTTGGTGATGGGAGTTCCGCTTTTGTTTGGCGAACTTTTAGTGCTTAATCATTATAATAATAATATATATATATATATATATATATATATATATATATATATTCAGAATACAACTGGAATAAATATAATCTGTGATGGATCAAAGTTTGTTTATTTATAAGTAAGCTGGCAACGCGTATGAACAACTGGAAACGAACAATGCGAAATTAGCTAAAGCATATAAAACCTTGAGATACAATATCGATTTTAAGCCTATAATTTCAAGAAGCAAAGTACCGTTAGATCACAGTATCATGACAGTTACTCAATAATATCAACGTACCAACATATGTTAATGTTCTGGTTTGTTTTCAAGGCTACAGTGTTCAAAATTATGATGTTCAGGGGTAAGATGCCACATTTATCGGTTTTGTTATATATAATAGACAGTAGACTCGGGGCAAACATTTAGAATTTTATTTCATAACAAAGACACGCCAAGGAAGACGTAACTAGCAATTATGTTTAAAATAGCAGCACACATCATTATTGGGTGATGAACGACGTGTTATGTTAGAATAGAAAGCGACATCAAGTGAATGAATAGTTTTCACTTTTAATGACCAACTCAACTTAGTCAAATTAGCGGACTGAATCAAACGCTTCATCGTGATCTATGAATAGAGTGGATGTCTTGTATGGAGCTATCTCATCAAGACCAATAAAGCCATTAGGACCGGTGTTAGGAGTCACTTAACTAGAAGTCCTGTAGACAAAAGAGTGACATTCCCTGGCCGGAGGGCCATTTCAGTGACATGTCACGGCGTTACCCGCTCGAATATAAACATCCTTCTTTATGAAGCTAAGTCACCAGTAAGTATGACGGTAACTGTTACTACTGACCGACTAACGTAATGTTCGAAATAACGACATTAAATCCCTTTGCAATACTCCCCCTCGGGATGGTGATAAAACATGACATGATGGGTATTATCTGAAATGTACACCTCTCATTTTGAAACGGAGTATTTGTCATCACCTTACATAATTTCTAGCCCATTCTCTGATGTTACAGAAGTACACCTGTTACGGATGGCGTTATTTAAGTACACCAACAAGTCCCAGCTGATGGAGTGTAAAATAATATATTGTTAAATAAAATCGTCGATAATTTGAGAATATTTTTCAGATAGTTATTGAGGTGAACTTCCGGTGAATGGATGCCGGTGATTTGTTTTGTCGTCGAGTAAAACACACCAAAAAATTAATTGTTTTGTGAAACATCGACTCGTAAATAATAATACAGCCTTAATTGACGGATACGCTGCTAGACTGACAATACGCAAACAACTAACAACTCGTCGAACGAAACGCACAGAATAAGTAGGACATATTAGACGAAAAGATACATATCAGGTTTCCACCGCGAAGCTGTAACATCTACGGCGGAGTAATTTCCAAGAGCCTAGTTATTCGGAATTACTCGAGCATTAATGGCTTACAAAATACAAAGAATCGATAATGGAAACAAAGTACACTCCGCGGAGCTGGTTGCGACGAACAGACACCGACATTAAAATAAAGATATATTATGGCGGCATAAAGACTTATTTGTTTAATTGATGGACAAGTCGTAACAGGTTCAGATGGCTAAAAAAACCCAACAATTCCTTTGTCAGAGTACCGTTTCTTATAGACAGAGTCCAGATTTAATCAGCTTTTTTAACGAACAGACAGAGAGTTACGACAACTCGGGGTTCTCTAAATGGCTAACTAAATCTGAAATCAGAAACGAACAAATCTAACATCTAACCGTATAGATTAAAATCTCTTGCCGTTGAATGATGTGACCCAGTCAGGTAGGAGGACGTCGAACTCTTTGTTCGTGGACACGAAGTGCAGGGTTGGGGTTGGGGGGGAGGAGGTTGGGTTGTCTTTGTGCAACATTTGTTCACCAGGAATAGCGGTAGAGTAGGTTGAAAATTTCCCCTAACTGATAAAGCATTTTTTACTCGAAAATATAATAAATTTCATATAATTGAAAAATTAAATCAACTCAAAACTAGCCCCAGTAGGTAAGTATGAAATTAGAGAGTATTCGCGATTTTTTTCTAAGCGAGGGAGCCATTAACGTTAATAACTGTCATTTAAATATTGATTATTATTAATATCATTATTATATCTGTGTAGATAACGTGTAAGTCTTCTACGTGCTTGGACATGCGAGCTATTTAAGAGATTAAAGGTTTTTTATTAAGATACAGCACACTTCTGCCAGAGTAGTGAGCGAGATGCCTTCGCTAATTGGATACCAAGCTGTCATCTTATCTCTGTAGGCAGATCTTCACCATTACTTTATTAGACCTAATACTGTCACTGGTCTTCTAACCTCTAATATTGGTACGGTAATGATAAAAAAATAAACTTCGGTGATGACAGCAGAAGACGTGGTGTGACAGATAACAAACCAAACAACATATCTGGCAATAGATAATTGAATAAAGATGATCACATCTTGCCGACTTCTCGTCGGATGAAGATGCCGACCATCCGACCGTTCTCTGAGGCTGTATCCACGCTTTTTGAAGATGATAAGTAATTAGATAAAAAGAATGATACATCAGATATACCGTCATGGAAAGAAGACTGAGGAAGGTGTCATAGAGGGAGGAGAGAGAGAGAGAGAGAGAGAGAGAGAGAGAGAGGAGAGAGAGAGAGAAGAGAGAGAGAGAGAGAGAGAGACGTTTAGATACCGTTATCAGTGTCTGCTAACTTTGTGATACGATAATATTATAATAATAGTCCACTTTTATCTAAAATTTGCACGACTAATAAAAAATATGTTCACATAAATAAAAAAATTATGTGTCAAAATATAAATGCGATCAGGCACATATTAAAGAATCCCGTTTAAAAAGCTGGTGACTGAATTGAAACGCATCCGATGGGCGCCGCCATTTTTAAGCCGGATACTGGCCGAATGTTCCTCCCGAAGTCTGACGTCACATTATATAAGCTGTTCGTATGACTCGTTAAACAAGTATCAGCCAAGGATAGCTTCGGAACGAAAACCAAACTTCTACTTCCGGTCGTACAATCTGGTATTTGATGACGAAGCAATGGCTACCCTCCAGTAATATGGATTATTTTATTACATCCACGATGTCAGGTATAGTTTGTGAATATTATTGTTGGATTCCGGCTCATATTTATGAGCGGTACACATTTTATTCATATTTACTGAGATCGACTTGTTATTTGAAGCTTGATTTTTTAAATATTTTCTTTAAGATGTTGCCGCCATTAAGTCCCGATGTGTTCTCTCCAGAGCTCTACCGTGACATCGAAGCTATCATTCATTTTCAGATGACACCAACTATAGAGTGATAGATAAGGGCTATAAAGATTACGTGTGCGTGCGTGTGTGTGCGTGTGCATGTGTGTGTTTGCGTGTGTATGTGTATTTCCTGTTTCTCCCCTAATATGTGCTGATACTAGCATTTCAATTATAGACAGCGTATTACGAGAATGATCAACTATTTCATGATTTATTAATTATGGATGATACTCACATATTTGGCTTTACAATATGAATCTGATAGGACAAGATACGTGACGGTATCTCTCTCGCTCTCTATCTATATATCTATCTATCTATCTATCTATCTATCTATCTAGCTATCTAAATTTCCAAATCTCTCTCTCTCACTCACCCTTTCTCTCTCTCTCTCACTCACCCTTTCTCTCTCCGTATATCCCTCACACTTTCTAAAGGAACGATCCCTGGTATGCTGTCCGAAAAGGTGAAAAAGGAGCAGACATTAAATGACCCATTAATGCTAACGGGTCATTAAAATCACTGACTGACTGACTACTGACTGACTGACTGACTGACTGACTGACTGACTGACTGACTGACTGACTCACTCACTCACTCACCACTCACTCACTCACTCACTCACTCACTCACTCACTCACTCATTCACTCACTCACTCACTCACTCACTCACTCACTCACTCACTCACTCACTCACTCACTCACACGCGCGCGCCCGCGCACGCACCACACACACACACACACACACACACACACACACACACACGTGTCTGATTAATGACACACCAACATCTATCCGACGTTAGCCACAAGTGTCGCCCCCTGGATCCACTGCCCGAGTCTATTTTTCGCTCTCAATCAACAGACCAACGGACAGACGACAAGACGTGAATCAATCGAAAAGGACAAATGGATGCTCGATCTTCTCCTGATCATAACCGGATCCGAGATAGACTTAACGCAGATAAATGTTACGCCAACAGATCCGGTGTACGTCATGTCCGAGATAGTCGTCGACTCTTTGTAAACTCGAAAACTTCCGCCCATCAGTGGGAGCCGAACTCGGCATCTATACCTATGTAAATATTGACACAGTCAACACGCTGGCTCTCATAGTCTCTGGAGTAATCTACATGATGAGTGGATCCTGTCCGTCCCACTCACTCGCTGAACAAAGACCCCTCCCTGCGTCGACTCGCATAAGGCCAGGCCAACTCCAATATCAGTTATTACTAACTAATGTCATTTCGTATCGGCTCATTTCAGTCGCCTTTTATGATACACTTTGTGTATACAAAGGGTCAGTTGTAACACACACACACACACACACACACACACACGCTGCATGTACATAAGAGTAATTTCAGTTTATCCAAACTATAAAATTATTAAACATAAACGACATCGAAATATGTAGATATTTTAAGTGCGCATAGGCGATAATTAAGATAACATTCACTCTTATTATAATAAGGCATTATTATGATAAATATTCAATTCTTCATTCACTTAACAATATCTGGTATTTTGCTGCCGGGTTAAATTTGATTATTGCTTCATTAACACGTGTGGGTGCGTGTGTGTGTGTGAGTGTGTATTTGCGTGTTTTGGAATAATCATACAGTAATCTGAACCTGGAGGTTGACATTTCTCTCCATTGTGTGTGTAACGTCATCACTCTCTACGTGCCGGGGCTGAGCATGCGCGCATATTCTGCTGCTTAATTACCCAGCTACGTGGCAGAGAGCTCCAAGTAATCCGTGTAAACATCAACTTATTATGCCGTTTCTATCCTCGAAAACGCTTCATTTGTGTATATATAATCATAACGATAAAAGTCATGTTATTTGAATAATCTCAAAAAAAACTATTGGTCACCGAAGAACTACTTTAACTAAAGCTTACTAAAGCGTAACGCTCTATAAACACAGGATTTCTTCCCGTTGGCCTGATAACAGGCTCGTTATTGGGCGAATAGGTTACACCGGATAGGATTATAAATGGTTTCTGTAAACAATGGCGTGGACTGAAACAGACGGGACCAAATGGCGTAAAACCTCGATCCTGCTGTGTTTATCATCGGTAAATCTACCGGACATTTATCTGTTTGTACAATGTCCGTCCAATGAAAGGGAGTACGTGTGTACTCACTGCAGACGCCATACATGTGGCATCACTCCGCGCGGAGACCAGACAGCTCACCACAAAACGGTTTGATATAATCGTAATTGGGCGACTTTGCCCGATTCGTCGTTTCGCCCCTAGGGTGTTTCTCCCCGTTTTTTTGGAGACTTCACCTACCCCAATGGCCGAGTCCAAATATAGCCGTGTTGTTCAAAGCCAATCTGATGGTACTATTCTGACATATCTGCCAGCAGTCCTGTCAGAATTATATCAATATCGGCTTAAAGCGCCCGGCTATACTACAAGGACTGTAAAAACGACGAGGGACTTTGTTAAAAGCATGCGCATGCTCAACAAGAAATGTGATATATAAGTTTATGCCCGAAACACTTTATTTTTTGCCGAGCCGTGTTCAAATCTCGGCGTGGGCATATTTGAAGGTTGTTTCATCTTTGACTTCGCTTCATTACCTTTGGAGGACCCTCGGCCCGTTTGCCCTACCAAATGCACAAAGGTGGCCGTAAAACATAAATCATCATCATGACCTTATTTAGTGACGTATTGGGTTTTTAGACAAAATAAATATTCGTCGTAATCTCTCTCTCTCTCTCTCTCTCTCTCTCTCTCTCTCTCTCTTATATATATATATATATATATATATATATATATATATATTGTTATGTACTGTACTTGCCAATTATAAGAGATTTGCGATTTTAAATAGGTATATATTACGGTTAAAATTTGTTTTAAGCGCCGTGCCAATCTTTCAACTAAACACTGACAACAATCGACAGGGCGAAGCCTCCAAACTCTGAGCTAAGTCTAGAAATTTAATACGGAAACTTTCCAATACCGACCAATACCCCCTCCCGCCGGGTGGGGATTTGGGGGTGAATTAGGGTCTCTAACAACCACCAAATTAGACATAATCCTGGTCTGATCTTAAAATACGGATAGTAGAATGTTGGTACTGATCAGAGCTAAACATTACAAAAACAATAACACATACTTTTATATTCATTTTCACAAAGTAAAATATATGACGGCACTAAAGGTGACATAGCTGATTATATTATCTTCCACTAAACTCCAAACATCAACACAACTTAATCTTAATGAGTGAATATATAAATATATATTATTTTCATAATGGGAAGTGACGTTCTAGTTGGATTGTAATTAATGGAAACATCGGAAGAAAACTAATGAACAGTCAGTGACATTTCTTATACGGGATTTCTCGGAGATGGTTTATTGTTTACATCTGATCGTTTGCTAAGCCACATTTCCATCTCAACCTTTAAACATAATAGCCATTTTTTTACACAGTTAATGTTCCATACGACGAGGTTATGGATTATTTACCAATTCTTCAATTGTGTGTATTAACCTATTAAAGGTGTGCTTAGGCGAACAAATAAATCCGTGTATTGTTTTGTTCTGGCCGACTGATATTATTTTACTTCTACGTGTCTCCAATGGACTGTTTAGAAATTCCCTATTGTTGTTGCCCCCAAGATCTCCGTGTCAGATCTTTGTATCTGTCCGTAAACATTTGACGTCACAAATAACTGAATTCAAGCGTGACCAGGTCATGTGTTAATATCTGTTGACAGATAAACACATAGCATGAATAGAACCGGTAATTATCGTCAGGCCATAAACACAGGTCACTAGGTTTTGTGTGTGTGTGTGTGTGTTTGTGTGTATGTGTGTTGTTTGTTTGTTTGTTTGTTTGTTTAACGCGACTTGTCGTATATCATTTAATACCGTATTCCTATATACAATATATGGCACCGTTCTCACAATGATGGTGATGATCGTGAATACATAGAACACTTGTATGTAGTTTTATGAGGTTTTTGTTTAGGCCATTTGATACATAATTACTAATGAGCCTCAATGAACACAGACGAGCTTAGCCAACTATGATGTCACTTATCTTGTCTCCTCTATATATAGTATTGTCTATATTTCCACAGGAAATACATTAAACAAAATTATAGTCTTTTCCCTCTGACGCCTGAGCGATATTTGAAGTTATCTTACTGTCGGTGAAAATCTATTCAAAACTGTTGACGTGCACGATTTTGCACACGGTGATCTATTTCTGAAGGTGAATTTATGCGTTAGAGATTTCCCCACAACTCAAATTTGCATACCGACATAAACTCCATTAGAAGCACATAGGTCGCTGTAAATAAAAACAATTATTGAGAAAATAACCTGATCATTTTAATAATGAAATTGATAGGCGATTGTGTATATTCTTGCAAATTTTGTTGTGTGTATGTGCGTGTGACTGCGCGTGTATGTGTAAAATAATTGACATAGGTAAGTGATAATATTATGTAGCTGTATCTATATATTTTTCTAACTATTCTAAGGACTTGACAGTTTTGTTAGGACTGTACGCTAAGTGTTTTGCAGTTCAATTTCTTATATTATGAATTCAACTTCCCGTGGAGCATTATGTTTTTCGCCGCATATCCCATCTCACATCCCATATCCCATCCGATTATCACATCCAATATCACATCACATCCCATATCACAGCCCATATCACATCCCATCCAATGTCCTATCCCACCCCATGTCCTATCCCATCCCATGTCCCATCACATCCTACGGGATATTTATAACATCATCAGTCATTACAAATGTAAATGATGAAGAGGGGATTTGAACGTGGAACCTCTAATTTTTCAGTTTACCACTCTATCTACTGATGAATGGGGGAAGTTATGTTTTTCCATGAAGGTATGACCTTCCGTTCTGCGATTAAAACAGACAGATTGTCTACAAGAAGAGCTACTAAGTGACAATAGCCAGCTATTCTATCCCAGAGGAGGAGTAAATATTATCATGTTGTGTGAAGATACGACACTGTCTAGATAATGGAGGTTAGGGTAATCTTTATGACTCTGCTTCGGCGCGTGTGTGTGTGTGTGTGTTTGTTTGTTTGTTTTTTGTGTGTGTGTGTGTGTGTGTGTGTGTGTGTGTGTGTGTGTGTGTGTGTGTGTGTGTCTGAAAAACATTGCCACAGATAATCACAAGTTATTATTACAGACGAACGATTTATCAGGCGCTAAATTTAGAACAAAGGCCTCACTTACAATATGTGTAATGTATCACCCATCCATCCATCCATCCATCCATCCATATATATATATATATATATATATATATATATATATATATATATATATATATATATATATATATATATATAAAAATATAACCCAAGATTCTTAATGATCTTTTATCTTTTACACTCATATACATGTTGTTTTTGTGTGTGTGTGCGCGCGCGCACGCACGCGTATGTGTTAATGAGAACATAGATTACCTTGCTAACAAAGTCTGGCACCAGACAGGTCTAGTGTGATATCAGATAGAGAAGATCCTCGCTCATCACGTACAGCATAATAATGTAATTTAAATTAATCTATTCATGACACTGTGAGATAAAGGGAAATCTGTCTTAGGAGACCGCCATCGGGATCAAGTCACGTGGTCTTTGAGCAAAGATAATTTTCTCTAAGACAGTTAATAAATTGAATAGACCATTATTAATTATCTTTTGGACGGGTATACCCCCCCTACGACTGCTGAACACCATAACGGATTAATTTAATATCTATAATTCGGCGACATAAACTCAGACAGCGAGTTGTACGGACGACGCGTTCATGGTCCACTCAGAAAATACGTGCTACCTAGTGAACCTAATGCGCAGCATAGTTTTTCCAGAGCGAATTTGATCATCATCACAAACCCGACTTTTGCCCGCACATCCCTAACCTTCTTTCCGTGTTAGGCCAATACTCCGTCGCGTGCAAGGAGGATATAAGTTATCACGGAATAATGATCTCATTATCATTTCAGAATTTTGAATTAATCTCAGCCGCGGCTATAGTTTCAAATTAAGTTAACGCTGTAAATATGCCTTCCCTCGATGGTAACAAGCCGAGACGTGTACTGATGGAGGAATAGTTCTCTGTGTCGGAATGTTGCGAATTGTGGGAGAATAGCAGCCCTCGTTGGGTCGGTTTTTCAACTCGTCTCAATTTGCATTAATGACGTGGCTAATCTTCGGCAAATTGGCGGCGCCGACTTATCGTAAGGTCACTGATTTAAACATTCGACATTTTAAAATATACCTAGAGATAGATAGATAGATAGATAGATAGATAGAGAGAGAGAGAGAGAGAGAGAGAGAGAGAGAGAGAGAGAGAGAGAGAGAGAGAGAGAGAGAGAGAGAGAGAGAGAGAGAGTCGTACCATCGTCTGATTAGGGAAAATTTCCAGGCAACAGCCAATTATTGGCCAGTAATTATCACAATAGTGAGTGTAGTAGTAAAGCAGCGTCAGTTGAATTGAGCTCAGTTGAGTTGACTTGTTTAGCCACGTCACAGGTCACACCTGAGACGTATGGTTCCCTATAGGGAAACATCTCCCAAACGCAGGCCGGAGTCGGACGCGACCACAGAACCTTGGGGTTTGCGGCGTAGTCCTTTAACCACTGCGACGACGAAGCGGCCTGAACGTGGAGGCCCTACTCTAAGGTTGATATTAATTCAGAACATGATGTATTCTGGGAGTTTTTTTTACCGGCTCTTGGTGAGCTTGGGATTGTTTTCGTGCCGTGTACAGGCCGAGATTTGTTGGTGACACATTTGTGGTAACGTGCTGCATAAAGGCTAATTATTATACATGAACGTGGGATTAAACTCCCATGAAAAGTCTGATTTTGCTATAAACGGAGAACACGCGAGACAATGTTTTCATGTTACTGGTATCATATTGGATAGAACTTGACTATTAGTTAATAGAATGCTTTATGAGATTAATATGCCGTTAATTATGGAATACGGAATGTATGAAAATAAGTGAAACATTATATTGAATGCGTGCTGCAGAAGATACTACCTCTATCTTATAGAACCAGGGGCGCCTCCGTTGTCTAATGGTAGCGTGTTGGACCATAGATCACTACCACCCGTGTTCGAATCTCCGCGTGGGCATACCTGTTGGGTGTTTCATCTTTGACTTCGCTTAATTACCTTTGGATGTCGCTCGGCCCATTTAGCCTACCAAGTGCATAAAAGTAGCCGTAAAACATCAATCATCATCATCATTTTATAGAACCATCTTACACTCAGGCTTAATTCGGTCACCCTGGAAGTACATCAAATTGGGTTAACCACATAATTTATATAGACGTTTTAGAGAGAGGGGGGGGAGACTGTCTGTCATGTACATGGTGTCATCAATGTGGTGTATACAACGATCACGTACATACAATATCGAGATAAAGTTACGTATTATATAATTTTATAGTATTTAGTATTTGTTTTTATTCTGCTATACATACATATATATATATATATATATATATATATATATATATATATATTGTTATGAATATGACATGATGATGTACTAGTTCTTGTGTTTTTGGTGCCTTTTTATATTGTATGTAGTTACATGTATCTGGGATTTTCTCTATGGAATAAAGGGAAACACTAGGACAATTCTATATTATCTATCTATCTATCTATCTATCTATCTATCTATCTATCTATCTATCTATCTATCTACATCATCTATCTATCTATCTATCTATCTATCTATCTATCTGTCTACATTATCTATCTATCTATCTATCTATCTATCTATCTATCTATCTATCTATCTATCTGTCTACCTATCTATCTATCTATCTATAGATCACTTTATCAGCCTAAACCTATTTTATGAAAGACATTGTTTCGTAAACAGACTCCACATTAATTGTTCCAAGGTTAATAACCAAAATTCAAGAACACAAAATCGCCATTAAATACAAAACCGCGGTCTTTAGTCTTTTTTATTCACCATTGTTATGTTCTGAAAGCATTCCTATTTGGGAAGTGAGATTTCTTTTGCAGGAAGGACAACTCCGGAACATATCATTTTTCGAGAACTCGTCGAAAAGAGAATGTCGCTGGAAAAAGAGGTATGCATTTACTCGGTCGGGAAATACATTTGTTGCCTACCGCTAAAATCTTTTCGAGATGAAATATTAGGTAATACTGACATTTGAGTTTATTATTAACAGGGCATATATATATATATATATATATATATATATATATATATATATGCCTTAATCCGCTTCTGGATATTGTGCATGCAGCGCACACAAAATATGCTGTCCAGACATGTAGAGTTCATACACAAGAGACCACAGAACGTAAGACAGACACTGGCCATATGCCAGATACAAAAATAAGACGGCGAGATGGCACAGAGATGGCACGGTGACAATATGCTATCAGTTCACATCATGTACCACAGTCGGACAGTGTTATGTATAGAGGAGAATGTGTGGGTTTTCTTGTTTGACAAATTTGACACTTTATAGACGGACTCGGAGCACGTCTTAACAAGCGCCGCCATCGACATATAAACAGTTGCCAGGACGTGTGTATATATAGGTTGTGTTCCGTAGAAAGTTGATATTCCATGACCCGGAGCTGGCTTCTGCCATAGCCGCGTTCCGGACACAGAACAGATGTTTGATACTCGCGTCGTAAACAATGCCAACAGGGAGTACTCGCCATATAGGAAACATTGGATGAAGTTCCAGAGTTGGTTCAGCACGACATTGGTGGAACCCTGACCAAAACTAAAACACCAATTTGAGTTGGGGGGGGGGTTATCACTTCAAATCAAGTACGTATTGCACGGATATTGTAAATAAATAAATATACTTATATTTGTTTATTTGTGTGTTAGTTGCTTAGAATTTAAAATCGGAAGATTATCCTCGGAATAGTGGAAAGAATCTACACAAAGAAATCAGATCCTCTGTTTCTGTATCCGTCCTCAGGATACGACAATAATACATCCGTTTGGGATCTATAGGTAAGGGACTAGAGATACACTATATAGAATATCGAACATTAGGTTAAGACAATATATATATATATATATATATATATATGCCACAGTAAGATTGGGATACAAGGGAATACATGAAATCGTTAGTTTCCCAATTTTACGGTAACACACGCACATACACACGCACACGCACACACACACACACTAGTCGGACATTACACATGTCTCAGCATGAAAAGTTGACCTTGGATTCAGTCCCCTGGAGAATTGTCCAGAGTTTGAATTCAGACTTCGAGATTCTCTGTACCCGTGCCTTATTCGATACGGCTAACGCGCGCGCGCGCACACACACACGCACACACTAGGATTGGAATACAAACTGAATCAATTAGAAAGGCGATTCATTAAGATTAGACACACACACACACACACACACAAAGGCACACACACGCAAACACCCGCACACATACATACACACACACACACACATACACGCACACACACACACACACAGAAAGAGAGACAAATAGACAGACGTAGAGTGGGAGATAGGGGGGGAAATGTAACTGGAGAGAGAGGGGGTCGGGGAAGAGAGGTCATGGGAGAGTGAGATGGAGGGACAGAGAGATAGAGAGATGTATATATCTCAACAGACCGTGTTACTACTATCATTATCAGAGAGAGTCCCTCGCCAGTCTGACTCATAACAAGACCATCTTCATCCGTGATATTTTGGCCAAAACAGATCTGGACGATATCGACCAGCGAACGTTATCGAATTAAGACACTCGACAATGAGTCACTTAGAACGAGTAGTTATTGTTTTTCTCGTTTCTATCGGCGCCTTTCCACATTAATTATTTGGCAAACATGTCCGAGCCAAGGAGCAGACAATGACCGGATCAAGTGTGTACAAAATACGACAGGAATGTTTATAATACGAGAAAGTAAAGAGTGAGGGGGGATTGTGTGTGTGTGTGTGTGTGTGAGAGAGAGAGAGAGAGAGAGAGATTATTAACCGGAGGTAAACTATCCAGAGAAAAATCAACTCCATATTTACGTTTTAGCATTTATCTTGTCCCGCCGCGTACGGCGTTCTCGTTTTTGTTGGCGGAAGTGGATATAATTTGTTCCACGTGTTGTTGGCTTTTGTTGTCCAGATGTTTGCTTTCGGCCAGCATTCTGGTTCGGTAAACGATAACGGAAGTCTGAGAGAGAGAGAGAGAGAGAGACATGGTGGGGACGTCCATTCGAGAGGCGGATGAGGAAATTTATGGGTAAAGAGAAACTAATAATGAGAGATTCGCATGAGATAATCAATTTATCAATTACACCCCCCCCCCCTTACACAACATTAATGATCTACGAAGGTTTACTGCGAAGGAATTATGAATGACAGGAGTTCTGAATCGTATTCCGGTGTTCACGATACAGGATACGACTGCCTGGGTGGGTGAGTGGCTGGATGGGTGAGCGAGTGGGTGAGTGGCTGGATGATAGATTGACTGGGTGAGTGCCTGGGTGGGTGAGTGGCTGGGTGGGAGAGTGGTTGGGCGAATTTATCTGGGTGGGTGGCTGGGTGAGTGACTGACTGCGTGAGTGGCTGGGTGGGTGAGTGAATGGGTGGACATCTCCTCGTTGCACTTAGTAGTGTTGTTAGCTGACCTTTGGGACTCGGGTTCAAAACATGGCCGCCTAACTATATCCATAGGATGTTTCATTCTTCACTTCGTTTTGAAGTCGTTTGCACACAAAACTGACTGTAAAATAGTAACATATCACATTTTACTCGGTGTCATTCCGTTAGTTTTGTGATGCACTAAGTTCATCGCCACAAATCATTCCCCAGATTTCGGAGACCACCTGCTCTTACAAAATCTCTCCGCCGGAGACACACACTTCATGTATCACGTGACACTTGTTACTAGATCGTAGTTAAACGATTGCGCGTTATCAGATTTACGCCTCTTCCGTACACCTTACAACCAGTTGAAATGGCCACCTGCCTATCTGAAAGACTAGTTCTATAACATCGTCTTTGGTTGTCGATAACGAAACCTATCTTAAGAGACCACCTGAGGATGGTCGCCGAGAACGGATTCCTTGTACTGCGAATTGATGAAGAATGATGGCGTTTCGAACCAACGACCGATGTCAGATGCGGTACCCTTTTGGTACGTAACGACTTAGATGCGAGTAGACACCTGCTTCTGGAGATGTGCCACTGTATCGTAAGACAAGTGATAGCGGGATGTGTTCGGGGACTCATCCGTCACAGATAGTAGTTGTCTTTATTGCTACGACTCAGACCGTGTGGTTAAGGAAAAGATCCGAGATCACAGAGCACCCTGTATTAGAGGAGCATATATATATATATATATATATATATATATATATATATATATACACACACACACACAGGACGTATGTGGGTCGGTTTGTAAAGCTACACGTTATGTAATTCAGCCACCAGTCACGTGATATCATTACGTGCCACTGTTTATCAGATACGCGGACTACGTTATGGCTCCTACTTCAAGTTATCACACTTTATCTGTAATTGTTGCTCTCCCGTTCGGACGCAGGCAAGCGCGCATTCCTACACGCGTATGTACATACACTTATGATCGCACGCATATGCATGCACCCACAAACACATACACGTGACTTCATACACAAATACAGGCAAACAGGCAAAGGCGTGCGACCCCCCCCCCACACACACACAGAAAGAGAGAGAGGGGGGGTCTAGGCTCGCTGGGGGGGGGGGGGAATACAGCGCCATAGACAACCCAGCCAGTGCGGGGCCTCCGAGGTACTTCCACAACTAGTACCCAACAGACGGGCAAACCCTGTACCAGTAGTGATCTTAGACACAAAATACCCATCAGTTACTAGCATGTTACTTTGAAAACGAATAAAATGTATTAGAAGTATTGGGGATTTTTGTTTCTGATAACTCATCTTGATTGGATAGTGACACGACGCAGTGGTTCACCTCCGTCATGACAATTGATTTAACACAATCAGTATATAGCTCACCTGAGCGGTTATTGTACAAATAAGAAACGACGAAATCAATAAAACGGTTATTTTAACCATTAATCATTTGTTCCACTGTTTAACCGAAATTGTTTAATTGAAATTGTTTAATTGAAATTGTTTAACTGAAATTGTCTAACTGATATTGTTTAACCGAAATTGTTTAACTAATATCGTTTAACTGAAATTGTTTAACTGAAGTTGTTTAACTGAAATTGTTTAACTAAAATTGTTTAACTGAAATCGCTTAACCGAAATTGTTTAACCGAAATTGGTTAACTGAAATTGGTTAACTGAAATTCTTTAACCGAAGTTGTTTAAACAAAATTTGTTCAACCGAAATTGTTCCGGAATTTGTCAGTATACCGAACAAAGCAACGAAAGACAATATATTGGATACCATTAGTTTTAATGACTATCTACCAACTGACACTAATTGATAACAGTTATCGGGTGATGAATAATAGCCAATATTTGTTTGTTATAAAACAATACTAACTTATCAGATATCAAGTATAATACTCTGATTGTTGGCGAGATCTATCGCACATCAACCACAATCACCTGATACCAGCTTATTATATTGACTAAATTAGAGATACCACGGCAAACTATCGTATGGTAATCGGTTGAATAGCAACAGCAGCCGCAGCAGCAACAACAAGAACAACAACAATAACAACAAAAATAACAACAACAACAAATGTGTAGATTGTTTAGCAATTACTTCTCTATCTCCTTTGTTCCCGTTATTGAACTGTAGAATTAAAACAAAACAAACAAAACCCCCAAACAAATAAACAAAACAAACAAACAAACAAACAAAAAGCCTGTTGACAAAAGAAACTATTTTGTAATTTTCCATTGGGGCCCAATGTTAAGTTATTTTTTACACGATGACCCAAATCGCGTCGTAAATGATAACAAACATAATATTACAATGTGCCTTTTACGAGTGTGGACATGCTAGACAAGTGATAACTAAACACTTCAACAATTACGTGTTTTTATCCGATAACTGACACATTTCATCATCATATTATCCGATCAGTAATACAAACGGGTTGTTTTACCTCAATAAGTGGCTGTTATATTTATTTACGGTTCCTATAATCAATATTTCTCTGATATTAACCGATCGGGTTTTAGTAAAAACTTCTAATAGAAAGGCGAATATGATCACGAAATGAACTCTCCTCTGGTCTTATGTAAAAATTTAAATCATGTTTAGCTTCGAGTTGACTTCAAAACAGCATGTTTATTCAGGCTTAAGGATCTTTATTTTGTAAACGTTCGACGGGGATCGTCGGAATGGCAGATATTGTCCATAAATGCGCACAAACAAATCGGGATTACATAAACAAAATCGGGATCGTGTAAACGGAAATAAATAATCTAATTTTAATCGAAGAGCAGTTGTAAATATTTCCCCTAAATACATAATAGTTATTACGTTTAGAGCCAATAAACAATAGAAATATTGACCTTTCTCTTATGACCCACAGTTAATTAATACGGGCGAAGCTTTCGGCCTAACAGTTCATTCGTCCTTTACAGTTCGCCGTAAACATTAGACGTAAAGATTAAACAAATGATACTCCTGCTCGTTAAGATTCCCATAGATGGGGGGTAGGGTTCGTTAAAATAGCACGCGTGCGGAGGATGTCTAAGTTCCGACTTTATACACGACGAGATTATATCGTCAAGCAAATAACAGGCAGCCGTCTATCATATAACAGATGCGCTATAGGAACTGTTATCAGATGTTTGGAAAGACTATTAGGAATGACGATGGTAGCCTGATAATGGTAGACGTAGTTTGACGTATTTGATCAAATGGCCGTTTAATTACACGTTTATCATCTACGATCTACCGACGACATATGCCGAGCGACGGAAGAAGCCAAAAAACACGCGGCAGCTGCTTCTAGAGAAACGAAACGTGTAAAACACATCTTGATAGCGAGATGCAGATTTCGGGTGTTTCTGCCCAGGGGGGGGGGGGGAGATTGCCGCAGCAGCGGTGGTTCTTTTCATGTCTAATTATTGTCGAAAATAAATAGAATAAGTCGGAGAGAACCGCTCCACCCCCTCGCCCACAAAAGGTTATTTATTGGGCACATAACGACACATTTAAGGTCAAAACTCTGATAAGTCGCCGTTAGGGATATTATTTTTTGGAGGCTAAATTAGGATGTTAATATTTATCGACTACGTCTTTGAAGTAAGCTCATCTCTAGCATTATTTATGTTATGCAATGATAGTATAGGATACGCAGCCCGCCCCCCGTTTCTGTATAACCTACGTTCTTGAACAAAAGGTGCCCACACAGAGGAGGTTGGTGATAATATCACGGCTCCTTTACTCATAGCTGTTTGTTGTTTGTTGTGAGTGGGTGAGTGAGTGTGGTCAGTCAGTCAGTCAGTCAGTCAGTCAGTCAGTCAGTCAGTCAGTCAGTGTTTTCTCTAGCTTCAGCATTGGCCACAAACGGGTCCTACGGATGACGAGTGACTCCTTAAGGAAACGTCCAAGAAACGTCCGTATACGAGAGATTCAAACCCCGACCTAGGGGATTTGCTTCGTAGCGCTCTACCGACTGGGATATCTGAGCGTCCGGTCTTTCGTCGTAGCTAATATCTGGATACGTCTATTTCCGCGAGTCAGGCGATGGGCGATTTCTATATGATATTAGTAGCCTGGATATCGAAATTACGATAACATCTGGTAACAAAAGTGATGCATTTTATCCACGATTGTACAGACAACAACCGAGTACGGTCGGATATCTGACGTGGCCTAATTAAATTTCGACTGATCCAGTTTTCGGCGCCGTGGTTAAGTGGATAAACTCGGCGTGGTACTGACGGCATAAACCACAGCTGTCCCGAGAACGTTTATGGCATAACGGCCAGCCAGCTGTCATAAAGCGTATTCGGCCGCTTGTTAGATGCGCACCAAGAAGGGAATTGGAATAATAGGCCGGACATCGGGGAATCCCGCATCCCGCCAGCTACTGGTGCCATCTAGCGGGGGAACGCGTCCCATTGTCCGGTGATACGCAATCAGAAGCCGTCTAGCCAATAATTCAAGCCGATACGGATCTAGGCGATTCCCCCCCGACCGCCCCCCTCTCCCGGGGGGGTCGGATAACATCGAAGTTCGCCATGAATTAGGCGTTATTATGGATCTAATGCGGCATGATTCTTTCGGGATAGCAAACCAATTACGACATCAAAATGGATTCCTTTTCCTCGGATGAAGCTAGTATATGATTACTGACCAGACCTCGCTTCGGCATATTTAATATACTATAAAATATTCTGATCGTTTATGCGCGCGACATGTAATATGTCCGCTCGAAGTTTGTTCAGGTTTTCACGCCTAAGTCAGCAGGTCAGCACTCCGCTGCTCAGTCGGTAGTGCGTGGCGCTGCAGAACTCCGGGACGTGGGATAGAATCACAGGGCCACTTATATGGGCTGGATGTTTCGTACTTGATTAAGAAGATTCGCTTTGATCGCGGGAACCTTTAAAGGAATGCCATCTGTTTGAGAAATTGTTTCCATTTTTGTTTTAAATTGCGTAGTAGCCGGAGATGTGAACCGTTAATATCTCCGGAGACGGCAGACGCGGCTAGAATCTGGATCCAGAATAATTAGCCAAATCTATGGTTGCTCCATATATGATAGAAATTTCAGCCTAAATCAACCGGGTAATACCGCGGCCGTGCCGTTATAACCAGGCCGCGGCATCAATTACTAATTACAGCGGATCAGACCGGAAATGTGAACTGCTGCGCGCGCAGGTTGGGTTCATTAGCGGAATCGGTCTGAGGGAAGTTAATTAAACATGGCCACACCAACGATAGGCAATCTGGAAGAATAATGGCGCCGCTTGCTGATTTATTTCTGTATGTCCATCGTTAGAGATTTATCATAATACGAATGTAACATGATGCGAGATATTAAGGCGAACTTATCTCCGGGAGAGGTTTCCGGATGCGCGTAAAAAGGATGACGACATCTGACACACAAGTTACATTAGCGATCAGAGCTTCTTTCGTGTGACGACACACACGCCGACACACACGCCGACACACACGCCGACACACACACACACACACACACACACACACACACACACACACACACACACACACACACACACACACACACACACACACACACACACACGAGACCGTAGCCCATCAAACGATCGACTAATGTTGCTGCCCGGAGTTTGCCCATGGGGCGTTTTCCAGTGTCCCTCATGCCCCTCCCCCCGCCCGCCGGAGAGGGTTTCCGAAATGCATTATGCATTGGAAAGCTGGTAACGAAATATTCCCTCCCTCCGAACCCTAGCGCCTCCCCGGAGCCGATGGCACCGCATCAGGTATACGAACACCAATTACGGATCCAGACCGATGTCTGTCCGTTTGTCTCTCTGGACTATCGAAAACAAACGGAAAGTGTGTAAAGTCAAAATTAAATTCCACTTCCGTCGAGTAATAATATCCCAAACAAATTAGATCGGCTTGTTGTTGTTCTTGTTCCGGAGTAGATACAACGACGACTGGTGAAGTTATATCCCGTAGTTATGATAACTGAAAGGCGAATCTTTCAGGTTCTACCGCTAACTAGGAGCGACTGGGAGTGGACTGGAAAATCCCACCAAATGAAACATCATCTCTGCCGAGGGAATGGACAAACTCTGATGCTCCATTAACCTTGTATGTTATAGGATCCAGAAAAGAATGTGCCGTCCACTAAAAAACATAATTCAGCCTTTGTGCATCGTGGCGAATAAAAAGCTATCATGCGTATACTGGATTCCGTGGCGGGGGAGGTGGGAGGGATAGAAACTGGGAGGGGGTGAGGGACGTGGAAAGATGCTGTGCACTTGGGAAAGACATAGTATGGAGAATCCTGGAGAAAAAAGGAAACAAGCAAAACAAAATCAGGTTCCAATGCTTCAAGCTTTGGTTAGATGTCAGAGAGGTTTTCTGTGGTTTGTCTTTTCCGGCAAATCTTTTGTATTGTCGTAAAGCTGCGCGAGTACATTCTTTGTTGACTGAACAAAGACGAATTCTTTTATGATTTGCGTAGAAAGAAGCGTTCAGTATATAATAATAATAATAATAAAAGTGTATATGTAAGAAGGAGAGATTGATTAAAGACTGAAGTGAGGGATTATAAATACATTATCCCTACTATAGGTTATCTATGGAGAGTATGCATCATCTACGCCCCTGTCCGTGTACTACGATGTCATGCTATAGACTGCACCAGAACATCCCAATCCTTTCATTTATCCTAACTGAATAACTCTGATACAATCGATTTGTAAGTGACTTGTTTGATATTATATTTGGTATTGTGTTTGACATTGTGTTTTTTATTGTGATACGTAATGTTTTCTCAGTATTGTTTGTGTTATTTTGTTCAGTAATGTATTTGGTTATACGGCATTATTCGTACCAGATCTTATCTAATCAGTATTGTCTTCACCTAAGAGATACAATTAGACTTGTTTGTGGCTGAGAAACGCCTCAACTGATTATTGAACTGTAAAGTAAAAGGTAGGTTTACATGTGCATGCATGTGTGTGTGTGTGTGTGTGTGTGTGTGTGTGTGTGTGTGTGTGTGTGGCAAAGGATGAAGGTGTGGGTCGAGCGTCAGTCAATAATTCATTCATTAGTTCATTCATTTAGTCAGTCAGTCAGATGGTCAGTCAGTCACCCAATCAGTCAGTCAGTCAGTAATTGAGTGAATGAGTGATTCAGTCAGTCAGTCAGTCAGTCAGTCAGTGAGGCAGTGAGACAGATCGAAAGATAAGTCAGGCAGGTAGGCAGGAAGGCAGGCAGACACACACACTCACGCACACACGCACGCATGCACTAGCACACACTATTACAAGCCCCTTACGTTTGCGCTAAAATGATTCGCAAGATGGCGCTGTTACGCATCTAGGTTATAATTATTCGCTAATAAACTGTGTCATACGCAGACCGTCGGCAATTACATTTTGAATCTAGATATATTGTATCTAGATATATTGTATCTAGATACATTTGTAAATTTTTCAAATGTAACTGTAACTGATTAAAAGTATCTGAATTTCAGATACATTTTAGATACATGATTTCTTTAAATACTCATATATGTAATTGCATATTTTGACGGTAATAAAGATTAACATTAACACTATCTCATTTTAACATACACCCTGACAATTAATTGAGTGGCCTTTAATACAAGTTATTAAGAGATCTATGGTAATTGTCTCACCTTTGATTGTATCTTTGATGTTTTAAATTGCAATCGCGAACTGGGAAACATGATCAACATGAATAACTTATGCTAAACATGAAAGCCACATTGAAACCATCAGGGAGATGATCTCATGACACTAATAGCCCATAGAAACACAATTAGTGTTTGTTTGATGTGTTCTGGCCAAATCATTTATAAACCCAGAATTTCAGGTCATTGTCAGTATAAGCAGTTTTCAACGTATCAATGGACACCCAATTACAACATACAGTGATCATGAAAATGTAACTGTAAATCTATCTGGAACATTTGGAATGTAAATATAACTTTTATAGATACATTTATAAATCATGCATCTACATACGTAACTGTATCTGAGAACATTTCAACGTAATTGTAACTTATCTAGAAACATTTGAAATGTACCTGTCCCAGGATAGGATATTTTGCTTCAAAGCTGTTTTTCTGGCAATTTATAACAGACAAACAATTAATATTTGCATATATATATATATATATATATATATATATATATATATATATATATATATATATATATATATATATATGAAATAATATATATCATTATCAGTAATTACATTAAGAAACAGAGAAGAAGGATGCTAAAACCCTATAATAGTGAATGTTTTGCATATTATCTCACTTTGGCCAAATTGATAACACACACACATACACACACACATATCACCTAACACGTCTTGATTTTGAGTTGTTTAATATTACTGGAAATTTAATTATGAATTAAGAGGAGGATGTATGTATGATGTTTTCCAGCCATTTTGTATACAGGTAATGGGGGAAGTGTAAGGTGAAACAGCCTTGAAACTTGCACACGCCCACTACCAGTTAGATCATAGACCTAATTTAGGAGGAGGTAGGTCTATCATAATGTACTTAATGAAATAAAATTATTCCGGATCAGTGAATTTCTTGTGTTTCAGGATACGTTTATAATAACTCTGTATCAATTCTCTTTTGCGACCCGACGAACGACCTAATTGTATCGCAGCGACACTCAGCGGAATTGTTTGAAGACAGCCAACTGTGTGTGGTAAAATCGAGCTAATTATTGCTGTTTTTTGTGTGTGTGTGTGTGGGGGGGAAATTGGGCTAATCTTTATCCAAAAGTAAAATTATGGTGTCTGCCTGATTTATGAGTATAGTATTTTTTTCTGTCTCAGAGAATAAAATCTAACTTGCGAACTCGTAAACGGTTTACACAAAATAACTATTATGGCGATGGATTATTTTTTTAATCGTTTATGTTATTTATTCCACTTCTACCAAATGTTATTCATCATTCAGCAGTAAAACAACAACACTTTAATATCTAAATCTGCTCTAAGGGTGTGTCTCCTTCTAAGTTGGAAGTGGGCACGGGATACGCAAAAGCCGAACAAAGTTAACGGAAATGACGTTAGCACGTCGGTTGACAGATTATGATATATCATAGACATTGCTAGAAATTAATAACAAAATATCCAACTGTCCGTCTGTCGGGAGACGACGCCGGACCTAGACGCGTCACGAGGGTGCGCCATGACGAGTATTCGTCCAATTTTCGGATTAATTCGAAGAAAATTTTTTCTTGGGCAAACGGCAGTGGAGGCTCTCCCCCCCCCCCCGTGTTACGTACGGACAACGCCGAGCGGGCGAATCTTCCTTTCTATCGGAAGGACAGTTGATTGACATAACACCACCGAGACGTCCCTTCTATTCGAGAAAGATGGCATTGCTCCTGGGATAAAAACAATGGCGCTCCATTCTTTAGGAAGCCTCGCTCAGCGAAGAAAGTGGTTTCCCAAGACAGGACGCTTCTTCCGGGATTAGCGGTAGAAAGCAATTTGTCATGCTGTGAGATCGGCCACGTCTGGCTGGGTTATGTATAACATGGCTTCTCTGTGTGTGTCTGTGTGTGTGTGTGTGTTGAACGAAGACGAATAAAAGAGAATTGCTATCCAAGTCCGGTGAACGGCAACCAATTAGCTTGTAGTTGGGAAGATCATCGTGGTAAAATAGGGATCCGTCAAAGAGGAATACGGATTATAAGTTACCGTCTGGAACTAATCGATCCATAAAGACAGTCACTTAAGAGAAAATGTCTATTATTTGTGATGAGAAGAACAATGGCGATTAGACAAATCCACGTTGCTCTGCGTGTCCGTGTATGTACATATGTCTGTCCGTTAGTCTGCCATGTCTGGCTGTCTTGTCGCGTCTGTATATGTACGTATATGTCTGCCGGTATGTCTGTTCGTCCGTCCGTTTGTTTGTTTGTATCTAAAAACTGCCAATATATGACCTACCTACACTACCGCGGCACCGTCGCTTCCTAACCGAGCTGTCGCAGGAAGGTACGACCTACTGGTATGTTGATGGTACGACTTCTGGTATGTTGGTCGTCTGTCACGGATCTTCCTTCCGGTTTTCTCTAATCCTCGAATAAAACCCCGGAATTTCCTCACAATGCCACTTACATCAGAGAGCCTCGTGTTCGATTACGAGCAAAATGACGACACCGTCTAAGCCCGGCGTCTGGCTAGTTGAGTCAGAGAAAGCGTTTTATTTTATTGTTATCGCGGTGCCACCGACAGCGGCCCGACAGAGGCCCGACAGCGGGTCGACAGCGGCCCGACAGCGGGCGATGTGCGAGTGTATTTCATTGGCGAGGAGAAGCGCCGAAATTTGTGCCACCGGACGAATGTCATCAGAGAGCGGGCCTAGCCGTCGGAATTAACTCTCCACAATCAATGACAGCGGGGGAGAAGTAAACAACAACAACAACAACATAACAACAATAACAACAACACCAACGACATCAACGAGAGTAACGACTGGTAGTGTCAGGATCGAGCCTTCTAACTAAACATCGAGAAGAATGTTAGTTCCGAGGAGACTCCGAAGGAGGCGACATTTGGACGAGATGTCCAGCTGAATATGGCCAACATTAAACAACTCTCTATCTGTCTCTATCTCTCTGTGTCTGTCTGTCTGTGTGTCTGTCTGCGTTAACACGATGGCGACCAATTGAGGATTGGCCTCATCTATGCTTATTGTCTGAGTCGCCATCGAGCCAACAACGTAACCCGGTCTATGCGCCATTGTTCCCAGCTAAATGTATTGGGGACAAATAATGGCTGAAGATGAGCAAGCAGCCTCGTGGCTATCTGTCGTGATGGCTCGGCGTGGCATGTGGACGTCAGATCGTTCCCCGACATATACACACCCGTCCGCGCGCGAATACACATACACGCACGCACGCACACGCACGTACGCGCTTGCACGTACTCACACACGCGCACAAGCACGCAAACCAACATACAGGGAATTCCCTAATTTATCACACTACTTCCATATTCTGTTTACGTTTAAGTCAATAATCTACGTAGTTATTCAATGACATCCGATTCTCCGTCATTTCAACTATCTTAGTGTCTCTCTCTCTCTCTCTCTCTGTCTGTCTGTCTGTCTGTCTTTCTGCCCCCCCCTCTCTGTTTGTGTGTGTGTGTGCTCTAACAGACCCCGAGAGGTTCACGGTATTATCTGCCTCACTTCTCCTCTATTTCAATTCGACCTGTAATATGGTAGATCCTTTGTTTTAGTACACGTAAGAAGCTTAACTCAGACAAACCTCTTACATTGCTGTACTATTTGCTTTGTGCTATGTAGACTGGTCTCCTTCCTGTTCCTTATACGAACAGTTTATTACATCTACATGTATACATTATGCATATATATATATATATATATATATATATATATATATATAATGAGAGAGAGAAAGAGACCTCACCTAACTGCAAACAAATATACACGTACGCATGCACATATTGACACGAGACTTCCCCCCCTCCCTCCCTCAAACACGAGGACACGGACGAAAATTCATTTCTAGGTAAGGTCGGTATATTAAAACGAGGCCGTTATTAGTCGGTAATTTACTATATACAGAACTAAGGTGTTCTAATGAAGAAATGCCCATCAATCAGAGTCCTAGTTGATTAAACATCGCTCGTTCCGGATAGGAATCTACGGTATGGAGACGTTATTTAATCCATACACCGCCGTGGGATGTATGAGAACCTCGCCTCCTTTCGGCGCGAATCCACTACTCTTTCCGGCGGTTTAGACAGGAATTAAAACATTTCATGAGATTCCAAAATGTCGATGTAGCAGTTTTCGGGATCCGTTCTGGATCATCGAATCCGAAAGTATTCTCGCAATTTTAGAATTTTCCCAAACGAAGTAATTCCTTGAATTTCTTTGTCACCGATTGATCTATCGACAATGGTATGGCAATTGTACGGTTATAATTGATACTATTTCGGTAAATATCTAGTATTCCGTATAATCTAAAAACAACGTTTTGTCTTAATTGGGTTGGTCTTCTTGTCGGTTGGAGTTGGAGCTCTTCCCGACAGCAGAATGGTATACCCATATATACCCAACTCCACAATGACCCTTCTCTCGGAATGTGCATGTTCTTAACATTTTTCGACTACAACTTTTCCATTTGCTTTGTCAGTGCTACCATCATCACCAGGAGCGGCAACGGGATCATTTGAGTGTGTGCGCGTGTGCGCGTGCGTGCGTAAATGTTTGTGTCGATGTGGACACTGGTAGATGCGGGCCGTTTCGGCCAACAACAGTGTGTGCCATCTTCGATTCGAACCCGGCATCCTTAAGCTTATCGCTGATTGTGCCGGATATCTAAGCCCGTGTATCAGAACCCCTCCTTCCGGCTTCTATCCCCAGCGGAGACTCTCCCTTCGTGGACTCCGCTCCATGGCCAAACAAACGGACTGGCGACCGGCAAATTGGGACTGACTGGCTCCAGAGCCTCGTGAGACCTACATCCCCAACACCGACATCTGTGGCCAGATGAACAATATTGCAATATTACTTTAGGAGCGATTTTATGATATGCCGGTGACTGACATATTCGTCGCCATCGGGCTCAGAATGTGCACTGTTCTCCGTGGATTTATCAGCGCTTCTATCAACCCCTCTCTCCCACAAACCAGACAGGATTGAACAATGGACGAACATTTTTGAACACTCGACAGTCAATCATCCCTAACCATAGGCGATTACAAGCCATCGGCGGACAGCCGTAGAACAGTCTACCGGCTGTTTTCCTGTCATTTCGGCCCCGGCGTATATCGTCCGGAAGAGGCAATTTTCGGCGCTGACATTTTAGCACTTTCTCGCCGAGTGGCCACGATACGTCACCGTTCGTCACCATCAGTGTCGACCCCTGTATATCTGTCATAGTGTGAATCTCATTCCACTTTCTTCACCACCACCGCGCCCCCCCCCTCCCCGGTTGTCGCCGTCGCAGATCATGCGTTATTCGTCCAATTCGGCCTCACTAAAGTCCATCTCGACCCGTCTCGTCCCAGAAGCCGGCGATCTCCCGCTTTAATGGATACATTATATCGCTATGGTAACGTCTTTTCATCGTCACATCGTAAAATGTGTGGCGCAGATGATTCCGTAATGCCCCGGGATAGCTCAATTTTAAATATTCAAATGGTGAAATATAGCAGCAGATCTGTCGATGTACGGCATATCGGCTGTCTCATAGACGCCAAGCCAACTAAGCCAATATGTATGAATATTTCAGTCATCGCGATTATAACAAATTCGGGAGTATATGAACGGATTTAGAACCTTCAGAAGTAGTTAATCTCGCTTCGGAAAGCCATTTTGATATTCTACTGAAGCTAATCTATATTTAGTACCACGTTATTGTCGTCAACACATAAATACGATCATTTCACTTTATAAATGTTTAACTTATTTTTCCATTTAGTTTGACATTCCAGGACTTTGTGTTTTTTGTCGTATCGACGACTGAAAGAAACACAAGATATAAACAACAACTGAAAGGATGAATCAACGACATTTTGGAAAGATGGCTACCAATTTTGAGCTAACTTGTAATTGGCATAGTCAGACCTGAGACTGTGTAATTGATAAAAAAACCCGGATATGAATCAGTGAGTGTGAGTGTGAGTGAGTGAGTGGCTTGTTTATCTGTGGTACATACCACATATCACAAACACCAGTATAAGCCGGATTTGAATCCATAACTTGGAGATATACAGCCTAACGCGCTAACTACACAGCTTTATGTTTCGGACTGACAGTAATCGGAGAGGAAGGTCAAAGAAGATAAAGGTTATAGGTCACTGAAGTATTATCATTAGATACCGGCATGATGATAATAATGATGTTGATGATTATGACGATGATGCTGCTGCTGATGATGATAGTGATAATAATAATAATAATCAAAATTCATGATTCATGTTCTAGGAATCTTCACTGACTTAGTGATGTATAGTAGTAGCTCGACTTCTTTAACATACATACGGCATATTGTTATTTAGCTAATTAATCAATATTATAATTAATATATAGTTAAAAGAGGAACAATGTAGAATGATTCAATTTGCTAAATCGGTCATGTGTAATTCGTAAAAAAGCCCATCAAATCCCCCCCCCCCAAACCGTCCAATAAGATGGACTTCTTCTATCGGTCAGCTTTTATGTTTCGATAAGTGCTATTGTTACCAAAGCGATTTACATAATTCACGAGCGTCTGGAACCCAAATACGACGCCATCGTATGTTTCAGTTTATGCTTACAGAATGATCTCAGATACGTTTTATCCTCAGTAAACACAACAAATACTGTAAACGTTTTACACTCCCTTTATCTACACGTTACGCTAGAAACGTTTGAAGTTTTATCGTTTTATGTAAAGGACCTTTGTTGACGATACTCTCGTGGTCTTTGTCAGCTTTAAGTGGCATGTCTTCAGCCAGAAACGGCTAACAGGTTGTCAGTGTAAGTTAACACCGATCTGTAATGTTTCTTTGAAAGGGAGGAAAATAAAAGCCGTCATGTGCTGATTTATATTTTAGACGTTTATATAATTACTGAAGATGGCTTTTATTATCTAGCTCATATTATTAATTGATTGCTATCTTACGATTACGGGACGTCTGCGTGATCTAGTTGGTAGCGCGTTGGACCACAGGCCACTACCACCTTAGTTCAAATCTCGGTGTAGGCATATCTGAAGGGTGTTTCATCTTTGACTTCGCTTCATTACCTTTGGAGGTCGCTCGGCCAATTTAGCCTACCATGTGCCAAAATGTGGCCGTAAAACATCAAACATCAATCATCATCCGATTACATTTGGGCGATAATATGATAACTCAGCTGTACATAATTTGCCGACTAAATCCCATAGGATCACAACAGGTGTCGCTGCTGTGGCTGTGTAATCGTTGTTATATTATCATCCCAGAGATGACTTCATTCAGCACGCAGAGTGACTTATATATCTAAGTAAACGTCAACATGTCAGCACTAACAGAGGCAGAGTACTATAAAAAGTAAGTTTTTAGTCGTTTGTGGCTTACATAATTACGATGGCTGTCGGCTCGGTGCCACCGTAAGCCAAACATCAACGGAACAGTAAGCCATATCGTCTTGGCATCACGTGACAGCTGAACCCCCCCCCGGGATCTCCCACTCGAAGACAACATGCCATCTCATCTAATTATTACTTTATGGCGTTCTTTGGACGAATATCGGACACGGAGAAGCGTGATCCGGGAAAGTGTCCGTCTAAATTCGTCCTCCAAATCGTCGGTCTGGTCGTGGCAGTTAAAGGCAAGTGGTCGTCTTGGCCAATCCGGCCCTTAATGGCCGACTTTGTGCGAGTAATGGCCGTCTGCCAGTGGCCGTGTTGTTAAGTGGCGGTCAAACGACGTCAACATATCGCCCATCTGGTTAGTTGTCGAAATGAATCAGCATTATTGTCAAATGATGACCGTCGAATAAATTATGAAATCATCTACTACTGTGAGAACAGATACTGAGAATCTGCTTAATATATGGCTTTTGTTGTTTACGGCATCGCGATTTGGGAGGTGGTTGTGGGTGGGGGTAAATATCGGCAAAAGGAAGTGTGGGATATTTTTCATTAAAACGTACTCGATTAAAACCTTAGAATAATTTATTACTGAAAGTTTAGAAGCTTAGGATAATTTACCAACCATATATGGTTTAAATTTCTCTCTCTCTCTCTCTCTCTCTCTCTCTCTCTCTCTCTCTATATATATATATATATATATATATATATATATGTGTGTGTGTGTGTGTGTGTACGGTGAGAGGAGTTCTGATAGCGGAATGGCTTGAACATTACGTCGCGAACCTTCAGGACATGGGTTCTCATCGGGCTAATAACTGTCTTTGAGTAATGTTTCATTAAACACTCCTCAGCCATGTGTCCTAGATATGGGTAGCCCTGAGGCTAAATAAACAAATGAACCAAATAAGAATTGTGTCATTATTTAGTGAGTTCAGTTTTTATGTTTATTTGTTAGCATGTTTATATGTTTATATGTTGATATGTTTAAAGATTGATATGCTTAAATGTTTATATGTTTATACGTTGATACGTTTATATGTTGATATGCGGTATTTTTAACATCGAGGGAAAAATGGCTACCGGAAGCTTTGCCAAGAGAAAAATGTGTCATTACGGAAATGTTTATTAAGATAATGTCGTCATTGGTAGAATATTGACGTCAGTTATCCTGATAAATGACGTCATCATTAAATGAAGAAAATGTTTGATTAAAAAAACTATCAACACAACTTCTCTGTTCGTCGTCATAAATTAGGTCATGGTACATCAACGATAGGGTAATTTACCATAATTTTGAGTTTACTGATCCCGGATTCATCACTCATCACTCATCAACTCAACTCAACTGAGCGATGAGTCATTTCTTAGACGAGAAATGTGAGATGTTGCTGTTGCTGTTTTGGTAGCCATTTATTTGTATACAATTGACGGAATGGTTCGAGGGAACTTTAAATTTAAAGAGCTGAAGTGAAAACTGCAACGTTCTTCATGATACATCTATACCAGGATTCGAACAGCCGATGCTAATGTTTTGTGGCCACCCGCACCACTAATTATGCTATGAAGACGGTATATATTTAGACTAGAATGATTTACTGTGAATGACGAGGCCGACAGCTAGAATCTGAGGGCAGTTGACAGCAGAAATCTATAAATCAAGAACGAACAGGGTCTAATGCAAAAAGTCCTTAGATATAAACGGAATATAAACCGCTTAGATCGACGATTTTGCATTAAGACTGGAAGAAACATTTATGATTTTAAACTGGCCACGAATCAAACTGTTTACATTTTTATTTCTCCTACCAGGTGTCAGCAGTATCCGATCGCCCCTTTGCTTAATTGCCTCAAAATCAGTTCGTCCACAGAAAAAGAGACATTTACAGAAATGAATTTACAGCTAAAGTCATCTTATATGGCTTATGTAGAGCTACATACACGCGCTCATCTATCGGTGGCTGTCTCCATCAGTTTGACTGTCAGTCAGGTTATTTGAAGAAGAAGAAAAGAAAACACCTGCTCATAAGTTACACACTTAGACATAAACGATCTCTCCTTTATAAACCAATCACTGTAAGTGAGACGCTAAGCAGTTGCTGAAATACTTGATATTATATATTAGGATAAACCATCACCCACCCTTTCTCTAATATGGTTCTAATTCAATTTATGGAAGTAGGTTTCGAAGGATGTTTTGATATGTTGATGCTTTGTACCTGTTGCCTCTTTATATGTACCCTAAAACACACACACACACACACACACACACAGAGAGAGAGAGAGCTCATCATTGAACGAATCTACAAATCCGTTGACAATTTTATAACCGCTCGAAGTGTCAGGACCAGCATCGAGCTGTGGTCATAATTCAAACAGATTGTTGCTAATATTTACCTTGATAGGACACGCTGTGAAGGTCATGATAACAGTGTTATGACCATGACTGATCCAGATTGAGACACTTCACTAACATCCAGATCACTTTGGATGATCGAAACCGTCATCACTTCGACACATTGTCTAATATTTACATTACAGGATGAAGTAAACACGACCAACGGTTGATGATAATAGAAATCGGACTGACTAAGACAGATGTCACTTACCCTGGAAATCAACTCCAAACATCTATCAATCTGTCACGCAGACGCACACGCACGCACCACGCACACGCACGCACGCACGCACGCACGCACGCACGCACACGCGCACGCACGCACACGCACGTATACACAGATACATACAAACGATTCTGTGTTATGTCACGGAATACATATACAGGGAATATACACAGTTTTTTAGTGAGTGAGTGGGTGAGTGAGTGAGTGATATTTATACTTCACTGCATGAATACCACCATCGTTACTCTTTCATATAACTGGGTCAATAATGATGGTGGTAATCATACAATGAAGTATGAATCATTGTTTACTTCTATTGTTTACAGACATACAGACTACATTATTAACTCAGTTATATGTACGATGTCAAAACAAATGAGTGACACCCTTCATTGATTAGTGTTCTTTTTATCACTCGTACAATTAACATAAATTACGCAGAATTTAACCTTACAAATAATGAATAAATGCAGCGAATGGGAGGGGGGGGGGGGTGAAGAGGAGATAGCGCCAAGGAATAATCCGTAGAACAGCAAAGATGTCAATGACAAAAGGTGATGCGCTTTCAAATGGAACGACCATTGACCTGAATGTGGTGTTTGATTGGGCCGACATGACCAAACAGCTCTGACTTCCGGTAGGGGAAAAGGCAATGTTCAAGCGGCTGCGCTTCGAGTTTTAAACCTACGAATACGGACAGTTATTGTGATGTGTGGATTATAATTTTGTGCGTGCAGAGAATCTGTATTACTCCTCTCCTATTATATGCCATGAAATGTGTGAATGTCGTTTTATGCAAGTCCGTAGATCATTGACCTGCCGGGGGTTGTCGAAAAGGCTAAATATAATAAATAACAGTTAATATTAATTTCCCGCCAATCCCCCCCCCCGCTTTAACAGCTATTTTAAATGTGTTCCTTATACTTACCGATGAAAAGATATCCAGTTTGTATTAGTTTATAAACCTGATTTTGCAGTCTGTGTTTCTATTTCCACGACCGGAAGTTGGGACCTGTTTGTCGTGAAATTGGCGGCCGTGTTCGGTCTAGTTTTCTTTTATGTCAATGGGAACGACACAAAAATGGGTTGAAACAATGGGGATTCACCAGACTGCTTTTACGCTTTTAACGTTCCGTCATTAAAAGCGATGATGCGGTTTCGTCGTTTGCCGAAATGCGTCGGGATCTTTACGTTATCGCAAAGGAACAGGTTCCAGAATGGCTTTTAGCCACTTCGGGAAGGACTTGAATAATAAGAGGGCACTAGTCACCAGAGGGCCACCACAACACACGTCCGCGTCGTGGCTATGATCCGTAGAGCCTGACTGATCCAGTAGCAGTCCGGTGTTCTTGTGAAGTAGACCCGAACATAACGTGGAAGTATACTCCAGCGCTAATTGTTTGTTTTCTAATACTTATATCGTTGTTCTGTGGGGTTGTTTTCCACGGATGGGAGGATGAGGGTTGTGTTAGCTGCGGTGATTGTCTATGAGTGTAAGTTGATGCGAAAATTCATCAGAAAACGAACGTGTCTCGTTTATTTGATGAATCGCCCTGGATCAATTTAAGATTTTCCATTGAATATTGTACAGAGTCAAAGAAGAGCTAATTTTTGGTAGATGTGTTTAAGGACAAAACAGCTTCGTGTGTTGGAACACAATGTGTTGAAGACGTGTTAATTGTTAACACTGATATATGTAGTAAATGTCGGGTATATATATTTACTGGCTTCTGTCATATAAACTGTGTATCATATATAATGATGATTGATGTTTTACGCCCTTGGCACAAGGAGTAAATGGGCCGAGCGACTTCAAAGGTGAACGAAGTGAAAGACGAAACTACCTTCAGATATGCCCACGCCGGGATTTGAAGACGGGTGGTAGAACCACGGAGGCGCCCTGTATCATATATATATATATATATATATATATATATATATATATATATATATATATATATATATATATATAATACACAACCGCACACACACACCCACGGACACACACACACACACACACACACACACACACACACACACATATATATATATATTATATATATATATATATATATAATTCGATTGGTAGTATATGTATGTGAATTATTAAAGTTAATTAGGCGTTCATATATCTGGTAATGTTTTAAAAGATATATTGGCAGTAAATAAAACATTAAATATAATTGGGCTGTCATATATCAAGTAATATCTTAACACTACAAGGATCAACATATGTACGTCAGTACATCTATATTGATGACACGTTGACGAATGTGACATTATCTACAGCTTAATGTTGAACCGGACAATCTGCTGGAGAACCAGCTAGTAGACAATTGATTTAGCAGAACTGAGAGAAGATTTATGAGTACTATCTGACTAGCACGCAGCGTTAATATAAGTGGCTCAGTTGCTCCCTGAAAGCTGTTTCAATTCAATTACTCGTCAGAAAATGGCAAGACATGTACGATGAGGTTCTCGTTTCAGGTGATTAAACAACACGTTATACGTCATCTATATAGCACATCACTTAATAATAGAGTATAATGAATGAGTGACGTAAAACTATTTATAAATAAGTACATATAGTAATTATAATGTTGTTGTTGTTGTTGTTATTGCTGTTTATTTCTGTTACTCATCCATCATACCCAACTTGACGTAAACACCACATAAACGACGACACAATCGGCAATTAATTTTTACCTAACGAAGTTAATTTCCATCTGACGGGAATATATTTCCCTCTCCGCTGAAATATACTAAAAACTCCCGGAATATTAATTTGACGAGAAGCCACTGAAAGTGAAAGAAGCCTCTTTTGGGAGAATGGCTACAAATAATCGGAATACGTCGTGAAACGATGAACGACACATCTCATTAAACGACAAACAAATGATTACTTCATCTTTATTTGCACTTTATTTGTAATAGAAATAAATTTTCAGGTGATCAGAAGCCGGGTACGTCCTTAAGTCTGATATGAATCGATTGGTATTAGATCGATTATCAAACGTGATTGGGCCTTCAATAATCTAGTAATGTTCTAACACATGCATATATCAGTTGATATCTATGCTCACCAAATCGTCTCATAGATTGGCCTGTGATAGCATTTTGCGCGTTTAGGATCATTTATCTCTCATAAATGATCGGATTTAACTTTTGGATGAATTTATTCTTTATCGATTTGGCGATGCCAGTCCAGGTTAATCCGTAATACTGACAGTCTACAGCCACTACCACGGTCCTGGTCTATGTGTTTCACAGTAATGTATGGTTCCACAAGTATATCTTATCGTTGCTAATGCGTCCAATCTAAATGTATCAGACGTCATTTCCCAATAAGAAGATCCAGATATTGCCTTCGACTTCTGCTATATAACAAACAGTATGTTATGTTTCGACGAAACGTGTCGGCGCTGTCTCCCCGAAGGCCGATGGTCAAACATTTATTAGGCTTCTGGTCCCGTCAGGATTGGTGTTTGTAATTAATAATGTTAGCAAAATCAAAGTCAACCGGAATAAGAACGGAAATTAAGGGCCAAGGAGAAAACGATGGAATTCGATTAAGCCTTCCCAAGGTCGCGTCTTGTAAGGACTCGCCACGACATTCTATCCAACGTGTTCTCGCCCAGAAAGTACTTGTACTACCGAAATCAACATCAATCATGTTAGGCTAAGTATTATTACCTGAAAGTACATAAAACTTACTGACCTTCAATATATATATATATATATATATATATATATATATATATATATATATATATATATATATATATATATATATATATATATATATATATATACTCTCTGTCTTCAAGCCTATATAATAATATACTCGAGATAAAGACTGCTAAAATAAAAACAACAAACTGAAGGTTGTAGTACACATCGCGATTAAGAGATATGGAACCATAATCTTCGCGATTCTGTTTATACGAACTGCTGTCATCATCGAGTGTCAACAAACCGTTAAGTGTGTCATAAAGTGGCTGTCATATCAGCTGACTTCCGAGAGTTCTGTATGAGGACACGACTACGTGTAAGTTATGACCCAGTTTGTGGGATGTTTCTTTGGGAGCAACCCCTCGGCCATGGGTCCCAGGTGTGACCAGTACTCAGCCTAAACCGATCAACCAACCAATCAACCAATCAACTAAATACGTATTAGACAGAACCCAGACCAACCATAAGAGCAGTATAATTGAGTTACTTTTCATTCATCAAAAGGATGAAATTCGTCAGTTCGGATGATGAAGCGCCTGTCAGACTTTATAAAGCACGGCGTTCATCTTCGTCCCCTACCCTTTGACTCTCAGACAGGTGTTTCACCATCGACATGCCACCAGTTAATCCATCTGCAAATGAATGGCTAACCTGGAATAATAGCTATACGCTTTACACACTAACACAGATGGGAATTGAATAAATTAAGTATAACATTACATTGGTGGTGTGATGCCGTCATATGGCTGATAGCATTCAGTCGTCATTGACAGTTCGTATACAAATCAGCTCTACACGTTATCGTCTACCAGTGATGGTGACCTTGGCGAAGGGATTAATGCCAGTAAGCCGTGACCTTGCCAGGAGAGCCATAAATTGAGATGTTAATGTATTACTGGTAGACGGTTAGTGTTGTCACTAACGTGGAACGGTTCCTAATTAGGAACCGTCAGCTGGCGGAGAACTTGATCAACAACAACGACAAAGATATATTTATAAAACTTAGACATCTTTCTATACTCCACGGAGTGGGCGCCTCCATGGTATAGCGGTAGCGTGTTGGACCACAGATCACTACCACCCGTGTTCGAATCCCGGCGTGGGCATATATGAAGGTTGTTTCGTCTTTCACTTCGTCTCAGTACCTTTGGAAGTCGCTCGGCCCATTTTGCCTACCTTGTGCACAAAAGTGGCCGTAAAACATCAATCATCATCATCAATCATCTATACTCCATGGAAGGGAATGTTCATATATATAATGAATGCCCCATTTTGTCGGCTCTGAAATGGATTTAAAATTTTCAACAACCAAACCCTTCCCCCCCTCCCAGAAAACAAACAGAAAAGATATCGCGTAAGCCAAATCCAACTTATGCAGTTAATTAAATTTGTGGCTCTGAAGCGTTCGTATAAAATTCAGATCGTAAAGTTTCGCGTTTCCATCAAAATTGTCGGAGCTAAGTTCGATTATGTGTCGAGTCTTATGGTGGACGCTGGGGCGCCTCCGTGGTGTAGTTGGTAGCGCGTTGGATCACAGATCACTACCACCTGAGATCCAATCTCGGCATTAGCCATATCTGAAGGGTGTTTCATCTTCGACTTCGCTTGATTACCGCGTGGCCGTAAAACATCATTCATCAATCATTACGATGGACACGATGATCATATAGGGACAACGTCTTTAATATAAACATTGCGTCCGCTGCAATTCCCCTTTTGAACATTGTACTGGTTTACGTTAATTTCTCATAACGGCATTATGTGAAATAACTAACAGTTACACAATTTCATAACGAACCACTTATATTTATGTTGGTATTCGAAAAAGACAAATTTATAAAACACAAGTGATTTTTACGGAATCAGTCTAATATTGGCCAACCAATAGAGACGATTTAATTTCCTTCTTTCTATTGGTGAGAGTGGCTTACCCTTTAAAAGCAAACTTTGTTTCTTCGATGAGCCCAATGGAGTATGAACGAAACTTTGTCTCTTCGGTGAGAGGTAACGTCAAAGTATATTACATAACCCGATGGAGCACGAACGAGAGGTTGTTGGCAGTTCTCAGTTACATTCGTGTATCTCAACTAAACCAGCTTTATACTTGTTGTTCGTTGCTTGGGCAGCTATATTAAGTTAGTCCCGTTATGTGATAATAGAAGCTTTGAGAATGGCTTTTAGCTAGATTAGAATAGGGTTAGAGGTCGACTTCAATTTGGTACAATGTCATAGTTGTGATGTGTAGAGTCTAGTAATAATTTCACGTGTCTGTGAAGTACGTCAGCTGTGAAGTACGTCTTTTGTAATATTGAGGTATATAGCTCGTTACTAAGATAGCTTGATCAGACTTACTTATATAACCTTCTAATGTTAAATATATGATTTAATTCTGTACTTCACGCTTCATTAATAAAGAATACACCTGTCCAGCTTATCTTTGTTTATGCTGATAACACATACGTGTAATTAAGAGAATGCTGAATGAGAACGTGTACTGGACGTGTCCTGAGCGTGTACTGGACGTGTCCTGAACGTGTCCTGGACTGAAACACCATGTAGTGCTCTCAGTACTTAAAGATGGCAATACGTCATCAATTATTTTATGACAACAAATCTTACGTCGAATGTGTTTTATGTAGAGTTACGCGGAAGTTTGTTTTTAAATTGTAGACCTGGAGTTGCCCATTTGGCTATTGAGATTGGTAGATATACAATCACCCTGATGAATAACCACAAAGTGAAATTAGTATTAATAGTACAATAAAGAATAAAATTGCTGGCTCTTTGTTAGTATCAATGAGCTGTACAATTACAGATTTTAACGCGGCATCATCAGCAGATGATGATGATTGATGATTGGCATTTTACGACCACTTTTGTGCACATGGTAGGCTAAACCCCCAAAGGTAATGAAGCGAAGTCAAAGATGAAATATTCTTCAGATATGCTCACGCCGAGATTCGAACTCAGGTGGTAGTGATTCGCGATCCAACGCGTTAACGATTATACAAAGGAGGCGCCCTGTCATCAGACGAAGGAAAATGATTTCACATTTTCCATCCGACGACAAAAAGCTGAATACAAAGTGTTAATGTCTCACTATAAAACTTTACTCTATAATGTAATAGATGTTATATATGTGTCTTATCTAGTTATTTAATTTAGTGTGCTGTGAGTAGACATATATGTCGGGGTTCGAATCTCGGTATTACGGGTGTGTGAGTGATGTTTCATCGGGTACACGTCCCTCGACTGTATGCGGCAGGAGAGGCGAGCGCCGGAGTTTAACAAATCAGTAACTCAGCTACAACGTGAGTTAATTAATTATTAGTCATTTCTAGACTTATTTTATTTCTATTCCGTAATAATTAATATTAATTTAGGACACCGAACCGTCACGATACATCAACGTAAGTGAACCTTTGGTTCGAAAGATAACACTTCCTGGTACCCCCTTTCTGGTCAACATGGATCAATTGGCTGAAATTATCTTCATACACAGCAACAATAATTGGTGATGGACTAGATTGGCTCAAATAACCTTCTTTATCATTCGACGTAACGTTGAATACGTTCTGACTAACGCTAAATCTGTGTCCCATTAAAGTGCTACAAGAATGCGTCACGTTGGCAGTAGCTCGATGGTGATTGTATATAAAGATTGTAGGGATATCGATGGAAGACGATAACGGACACAATGGACCATTAAATCCTGATTGTCGTCCAACGAAATGTCCAATCGTTCTTTGACGACTCGACGTCTCTCTTCTTGAGAAGAGTTCATTGTGATTCGTGTCCGGTCAACTTACTTTCGTATTTGAATTTTTTTAAATGAAGGACGTAGAGTGCATTTATCTTGAATCTATTTAACTGATACGCAGTGCAAAGCGAACGTCTAAAGGACATTGCATTCGAGAGAGACAGAGAGAAACAGAGATAGAGAGGGGGGAGGAGGAGGAGAGAGAGAAACATATATATATATATATATATATATATAGATAGATAGATAGATAGATAGAGAGAGAGAGAGAGAGAGAGAGAGATGAGGATGAAAGGTTTTTCTACTTCTATTTTTCGTTTAGTCATTGGAGTGGATCTTTAGTCTGTCCGGACGTTGGTCATGGGAGTGGATTTTAGTCTGTCCGGACGTTGGTCATGGGAGTGGATCTTTAGTCTGTCCGGACGTTGGTCATGGGAGCGGATCTTTAGTCTGTCCGGACGTTGGTCATGGGAGTGGATTTTAGTCTGTCCGGACGTTGGTCATGGGAGTGGATCTTTAGTCTGTCCGGACGTTGGTCATGGGAGTGGATCTTTAGTCTGTCCGGACGTTGGTCATGGGAGTGGATCTTTAGTCTCTCCGGACGTTGGTCATGGGAGTGGATTTTAGTCTGTCCGGACGTTGGTCATGGGAGTGGATCTTTAGTCTGTCCGGCCGTTGGTCATGGGAGCGGATCTTTAGTCTGTCCGGACGTTGGTCATGGGAGTGGATCTTTAGTCTCTCCGGACGTTGGTCATGGGAGTGGATTTTAGTCTGTCCGGACGTTGGTCATGGGAGTGGATTTTAGTCTGTCCGGACGTTGGTCATGGGAGTGGATCTTTAGTCTGTCCGGACGTTGGTCATGGGAGTGGATTTTAGTCTGTCCGGACGTTGGTCATGGGAGTGGATCTTTAGTCTGTCCGGCCGTTGGTCATGGGAGCGGATCTTTAGTCTGTCCGGACGTTGGTCATGGGAGTGGATCTTTAGTCTCTCCGGACGTTGGTCATGGGAGTGGATCTTTAGTCTGTCCGGACGTTGGTCATGGGAGCGGATCTTTAGTCTGTCCGGACGTTGGTCATGGGAGTGGATCTTTAGTCTGCCGGACGTTGGTCAAGGGAGTAGATCTTTAGTCTGTCCTGACGTTGGTCATGGGAGTGGATCTTTAGTCTGTCCGGACGTTGGTCATGGGAGTAGATCTTTAGTCTGTCCGGCCGTTGGTCATGGGAGTGGATTTTTAGTCTGTCCGAACGTTGGTCATGGGAGTGGATCTTTAGTCTGTCCGGACGTTGGTCATGGGAGTAGATCTTTAGTCTGTCCGGACGTTGGTCATGGGAGTAGATCTTTAGTCTGTCCGGACGTTGGTCATGGGTGTGGATCTTTAGTCTGTCCTGACGTTGGTCATGGGAGTAGATCTTTAGTCTGTCCTGACGTTGGTCATGGGAGTAGATCTTTAGTCTGTCTGGACGTTGGTCATGGGAGTAGATCTTTAGTCTGTCAGGCCGTTGGTCATGGGAGCGGATCTTTAGTCTGTCCGGACGTTGGTCATGGGACTGGATCTTTAGCCTATCATCACTTGTACCACAGAAGCTCCATGCCATTATTTTGGAATTATTAATTCGTCCAAGTTTGTCTCGTACAGCGATTATCGGCTTTTATCTAATCAATGTTCATTTTACAATATTTGAGCCACGTCCTGAACAATCACTGCAATATCAACCCGACTCGGCCCTGGGCGGATATATATTACAATATATATTGCTCAATAAAGCTCCCATATGTCCACTCCGATATTTATCGTCTGGATCCTGATGGTGTTATATAACTCGATGCGGACAGAGCCATAATGTAGAGTTGTGTTTTGGTCTGTGTAACAAACAAACAAACAAACAAACAAACAAACAAACAAACAAACAAACAAACAAACAAACAAACAAACAAACAAACAAACAAACAAACAAACAAACAAACAAACAAACAAACAAACAAACAAACAAACAAACAAACAAACAAACAAATATCAGTCTATAAATGTCCTCCCGTTGACGTTGGACCGTGACATAATTTGATAAAATGTAAGAATAAATTAATTATCAGTGTCAAGATGGATTCTGATATAAAAGTCGGACTCGCTTAACTTCTAGCTTTCTTATCACTTGTAAAATTAATTCTTTGACAAATTCTGAAGAAACAGTACATCATGGTGTCAGGAACATTTAAGATGTCAAAATTATATTCTAAAAATCACTTGAGACGATTGCTCTCACCCAAATAACACCAATTTAGGCGCCTTAACCACTGCGGGATGGGAACGTGCCTCGTTAGGTCGAAAAAGACGCCAAAATCTATTATGTGTTACCCGTATCACGTGTTACCTGTGTCATGTGTTACCTGTATCGTGTGTTACCTGTATCATGTGTTACCTGTATCGTGTGTTACCTATATCATGTGCTACCTGTATCTGTGGGATGATACATCCGATTATTTCCATGGAAAGTCGCTTCTCAGCTATTTGTCTCACTCACTCACTCACTCACTCACTCACTCACTCACTCACTCACTCACTCACTCACTCACTCACTCACTCACTCACTCACTCACTCACTCACTCACTCACTCACTCACTCACTCACTCACTCACTCACTCACTCACTCACTCACTCACTCACTCACTCATCAAATAAATCCTCCCACCCACTCCCCAACCCACCCACTCACCCACCTACCAACCCATCCAACCACCCACCCATCCACCCACCCATAATGAAGTACGAAATCCAACTGATTATTGTCAAAGACGCCATCTCCTGCCAAGTCCAGATAGTTCTGTGTGTGTGTTGGGGGGGGGGGGCATTTAAGAGGTTGTCTAAACGAGGATGTTGTGATGTTGTTAAGAGATATCTATATCAGATGATTCTGACACTTATCTAGTGTTAGTGTCAGACTATTTATACGATAGCTGCCTATTGAAGTATCATATAAATAGTTATCGCTTGACTTATGACGAATCTAAAATATATCCGTTAATATTATTTTGTCTGTCATTGGGTAACGGAAAGTCTATATACGGAGTGTGTGGATTAGGTTCGGTATCCGGAAGCTGGGAAGCTATTTCGGAGAAGAGCCTCGTCATTTGGGTGACTTTGGGAGGGATGGCGGAAAGTGTATGGACATCCGTAAACCTTCCATCAACCCAGGTCATCCCTTGTGGCAGCCACCATAAAAAAGAATGCAAAAAACATGTTTTTATTACCATAGCAACCAAATGTGTGCCCTTTAAAAACCCCGGTAAAGAAACCCGACCAAACATTTTACGTTCGACGTTGGCTCTTCTGGTCATCCCACTGGCATTGTTTATACAAGAGACGACGGGAGAGGGGGGGGGGGGTGAGGTCGTAACCAGATTATACGTGTTAGGTAGATCATCTCCATTAGCAACACGTTGGAGCTTCGGCTATCAGCTACCTGTCTTTGTCTCAATTGTGTTGGACTTGGTACTCTCCTATTATGTATGGTAATTAGATTTTTCCGGCTTTTTACCTATCGACCTTTATGGAGTTTGACCATTTGTTGTAATGTTGCACTTTGTGCATAAAGAAGAATGTAAAAGTCGGAATGATGACAGAAACATGTAGTTGGTCTATTGTTATGGTAATTTATATTTTGTAAATGTTGATATTTTATTTATGTATTTATACATACAGTATATGACACTTTACCATGTATTTATTATACAGTATATCCATCTCACCTGTAATTAAATGATAAAAATGCCATTTCGGCAAGCATTATAATTTATATTATACAAAAATATGAACCTATATTTTGCAAGTTGGTCATGAACCATGTAGAAATTATTAACAATAATGTATGGCGTTATATTGGAAGATGGAATATTTAGGAATGTGTAGCCTCTGGGTAGATATTATCTTATCAAATCCCGTACTGTCTTGCAAATATCTAGCCAGAGATTTTCCAATAAATCGTCGAGATAGGAAGAATTAGATACGAGTTCAAACAAATAAGAAATTTGGTTTAAAAAGCTTTTTATTTTAACAAGAGGGTATATAAAATGTGTGATATTGATTGAGGTGTGTAAATTTTGTATATTTGTTGTTGTATTATCAATGTAGTATATAGTTTAAAGTTTACCAAAATCAGTTTTTAAAGGTACATCTTTTAAAAATGCAATTAATAAGTGGAGGAAGACAGTAAATATTCAATATCAATGACTATTAAACCGTCCAAGTAACACCTTTTTTATCCTATCCTAGATAATTGCCTCTATTTTTTAAATGGTCTTTCATTACTTTATTACCGGTTTATTTTGGGGGGGAATATTACTTTCACAAATTTCTAGCAATTAATTTGTACACAGAATCGTGTCCCTTAACGCCGTCAGTTTTTTAATATAAAGAACCCACCTGAAAGTCTAAGGACTGAATTACGTAACCATGTATTCGATTTATACTCGTCACTTAGAATTTGCGAACAAATGTTGATTAAATTAACTCGCAAAGTAATTATATCACTGATAGATTTGTTTTGGGAGGGGGGTTTAACTTTTTGTAAACT
>JAODUP010001067.1:90000-100000 GCA_025642065.1 Paralvinella palmiformis
CATCATGTCTATAATACGTTGTAAGCTTATATATATGTCGGTGCTAGTAACAGTATTAAATAATAGAGTTACCTGGAATACTTTATTGATAGAGTATTAATTTAGAAGCTGAGTAATCTTCGGTTCGAACTCACCATCCGGCTGGAAGTCTTTCATGTGCTTACTGGTTGATGCGGGTGTGGAAAATACGGTTTGATGCCACCCGGAGTAATGTTTTAGGTAAATAAAACCCATTACCCAAATTTTAATATGGGGCGTAATATATATATATATATATATATATATATATATATATATATATATTCTATTGCAGATACCTTCATCTTGGCTGATGCCATGACAGTTGTACGTTCGATGTAGCATCCCCCACTTTGTGCAACAAGTATCGGGTGTATAATATTTTTTTTTATTTAGAAACACTTACCAGTCGAAGGTTACTTACATCGTTCAAATTTCTAATCAGATTTTGAATTCATCATATTTGAGGAATGACTATACAAAAATTACTCATTACAGTTTTGATCAATATGACATTTGTTCTCCGGATGTGTGTCTGGAAGTTTTCCTCGATGAGAAATTTCATTTCCATTTAGTTTATCCGAAACTCGTCACCACAACCGAGTCATCAATCCCGTGAATACTGAACCAAAACAAACACCGTAAAGTGGTTCCGTTATCTCGGGGCTCCAGTCTTCCAGATTAACTAGAAGTTGGTCGAGTTTCTCTCATTGACTCAACGCAGCAACCATCTCGAAAGAGGGAGGGAAAAGATGGCTTAGCTGTTTTTGAGGATAACTTCCTGTGTTTGCAATGGTTGGTTCTTTAGAGGTTTGTTCACCGAAGCGCGTTAAGACGAGACCGGAAGATATGCCGGGACATTATATCTCGACGGAAGTTGATTTATTGTTGCCATGGTAACATCATCTCGGACGGCGGTATACGGGATATGTCGCAGTCTTAGAAGAGGACAACAACAAAAAAACTGGTTATTCTGTTGATAATAATGTTATTGTTGATTGTGGTAGTGGTGTTAGTGATAGTAGTTATTGTAGTATTATTGGTGGTAGTGGTGATGGTGTTGATGAGGGTAGTGGCTGTTAAGGCGATGTTTGGTACTGGTAGTGATGGTGGTAGTGTTGTTGGTCTTAGTAATGGTGGTAATGGTTGTAGTGTTGGTAGTGCTGGTGATAATAGTGCGGTTGGTAGTGATTTTGGTATTGGTATTGGTAGCGGTGCTGGTGATGCTGTTGGTATTAGTAGTGGTGGTATTTGTGCCGGTGGTAACGGTTGTGTTCGTAGTGGTGTTTGGTGTTGGTAGTGGTGCTACTAAGCACTCAATCCGGATTGAAGAAGTCTTTGTCAAAATGATGCTTTCGGACTTCACATAAATTGTTTTGTAGCCAGAACGAGATAAGATAATTGCTGTAGCTTAGATGAAACTGTCTTAAAAGAAGGAAAACATCTTGGTAACATAATTTAAACGATGGTTGGCACAACGCTTGCCGTATGACAGACGTAGATAAAACCAAATTATCGCAGAAAAGAGAATTATTTCTGAGACAGTAAATTAAAAAAAGAATAGAACTGACACGAAAACTATATGCGCATCTAGTAATCTTGTTGTAGGACATTTATCTTTTTGAAATAATAAATTTTATATTTGACAACTTTAGTAACGATTTGGCGTATTCATTCATTATAATCCATTCTAAGGCTCTATAAAATCCAATACTTTGGAACGATATTCCATCCGTTGTCTATTTAAACTTAATAAAACGCAAATTTATTTCAGCACGGATTGTGAACACGTTTAAAGACGAGAAGAGTCGTATAATTTTAAACTATCGCCTTATAAATATTTCAAGGGGTTTTCTACGTGCTCCAAATCGGCCATCTCTATGTTATAACAGCCAACGTTTAAAAAAAACATCGACGTCCCGACAACTCAACGTTCCGACGCCTCAGTGTTACGACATAAATTTTTAAGTTAGCTGCAAAGTGTGCTCAGAAACAGGACATGTTTATATCGTATCCCAGTAGCTAAACTGATGATACCTTCTATTGGTCTTTTATTCATTATTTTCTCCACGATGCAGCATCTTTTCATCAATTATATCTTCCGGGTTTGTTACCTTCCCGTGTCACTTATCTTCCTCATTTCTTTGCGTGTACTCTACCTCAGAGTAATTTATGAACACTCACTAAATGGGTGAACATATTAGTAAAAAGAGTGTGAATGTTTTAAATATATAAATAAGTGAAGGGTGTAGTGTGATGTTTCAAAGAAACACGTCTAAAATCATCAGTTTAGTTATCTATCAGTTGAAAAGGATATAAACAAAAAAAGCTGCTCAGCTGATCCAGTTTTAACTTTATCTCTAATTTTAAGCGTGATACAAAAATATGTACGTTTATGCTATTTTATTGTCATTTAAATCAACCAGGATTACCTCATAAACCCATAATTATAATTAATATAATAACAGTTCCATACAATTCTTTTTTTAAATGGCGAAATGTTAAAATACAAATTAATCCGTTAATCAACTGGGTCCCACTGTCACCATTAGTAACATAAGATGTTCGTGTTGACACGTGACTAACATATAACATTAGATAAGATACGATAAAATAAGAAACACTTTTTAAACCAATCTCGGAGCAGAACTTATAATGATAGGAATTTGTCAGGAATTTAATAGGAACATGTACACAAGATGAAATACTTAAACTACATATTATTGAAGAGCTGCAGTCAATCAGGTAGAAAACTCTTCCAGAATTGACTGCTTCTATAGGGAACATATCTTAACCTTTTACCAGAACGTATATAAAGAAACAAGGAAATAATATGTTTTTTATTGCCAAGATGTCGGCATTCTTTGAGCAAACAAACTTACTTATCAAATTATTAGGAATAACTATAAGTAATCCAATTAATTTCCGAACTTTTTTACATATTTTTGCAATTACGATTTGATTTTGAGTGGAAGCAATAATATAACACTAAATTTAATTACTTTAAATGTAATTAATTTAATATTTCAACCATTTGTTATTCAATCGATATGGTAAAAATACCAATTTGGTGAAAGCATCATACTGGGCAACTCTACTGGACAGATAACACTGGAAACGCCACATAATCATCTTTAATTGGGAGAATTCCACAGATGGCTGTACCCATGGAACGAGTCGTTATTGAACAAAGGTCGTTGGCATTATTTCATAAGGTGCCTCTATGGTAGTAGACCAGACACAAACTCGGATAGGTCGAACCATCGGATAGGTACAAAGAGGGCAGTCGACAGAAAGAAACATTCGAATAAAAGGATCATAAGCCGTTAAAAGGGCCTCAGATATTGCATAATAGATCAGACTATTTCGCCTAAAAGAGCCAGACTTGAGGAGCAGATATGTATCTCTACCGCGAAGCGTCTGGCACAGACAAGTCGACATCAGATACTGAGGGCAAAGACACCACGTATTGTCCGATGTTTTATCAAGACGCCATTAAAACGCTCTGTAGCTGTTATAGTTTGTATAGGAGACGACTAAAGGGAACGTTGTATTAAAACTACGATGTCCGAACATTGGATTGTTGGAACACCGGGACATATGTAACCTAGTTTATAACGCAACGCGTCGGAACATCGAATTGTCATAACAAACCGGGATCATGTGAGGTTATCCCAGTTCTAAAAACGGTTGACAGCCAATATATTATTATATTATAATAATACCAATTATATATCGCAGCTTGAGTGTTGTTATAAATCATGTCAAATAATAAAATCACATAATTTGCATATTAATATAACTTCTCGGGTCAACTGGTAACAATGATACTGGTTACGCTGTTTACCTGTAACTGTTTATCCGGTTATGATTGAGTGAATCGGTATTAGTAGGATACCCAAATGTGTACAATTCGCAATAAACTTACTCACCTAATTACATATAAAACATCTTTTCCTAAATTGTTTCACTCGATATTGGTCACGATTGAGCCACTCGACGATTACAAGGACATCACTTCTACTGTCTTGTCTGATGTAGATATTTCTTCTACTGCTCACCATCTCCATAACAAACGATATTAGGAAGTGATGCACTGATACTGATTCTTCCATTTAAACTGTTCAATGTCATAATTTCTGAGCATTTATCTCTGTCTATGTCATGATCGCTGAAGCCGACCATTTGATGGATGATTGGCAATCGTTTTACTAACATCAGTTGCTATATCTCATCCTTACTCGTTGTGGCTACGTTATGGCTGAACGAACGTTGTTCTATTTACCACAACGCTAACAACAGACCCATATTCGGCAATATATCGTCGACTTAGTGGCGATAACTCAGAGATAAACATATACTCATAATATTATCAGCTTTGGCTCGATGAAGACCAACAGACGAATGCCAGTTTGGACAGTCGTAATCAATGGCCGAATAACAGCTCGGAATTATTAGCCAGTGCCGAAGAACATCCTCCTGTACTCTGTGGTATCCGAGAAGATGTTAGGACTAGTCTACAAGTGTAGAAGATATTACTATCAGTGCTCATCCTATTGATTGTGGATCTAAAGGAAGGCGACTCAGATGAAACTCTATATTTAGGGGTGTGTGTGGGGGGGGGGCTGACATTCCGAGCACAAGGGATTATTGCCGATCAATAGAGTTTTGTTAATATTTAGTTAATAATTCGAGAAATAAAACGGTCGGATATGACGTATGTAATATTTACAATCCGCAATCACTGTTCGAGGACAATTTTTCGTAATTAGTCAATCCGGGTATCAAATAATACTGAAACAGTGTCCTATCGTCAAATAGGACAATAACTTCTCAGATCGGTTATCGGGACAAATCCGGATTAATTTGTGGGTATCAGAGTCTCATCTGTTACAATAATCCATACTGCAGCATTATATTAGATATAATCAGAAGGCGCCAAGGTCACAGGTGAAATTTTGATATTCCTGATCCTTATCGTGAATTCCTTCTTGGGATAAGCCAAAGGACGTGTTAGGGAATTGGTTCTTGATCGGGATATATGACTGTGACGTATATAGCCGAGGAGTGGCTCCTAAGGGAAACATATAACAAATATAGGTATGAACCAGATTCGAACTCATAACCTGGAGGCAACGTTCTAACTGTTGGGCTATAGGGGTAAGGTCAGGTGGTCCCGAAGGCCACTTAATCAAGAGGTATTTAATTTATCATATATATATATATATATATATATATATATATATATATATATATATATATATATAGTGAAAGAAAGAATGTAATATAAAGAACCCTTGCCCTGTGTATGATATATTAGAATGATAGTTGACTGGCGGCTTCTCATTTCAAACTGATGGTTATCTTCACTTCATGATATCAATATATAACATATTTTGTCATATGACGTCAAACACTGTACATTAGCAGCCAGACCTAGGTCAGTGACTAACAGATCTAAAGCTGAGATGGTGATCTTATCCTCCAAATACATGGCTATACTATTCTACTGGGAGTGATACTCTACCATTGTTAATAGACTGTATTATGTCACATCTACAGTAGGTGAGTGTGGGTGTTTGTAGGCAGTGACGAGCTATGAAGGTATGTTCTTTACGGATATAATATTATATTAGCCACAATCATATTTAATAATACTACACGTACGGTGTTCGAATAATGGGGCCACCATTACGAAAACCTGTCTGATAGTCAATAACAACAATGTGGAACCAACGTTGATTCAACGTCATACAATTGTACCATACAATTCATTTAAGCAAGTACAGTGTTTGATATGAGAAGATCAGAGTTGCAGCGTTCATATAGAGGATAATCCTTCGAAACATAATAAATGAGATACGAACACTGGCTAATATAAATTATTGAAATTGTCAGACTGGATAAGATTATAAGCCTATCGGGTCGTTATTCCATGTTTGATGTATTAAGTGTTTGTATTTTCTTGTTAATCAAAATTCCAGTTATATGTGAGCCGCGAGAGTTGACTTCACATATACGTGTATATGTTTAATTAAAAGTGGTTTAAAGAATAATAGAAATATTGCATAATATGCATATTTTCATCTTAAGCTTTTTGTATGCTCCATTTTACTATAGTCTACATCTTCAAATTAAAGATCTGAATTTGATTCCAGACTGTAAGCATTCTGATTGAGAGTCTGTCTGGATATTCGTCGGCTATGTAATAAGGAATTGGAGAACGTCTTTTTCCGGTCGAATCCTTGGGGTTCACGACAGGTCGAGGGGAAGTTTTCGTTTTGCTAATACGTTGTTTACCGTGTGAACGTGACTTAAATGATCAGTGGCTGGAACACACACACACATAAAAGTCCATGGTTTGTGGACAGCACAAACTCAGTTTGATAAATGGACGCATAGTTAGAGACACGCGTTCACGCACCTCAACACCCCTTCTCATACGCACACATGCCTGCACATACATGCATGCACGCACAAAGGCGAGACATAAACGTCCCAAATTTATTCGGCGTTTAGTCTTCTGATGAATCGTCCAGAGGTTGTATTAGAGCGATAGCGAGAGAGAATGAAATAGATAGATAGATAGATTTAGATAGATAGATATAATAGATAGATAGATAGATAATAAAATATATATATATATATATATATATATATATATATATATATATATATATTACACACACACACACACACACACACACACACACACAACACACACACACACATACACACACACACACATACACACACACACACACACACATACATAACATACATACATACATACATACATACATACATACATACATACATACATACATACATACATACATGCATACATACACATACATACATACATACATACATACACACATACACACATACATTATTATATACTTACAGTGATATACAGAAAGACTGATTGAGAAACAGACACACAGACAGACAAACAGAAAACAGAAGCGCGAATTCTGACCAATTAACGTTTTTTGGTAAACGATCACATTTTTCTATACATAACATTCTACCTTTGGGGTTATTCACCGTCACACGAAAGATGATCTATGTGACGTCATCCAAACATGGTTAGCATTTAGGTCATGTAGCCATGTCTCACACAGACACGTGCTCCACATCTGAGTCATAGATCAGCCACTCAAATCAGAGGCATGACGATGCAGAGAAATCCAGAACGGGGGGCGTCACAGACTCTTGTATTAAGTAACACGAGGGCTATCCCGATGTAAGGGAAGACTTAATACGTCGTGGGAAATATTCCACGACCACGACCACGGTATCGTCCGGAGAACAGAGTCCGGTCATATCTACGCCGGATACGATAAAATATAGCAAACCGTTTCCTGTTTGACAACGTGTCGCCTCTGAGAGCAAGCCTGATCCACGGATAAGGTCATATGTTGCCGGATTAGGATAAAGGTCAGAGCGATGGCGTAGCCGGAATGACATTCCACATCTGGACACCGAAATCCCGAACTTATGACAATCGTCTACTTGATTAAATAACGTCCTTATCCTGTGTTGGACATTGGTAAAAATATAAACCACGAAGGATCCCGATTGATACTAATTAGGTCACTGGCTTAAAAAGATGCCACACAAATGTATTATAAACGAATGAATCTCACACAGAGTTAGGTCAGGTACGTTCGTTTATAAATGACGCCCGCAGTTTCGTAACAGAATTGACTTCCATTCTCTAAATCATTTTTGTTCAGGAAGTATTATGATTCAAGAACAGAGCAAGCGACAAACTATTGAGCATTGATGAACCACTTCCGGTAATCAGACTGTTTGTGTCAACGGTGTGCTATCTTCATCAACATGTGGGTGTATGGTGTGACCCACAGAGCTCGGTACTGTAGGTCCAAATTAAAACTATGTGATGTATTCAAAGCCTTCGGAGAACAACATCAAGCACGATGGACTAGATTATCACGTTTATACGGATGACACCCAGATGTACACATCTTTAAAGTCTAGGGATAATATCGCTGAACGTGCTGCTCTAAATTGTGCTGAGTACTGACTTGTTGACATTGAGACTTGGATGCACCACGACATGTTGAAACTGAACACTAACAAAACGGAAGTGATGCCTTTTACAATGTCAACCATGTGGAAAATATCTCATTGACTCCATCAACCACATTGGTGTTCGGAACACTGGAGAGCGCATTATATGGAAGACATCTCATACAAGCCATATTAAACCAGTACTGAAACAGTACTGTGAGCAACACAAAATCCTTGTGTCTAATTACAATTAAGGCTCTGAATTATCAATCGCCTGCATATATAAATGACATGATTAAAGTATATCGACCAAATCGAACTATCTAATCTCGGGATTCACTCACACTTGTAAAACTAAAAGTAACAAGTGTAACACGCGGACACGGATGTGTTCATCCTGTAGCAGCACCAAGTCGATGGAACACATTACCCCCATAACACCAGAGATACCAGAATACTGAACACTTTTAAAGGTCAACTAAAACTCATTTCTTTCAAGTCCATTGTGGTCATTAGTACTTCGAGTGACCTGTTTTATTGTATAATCTTCAATCAATTCCTATGTTATATTATAACTTGGTTTAAAATTTCTAATATTATTAATTATTTTGATGTCTGTAATATATGATTTTACTATGACACGGCATTACATTGTGAAGGACTTCTGAAGGGGATTTATTCCAGAACTGGGTGTTATGTTGTTTTTTATTCAATAGAAAATGTGAAATCTATTTGACAACCATAAGGAAGTTCAGACATTTTATTGACCTCGTCTGGTTTTATTACGAAATAAATTGTTCTAAGTCGGCTTAGTCGATATTTGTCAAATCGCCTTGACATCCACCAATATATCATATTGGATGATCCGACACCTATTCTCTGCGGATATGTTATCACGTGACAAATATGTCCGGATTATCCAGGTTTTACTGTAATTGAGCATCGGGCCCAGATATCGGATTTGGAAAGTGTGTGTGGGTTGGGATTGGGCATAGGTCAGATTTGGTCATCTAGGCATCTGCCTGAGCGTAGGCGCTACGTCCCTACTGGGGACTAAAGGGGGGGGGGAGCACTTTACAATTCCAACATTTATAGGATAGATTTGTGATGTCTTCTAGCGTCTTGACTCACTGTATATGTACTAACGGTGGTAGAACTAGACATGGGGGCTATAACACTGATACTAAAAGACAGAAGATGATATCAGGATGATTAAGGATGGAATAAGATGAATAGATAAATGATACTACAAGTAACGTCTAAGGACTAACAAACGGCAATAGACTTAAAATACGTTATTCTCTTAATTAAGATTATTTAAAAAAACTACTTTTTGAACGTTTTCATGTATATTTAAATTATTTCATAATATATCTAGTTTCGAAATTGCCTCACTCACTCACTCACTCACTCACTCACTCACTCACTCACTCACTCACTCACTCACTCACTCACTCACTCACTCACTCACTCACTCACTCACTCACTCACTCACTCTCACTCACTCACTCACTCACTCACTCACTCACTCACTCACAGTAGTACTGTGGAGATATTATCTTTCATCACATACGCATGACTATTGATCCATAAGGCAGGATAGCGATAAGCGAGTTCTATCCATTCGGGATGTAAACATACGAAACTAAATTATTGATATCCCGTGAAGGCTGACTCAGCTCCTCTGACGTATGTGTCTAACATCTGTATATCTATGGGGAGTACTGTGAGTGATAAGGGAAAATAATGTAAACTGTTTACTCATACGCTGATCTATTGGGAACATCAACAACAATAACAACTATAATAATATGAAACAAAATGGTTATTATTGAATGTTTACAAACTAACACGAGTGTGTTAACCTGTTGACTATAACACACACATACACACACACACACACACACACAGATTGTGGTGTGTGCGCCCGCGCGCGTGTGTG
>JAODUP010001067.1:102500-120711 GCA_025642065.1 Paralvinella palmiformis
TCCTCTCTCCTCTCTCTCTCTCTCTCTCTCTCTCTCTCTCTCTCTCTCTCTCTATATATATATATATATATATATGCATATACAAGGGGAAAATGTGAAGTATTCCTTCTGACACCCGTCGGGAGTTTGAACCTAAGGACTATGACTATGTGGCAAACTGCGCTACCAGTTAGGCCATGGATACGAGAGAAAAAACAAGATCCTCTAATTACAGAAGCGTCGACGAGTTTCATAGAAACATCTGTTATGTGGTACCCATTTGGGTACTGGGTATCTTGTAATATCATTTATAAATATGCATTAACCACCATGAATGTGTCGTATGCGAATAGTGTTACATGGCGATTTTTTAAATACAAAAAAACCGGCACAATCTCTGATTACAGTAACCAAAATTAAAATGTCACGTGACATTATGGATATTAATATGAATGAACACGAGATCTGGGCTGCTTTACATCTTGTGTTTGTTTTATTAACTGGGATGGCAGACCTTTCATAGCTTCTGGAGACTTATTTCATATATAAAATGGTGACGGCTTGCCATAAGCAGGAACGGGCACATGTTACCATAGTAACTAAGCAAACAAAAACTATATTAAGAATCTGAGTTTATGCGTGCATTAATGATATCGGATTTCCACCAGGAATGTCAATATTATGCCATATACAAAATTTATTATAATTGATCACTGATTATCAACGCATAAGGGAACCAACTCGACAGATTCACGTATTACATATCTCAATATTTATTAGCTAATCTTTTAAGAAACGGGGGAGTTCCGATGGCGAAGTGGGTAGAGTGTTGCGCATCAAAAAGGCCAGATATTGGTTCGGGTCCAACCGAAAACCAACCGTTGTGGGGGTATCTCTCTAGGAGGATAACGTCCCAGGTGTGACCAGGACGGAAGCCGAACAAAGAAGTCACTCACAGTAATGGAACAGACAGGAGTACCTCTTCGCATCAGGTTGTACTTCAAAGTAAATCTTAAAATTATTGTCTTTCCGGCGACTCTTAAACAAGACGACGAATAGCGTAACAACCAGATTGAAGCTGCTTCCGAGAAAGGGGTTTCTTTTTCCGCGCGGCCGTTAAGGAAATAATGGAATACGCTTGTTTACATGATGAAGTATGTCAGCTGGCTCCGATTCGCGGCCACCGTTCATGAATTATTAATCGGGGAACGTATCTCTGGCATCTTGTTTTTGGCCGCGAATTTACATAAAGGTCAAAGAGATATATGAATAATTAACAAACGACACATATTAAGTGGCGGTGCCGGCATTGTTAGCGAGCTTATATCAAAAAGCCGTCCTCGCACCACCGGACATGACATTTGTCCATAAAACCCGCTGGCCATAACAAATAAGATACGACGCTTGAGCACGAAAACAAATATGGCGTGCAGGGTTTCGCCTTCTATTTTGGCGAACTTCTTATTTTGACCGAATCCTTGGATGAGGAATATGATTTTGATCTTAATACGGCGGATGGCATCCTAGTTAATTAGTGACGCCTTAATTGCGAAACGAAACAGATAAGGATTTGTTCTATTTATTTATTAATATAAACACCCCGTAAATTAGGATAGATAAAATTAATATCAATAGATGATACACTTTGATAATTTTTTTTTATAAATAGCTATGTATGTATATAAAGATAAACAGATAAAACAGATCACACACACACACACACACACACACACACACACACACACACACACACACACACACACACACACACACACACATATATATAATGGCCGAAATGGCAGTTTATAACGTGGCTGGCAACTTCAAATGAGGGACACGTAAATGATTTGTAATTTACAGCTTCCACAGAGAGACTAATTCTATATAAATTTAGAATTTAAAACAAATAGCATGTTCGGTGGAGAAAACCATGCCAGTTGCCTACTATAATGTCATGGCTGAGCCGAGAACTTGCGGTCTCCCGCACAGAATGACCATAGCCATAGGTAAATAGTCTCACGCTCTACCTATGTGGCCAAAGAGACGATATATATTATATATATATATATATATATATATATATATATATATTATATATATATATATATATATTCTAATATACAAAAAAACATATATAGGTGCACAGATTAATAGGGTTAACATATGATATAGAGAAGACAAAAGTTATACTTAACATTTAATAAACCAGTAACAACGTATAATGGTAGAGATAACGATACGAATTATTATTAGACAGAGAGATTTATCATCATCTTATAATAAAAGTTCTACATCAAACGTCCTGTGTGATGGTTGTTGCCGATCATTCTTCATCTGGAGTACAGTAATGTCACATCCTCCAAACGGCTTCCCTGTGTCTTTCACGCCATCAAGTGTCGGAGCAATGGCGAATGGTGGTGGTGGTAGGGGGGGGGATGGTGGGGCACGGGGGTTCTCATAACTAGACGTGTTAAATCATTAATCAGATCAAGCATTTAAGCCGAAGTAGTCGCCGACCTTCGACGAGATGGCTGACCAAACACGACGCCGACATCCGGTTCCGGTTGCGATAACCGCGTAATATCGCGTGCTGAGATAAATATCTCCTTCGTAAATCAGGTTTGGTGGTGGTGGTGGGGGGGGGGGATGGTGGCTTAACAAGGGGTCCATCTAATGATCGTCGGAGAATGAAGACGCGCCTCACGTAACTAAGGAGTCGTGAGGACGCCCTACCGGCTATAACACATATATGGTCCACATATCTTCACCACGATATAGGTTTAGCTCCTCGGGGCTATTCGGTCTTATCGTCGAACGTTAACATCCATCATGCGATAAAGGTCGGCATAAAGCGTGACATTCTCTTGTTTTACGTCCATAATAACAACTATACGTTTAATAACAAAGAAAGCCGACTTAATGCAGCTCAGACGGGAAATAATGGCTTCTGCTCGAGTACCAATCGCTCTAACAGATATGGAATGTTAAGTGAAACAAAGTCTACAGAACGACGTATACAGTCTTCATAATGATGATGATGATGATGATGAAGGTCCTGCTGATGTCGTTGTTGATGATGATGATGATAATGATGACAATACTACTACCACTACTACTACTGCCACTACTACTACTACTACTACTACTACTACTAATAATAATAATAACAACAACAACAACAAACAATAATTTTTCTTATTATTATTTTTCTTATTGTTATTATTACCTCTACTACTACTTTTTTATTATTATTATTATTATTATTATTATTATTATTATTATTATTATTATTATTATTATTATTATACTGTAGATATAAGTAAACATCATTATTAATCGTTGTCATCCAAACACGCGCCTCTGTGGTCTAGTTGGTAGCGCGTTGGAACACAGATCACCACCACCTGAGTTTGAATCTCGGCGTGGGCATAAAGGGCGTCGCATCTCTGACTTCGCTTCATTACCCTTGGAGGTCGCTCGGCCCAGTTAGTCCACCATGTGCACAAAAGTGGCCGTTAAACATCAACCATTATCACCCAAACATGCGATATGGTCTAAACTCCAATGTACTCGGAGTAATTACAATTGGCTTAGAAATATTGACAGATTAATGATACGTAATCCAAAATGATGTCTTAAATGGGTGACCATTGATATGTAAGCGAATGTGGAACATTATTACAGACACAAAGGGAATAATTTGTCTAATTCTGTATCTGCAAAAATCGTGCAATAAATATGTACTAATTTGGCATTTACTTAGAGAACATATCCAACTACTGTCAATGTCAGGGGTAGAGCAGTTTGAATTATATAATAATTACTCTCCTGTTGTCAGCTTTAAGAAAAGTGAAGGAGATGCGTTTTTGTTACGTGGTTGTCATTTTGTTTGTCAACAACTGAATGACAACACGGATGGACATACCCTCTCTCTCTCTCTCTCTCTCTCTCTCTATCTATCTATCTATCTACCTATCTAAGATAAAACTACGGTATTTTTCTATTTATTCTGGATTCTTGCGGAATTTCGACTGCTCCGCGTAGCCTTAGATAGCAATTTGGTGACGAATCCAAAATAGATTTTGGGAGAATAAACCTTTTAAATGTCTTACGAATAGCAGATGATCGAATTCTATTCATTGTCGGGAATTCGGCTGGCGTCGGCGACAAACGCACGGCGTCCCGGATCCATCACTTCCAGATCCGGAACGCTAATATAATAAAGCGACGCCGCTCGGTGACGGCTAATCGAATCCAGACGCCAGTTGATCAGGGTGATGACACTTTAGTTGTTTGTTTTCTATTATTCCAATCACATACGTTCATCTGATGTTATCCGTCTGATTAACTTCCTCCTATCGTTACGTCTACGACGGTAGCCCACTAGATGGCGCCAGCGTGTTAAGGAAACCCGAGCAATACTGCAGATTAGCATTAAGTTCATAATCAGCGTACAATGGATGCCTCTCCCGGGTGTGATACGGTACTGTCACCGTGTGTGGTGGTGGTGGTGGTGAGGGAGGGGGGAGGGGCCGGGGAACGTTCGGCTCTCTAGTGGTGGTTTGGTGAGAAAACCGAAAGTTGGGTTACATTCGTTTGGCAGATTGAAGATGTTTTGAGCAGGTCTTTTTGAAATGAGGGATTATGGTATAAGGACACAGACAGATAGCAAGACAGACACACAGACCGACAAATAGATGGATAGACAAATAGACAGGCAGCTCTGCAAACAGACAGACAGACAGACACGCTCGCCCGCATATACACATATTTACTCAAGTAAGTGCGGACGACAAATGCGCATGAGAGTTAAAGGCGATTAGTGAACTTTTGTACACACAAACACACACCCACACGCACGCACACACGCACGCACGCAGAGGCACACACACGCACAGAGAAGAGAGAGAGTCAAAACATGGTATTAAGGGAGTTGTCATGTGATTTTATTATTTGGACAGGAACTAAAACATAATGATCATATCAAACAGATGTTAAACTATTAGAGGGTTAGTGTTGTGTTTATGATGTAGAGGGGTGTATTTTAATTTAAATACAGACATAATATAACCTTCACAAATCTTCACCTTTTAAAAAGTTGAAGCCAGGACAGTTTTCAACGCTTTCATTAAATGCAAAAGCCATAACAAATTGTCCAATATGTGAAATCAGCAGAAATCAATATGTGAAATCAATATGTGAAATCAACAGATAAAATAAACCATTTTCTTGTTTTATAAGCCGTATGTTTTGTTTAGATGTCTGTCACAGTTGTTTAAAAGTCACAGAACACACAAATAATCAGCCTAATGATGGCAAATCATATAGGATGTTATTATGGGGAGATATAAATTATGGACTATTAAAGCAGAAGAAATAATAATAATAATAATAAACGTAATTGGCCTTTTTTTTTTAAATTTATATTGAAACTGATATATTGACACGTTAATCCCGAATTATTAGCCCAAAAAATATATAGGATATAATAAGATTTAGTTTTTGTTTTAAATCGGGTTTTCGAAAACTGTCAATCGTGCAATATTTCTGTCAATTTTCGACCAATCAACAAAACAATAATGAAACATTTTGGAAATTTTGTGAAAAGGTTACTGAATAAAATGACCCGTTTATTGGCATTTTTCGCCAGAAGGCGTTAATGGTTGTGAAGTTGAATGAATAAAGGGCGACTTAAATGAAGTCACGTGTCTTACGGGTATGAGGCAAAGCCACATAAGACCCGCGTGTGTTTGAGAGGTCGAGATATGACCATCGACTTGAACATCGAAACATTAAAATGATGGTCGGAATAGTAGGGATATAGTAGTGATGTAGTAGGGATATAGGTTTGTATCAAAGAGATTTACTTATTGAATTAATAGTGTCTGATTTTTGGAAGTACTCGGAGCTCTGGTATCCTGACCATTATAATATCGTATGTGTGTACGTGATGATTGATGTTTTGCGGCCATGTTTGTGCACACGATAGACTAAATGTGCCGAGCGACCTCCAAAGAAAATGAAATACCGTTCAGATATGCGCACACCGAGATTCGAACTCAGGTTGTAGTGATATGTGGTCCAACGCGCTACCAATTATACCACAGAGGCGCCCTATGTGTCTATGTGTATCTGTGCGTGTGTATGAATGTATTTGTGTCTGTATGCATGCCTGCCTGCATTAGTGCGTGTATGAGTGCGTGCATACATGATTGCGTACATACAACCACGCCTGAATATATTATTTGTACAGATTCTTCAAATATCCCAGTTAACACCCTTCCCTCTGTATTTCATATCTCTGGGAATGGATTCTGGATCCGAGGTGGTGCCAATTCTTGATGGCAGACAAACAGCATTGAAAGTGACAGATGGCAAAGGAGAGATTTTCCGGTATTACTCCGGATATCCCTGGCGGGGGGATAGACCGATTTGTTTCCCGAGTTGATCCCAAATCATCATCTATCCGACTATGACACGGGATACACGCGACATCGATGTCCCTATAGCCGGGATCTGATATGTTGGATTTCGTGGTACGAACGAAATGTGTCACTCCCCGGAGTGTGATGATCCTGAACTCTTTATTATCACGATCTATCCAATGATGGATCACCGTAATGTACATCAGATATCAATCAGTAGTCTTCATGGTCACGGTGTGTTTGTTCTGACGTCATACAGTAATACTATAAGCTTCCGACTGTCGGTGTTTAAATACCCCGTGCTATCTATAATCCGACTATTTACGGCGTTACCACCATGTTCGGATTATTCATGTTCGACTGTATCTGGATCAAATTTCTATTTTATATTAATCGCTCTCTGCATTGAAATCCATAATTTAAAAACTCTCGATTTATAGCTTAATACCTAGGTATATATATATATATATATATATATATATATATATATATATATATATATATATAATATATACTACTTCACACACACACACACACACACACACACAACACACACACACACACATACACACACACACACAATATATTATATATATATATTATATATATATATTATGCTTTTAATTCAAACTTACGGGGGCATTCAGATAGGGCATGATAGAGCATTGCCGTGCAAATCTTCAGGTTGTGGGTTCGAAACCAGCCTAAACCTACGTTTGTGTAATGTTTCCCTAAGGACTCGTCCCTAGGCTATATGTCCAATGTGTGATCAGCAACTACGTGATTCATAAATAGGTGACTGAATGAATATATTTATCCGTTAAGTATATGTGAATGTATTGCGTTATAGTCGTGATGGCGTACGGCTAAAGTAAGCGATTAGAAAACGGCAGTTCTTGGGTTCGAAACTGCCTACTGACTGCAAAAGGTAGGTAGGCGTATCCGCAAGTTAACAGGGCCATACATTAGTACTTAATTTTACGGTGACGGATTATTGTGTGAATTGGCAAATAGCAACGGTATACCCTCCTGTGAGTTTATGTTGGCGGTAGATTGTGCAGGTTTAAACTTATAGCTCTGAAGTAAATATTTCAGAATTTGTTTAATGGTTAAATATTGTTGGTTTACGACAACGTTTGTGCACGCGGTGAACTGAATGGACTGAGCGACCTCTTATGGCAATGAGTGGAAGTGAAAGATGAAACACCCTTCAGACACAAGTCTGGACGGGGTTTGAACCCAGAGGTCTGCAAAATATCTTAGACAAGCGGAGCTAGTTTCAAACATTTAATCAAATAAAAAATGTAGTACCTCAATGGATTATAAGTCATCACCAAATAATGGATTACAAGTCATCCTCAAACGATGGATTACAAGTAATTCCCAAATGATGGATTACAAGTCATCTTCAAATGATGGGTTAAAGGTTATCCCCAAATGATGAATTACATGTCCTCTCAAAATGATGGATTCCAGGTTATCCCCAAATGACAGATTGCAAGTCATCCCCAAGTGATGGCTTGCAGGTTATCTCCAAATGACGCATTAAAAATCATCCCCAAATGATGGATTGCATATTATCCCCTAATGACGCATTACAAATCATCTTCAAATGATGGTTTACAAGTTATGTCCAGACGACTACGAGATGGAGTAAAATTCATCTCCTAGTGACGGATTGCAAGTCATCCCCCAAATGAAGGACATCCTCAGATCTTCAAATCAAGATATTATTTCTACTACATGAGTGTCGACTCAAGTCAAATGACAAATGAGCTTGCAAGAAGATTAAAGGTGTACCATTTCTTGAATATTTGAAGCCTTTTCAATCCTTCAACACTAACCTATTTCTGATAAGGAACCGTTTTTAAGTCTGCATTATTATTATTATTACTATTACAACTACTACTACTACTACTTCTATTATTATTATTATTATTATTATTACTACTACTACTACTACTACTACTAATAATAATAATAATAATACTGCATCATCGTAGACCGACATTTAGATTCGCTACCATGCCCAGAAACACAGTCTAGCTTTAATGCGCTAACATGCACAGCTTCAATCGGCCGTATGTGCATCAGGTGCCTAGACCTAATTAGCCAGAAATCATCATTAAAATAAAAATTAACCTTTTCTATCCCGAATCAGGCATTTCGTATCTAACAGTAAACAGCGAATTAACCCTTTATCTATTTGTGCCGAATCAGTGACGGTAATTCGGCTAGCAGGTGCATTTGTTGTGTTTGGTTTTTCATTGGCTGCTTAAGATACTTCGTTTGCAATATTCAGCAATTAGGTCAAAACTATCAAAACTGGAGCTATCTAGAGCAATTTGAATATATTAAATATTGAATATATATATATATATATATATATATATATATATATATATATATATATATATTCAAATTCATACAATGGTATTTATAGATTTTGAATGACTGAGCCACTTCAAAAATAGCTGTTTCTGGAGTTGATGGAGATAAACGATCAAAATTGATATCTCGCCAGTGTGCCAACTAACTGTGGATGGAGAAAAAGAGATATTCTATTATTTAGACAATAAAGTTAAAGATGCTTTGTGTGTCACAGGTATCCTTGAAGACATAGCGGACACAATGAAGTGAAAGGGGTCGAATTTAGGGTCATATCACAGACACAATGGCCCGTCAGGAACGACGTCACACGGTTCACTACTCCGTGGTGCAAGACGATCACTTTCACAATAACTGCGTCTGGATTTCTATCCAGATGTCTGGCTGCTCTACGTAAACGTCTACGTTCGTCCACTATCGTTTTTGCTAACTCGTCTGTTTGGTTCATTACTGTAAAAAACAACTCGGGTAAAATGATCCAACTCTTCAAGTCCGAAGATAACCTCTTCCGAAATCCATTTTGTCTTCTGAAGCTAGTATCGTAAAAGGAACGTTTATAGATCGAGTGACACGATGTTTCACTTTAATCCAAATAATTAGTGGCAGACATCCGTTTATAATTCAGAACTAGCTACAGTTTGTTAAAAACATATTACGTTGGTATTAAGATGGTATTAATAATTTCATTTGAACCCAGAAGTTAATCCACTAAAATATACATAATTCCTACGTCAAAATTATTACTTTATAAACTCCTGAGAAACTATACCAAAGATTTATTTCTCTACACTCTTAGCTCATTTCTATGCCCTCGCGGTAATTTACGAGATAATTTCTAGATGTAATCACTGACAGCGAAATGATTCATTTAATTGGATGCTGATTCAGCAAGTTTAGTATCGCTCTCCAAGGTCAAACGAGACACATGAGTCAGCGGCGGTCGGCGGGTGATGCTGCCGGTCCAGAGGCCCAAGACTTCCTCCCCACTAGCCGCGGAATCTCGCGATTTTACATAATTCAATAAAACCTTACGAATCCTTCTTTTGCAAATCATCGAGTTCTGACCCGTTTACGAAACACGCCTAGATTAACCCCGGTGAGTCATTCAATAACCGGAACCCAGACTGTGATACGGTATAATAACATATAACACCGTGATATATTGTCGTGTATTGAGCTGTTATACTGATAACCAACATCGTATGGTTAACAGTAGCTAGCTACAGTGAGATCTAGATTTTTAATATATATATATATATATATATATTTTAATATATATAATCCTATGAACCCGGGACGATCATGGTTAGCGCTCATTCTGGGGACCTTTGTAATTAGCTTTCCGATCAGATAATTACATTATTTCTCTAAATGTCTGACGTTTGATTCAATCACATTCCAGTCATCGCTTTCTCGATTGATGACTAATTTAGCAATTATCTATGTTTTCAAGAACAAAGTGTACGCCGAGTCCTGGCTTAAACCTTCAGCGTAATATTGATCGCTGTTGATCGACTGGCTTCGATCACGATGATCGTACACGTGGCTATTTGGAGACTGGGATACCAGGATTTAGCTCAACCCGAAAACTGGACATCGTACGAGGAAATACAATGGACTTACCACTGAAATGTCGTGATGTAAAACTACATATTAAACCCGAGTCTTCTTTTTTTCAAAGCCAACTACGTGAAAGGCTAATCAGGAAGCTACAACATGGATGTGCTCTAATAGTCGTTAAGCCTATTTAGTATTCAGTTAAATCCTATAATTTTGTTTCATTCATAAGGAAGTTTTTTTAACATAACAAAAACGTTTCTATATCAATGCATTTCTTAGGCAGAATTATTTTTTCGACGTCACAGGATTTCATAATCATGGATTTTTTGCTTTAGTAGAATGCATTATAAATGTTTAAAAAACACGCAGATTTACCTTTTGTCGTATTTGATGTTTAAACTTTAGACGGTTATGTTGTTAGCAAATGGGGAAGGGTCAAGATATGGTAATGGCTCCCTTGCCAGATCGAGCGAGTGTTTCACCACTTGGTGAACAGATGGCAGCACCGTTTTAGCGATATCCGGTGTGTATAAACAAGCAGCCTCCGATGATCCCCCCCCCCGTAAGCTGACACTGCGATGAAATCAGAGCTCGACAAAACTTTCTTCTTTCTCATTCAAATCAATTCGACACGATTCATATAAGGACACAAGTTAATCAATAGAATGTGCTGAACAACATAATTATGTCTAGTATGTCATTACACCGAGATTTTTTTTATATGCCCGGGATCCCGGGAACACGATCATGACGACGATCTGTGGATCTTTGAGCCATCGGATGGTTGGATTTGGATAATGAAATACACATTTTCTGAATAAATCAGGTCAGTCCTTGCCATTTCAGACATAGATAAAATGTTTCTTGCTGTTTATTACTGTTTGATTCCTGTTTGAAATTTGGTCTTTTTCACACAAAAAAAGTTGACCGGCACCTTGAACACGTGGGATTAGGTCACGTAGCTCAGAGCACATATTTCACCCGGGAGTCTCTTGTCATTAGAATGTTAAATCTACCAAATGATATCTTACATAGCGCAGTTTTGGGATGATAAAACCAGCTACAAGTAGATGTGAATTGTTTTCACGTGTGGTTTGATTACATAATTGGATCGTTTCTAGTGCTCTATCGCCTGTGTATAGTTGTACTCATACTAGAGTATTTTAAAATGTACTCATATTTGTACTTGAGTGCATTGATAAAATAAATTCTCGTACTTGTACTTATACAATATGTGTACTCGAATACTTTCAGATGTAACTGGCTCCAACCTTGGTAGCATGTATAATGTCATCAATGGTAGTGTCCTTTTATGTGTTTGTATATATGTAATTTGTCATGTATATATCGTGTATACTTTTTCACCAAATGAAATGAAATTAAATCAACATATGTACTTTGTAATATCCAATTGTACCTACAGTAGACATGTAGATACAACGTGCATTATATTAGAGTCCATAGATCCATGCAAATGCCCAGATGATGTACATTTAAAATTAAAATAACTTTTGTCATTTGAAAACGTTATGGAATGCATGACCCCGGGTGTTGTTTGCAACGATAGCTATGTCGTCATGACGACGAAGCCAAACACTCGGCCTGCATGAGGAATGACGGTAAATGTCAACCTTTCAGACTACTTTTTCTCCCGTTATTCAAACAAAGACGAACCAATAAATGACACTGCATATTTCTACAAGATTTGGTATTACAAACAACACAAAGTATTACACTTGTCACTGTATAATTTGGTAGGGTTCAGGAGATTAAACTCGGTTCATAGGCGGGCGCCATGCTCTGGCTAGAGCCGGTGAATCATGAAAAGCAGATGCCGATACATCAGTTTGTTATGCTTCTTGTCCATTGAAAATCATGAAAAATACATTTAATATTTACATTTAAGCAGTATGTATGCAATTCTGTGAGCTTTTTCCTCGATGATAAATAAAACAAAGCAAAATTAAGATGTACAAGTCACTTGTTCAGTTGGAACTCCGCAATCGATTTGCCTGTAATTTGTGATCCTGATAGCATTGTGAGGTGGGTGTACCCCTGGAAATTGAATCAGCGCCATCTGGCGAGTTATACTGGGTATTTGGCCAGGGGCCTATTGAGGTCACCGCCAATGGTTTATATAAATATTTATTATTAGTTTAAATATTATTTTAATAAACGACCTGTTTCTTCTACAGTGTGTTGTTTCCAGATATTGCATACAAATAAATCGTAGAAATTAATCATCTAGCTCAACAAATGTTATGTGTTATATACATACATGCAAAAAAAGTGTTCTTGCCTCACCCACTCCCTCTACTCCCCCCCTCTCTCCTTCACTCCCTCTCTCTCAATATATATATATATATTTATTAGCTTCTGACCAAGTGATGTAAGATCTAATGTATCAAATCTTTCTGATGACGTCAATAAGTTATGTTCCATGAGTATAAATGGATGATGATGATAATGATGATTGATGTTTTACGGCCACTTTTATGCACATGGTAGACTAAATGGGCAGATCGAGCGACCTCCGAAGGTAATGAAGCGAAATCAAAGATTAAACGCCCACGCCGAGATTCGAACTCGTGTGGTAGTGATCTGTGGTCCAACGCGCTACGAGTTAGACAACGGAGACGCCCCACGACTCTAAATGGAAGCATCGTTATCAAAGTACGAGCGTATTTACCAATTATAACTCTATCAGATCGAAGTCATGGAAATGATGTTAAGAGGAGATTTTAATATCGACGTCTTTCTAAATATAATTGTAAACAGTAATATATATATCCAATTTTCTATCATCCGATGTCGGGCGATTTTTTATCAAGTCTCGCTCACTAACAAACTATCTATCACATTGTTATTTGGGGAACTGTTATATTATGTTCAATTTAGATGGGAATCCGTCATCATTTAAACAAAAGGTCCGCTGCAAATGGTTTATATATGTACGCCTCAACCATTTATAATGACGATATGTCTAGATGGGGGGGGGGGGGTTACGTCGAACTCGTAATCCATTTCACCATTCTGTTATCGATCTGTGTATAATGTTACTTATTGATTAATACCAGATCCAAAAATAAAATAAACTTATAAACTTGACTTGTGTCATATAAAATATAGCGATCTTTTGGAGATGAAATATGAGAAACAGCAAATAATGTTATAGTTCTGTTATATTAAATGTGACAGTCCGAATCGCCATGGTACGATATAGGTCAGCCGGTATCGTATTTATTCTATGTTTTAGCACATTAAATCGATCACAAATGGCATATCTGGAGTTGAAGGGCACAAAGATCTAAGATATTTTGATATAAATTAATGGTGAATTAACCATTAAACGTTATGAGTGCAGCTATTGTTGGAAACAGCAAAAAAACTAAATATTTCGTAAACTTAGAAGTATTAAGTAGGGTACAAAATATGTTCTACCTATATTGATGGATATTATCGTGAAGTTGAAAGAGCAGGTAATATATTTCCAGTAAATAATATCATTTTTTTAACTTACCACAACGTGAAGCTTAATATTCATGATTAAGAGGCATTATATGGCACAATTAATTACCGCATTGTAAATAAGCCAATGTTTGGGTCTCATATATCAACTTAAAATAGACCCCTTGCGCCGGTGTTCATATATCAATTTGACGACGCGTTAGGGATGTTACATCCGTCATTGCAGCAGTCTAGATGCCATATCGGGTACACAACAGTGGCTGTAAAACAACAACGGTCCCAATCAGAACATAGTATGTTAAGAGCTGTTAACAAGCATAAATCCAGTCAAAACGTCTCAAACATGGCCTTAATATATCCTCTAAATTAAGTAATTAATCAGTGTGACCATTTATTGAAGACACCTCGACAGATCATAATAGAGCTTTGAGTTTGTGTTCTATAGAAGTGAATATGTTTGAGAAGAAGAAGATGCTTCACAGCAGCTGGGAGACAATGACAACACTCAGGCTACCCAAACAAACAATTCAATAATGCAATGCAACACATCAATTTGTGAAATAACACACTAATACAAATAATTTAATACAAATGTATTTTGTCGTCGATTATAATATACAAAGCCTTTTGAATTAATCGGTTTCAGGAAACGTTTTTGTTTTATACTAAATCCACCTTAAATACAACAATTCTGGCTATTATTTTCCAGTGTTTATTATACATGTATATTAGTCATCAGTACCGTATTATATATAATAGCGATAGTATTCACTATGTTTAGTGTTTAAATGCGTGAAGCATGGATTCAATATTGACTTCCGTTCTATTTTGGGATTTTTTTCACGTAATTACTTATCGAGTTGGATACACTTAGTAAACACGTAACGTGCTACAATCTTAACTTTAATTGGATGCAATTTGAATGTCGAAATAGGGCCTACGGTAATAGGATTGTTTGTATTTTGTTCAATGATAAACGTTTAGTCTTACTGGAGCCAAACACGTTGAAAATATGTCAGGTTGCACCATTAAAAAACAAACAAATAGGGACAAATCATACTTGACAGGAATAATGCATAACCTTTCGTGGTTGCGAAATATGGGATTTTTTATTTTGGTGATTTTGCTAAGATACTCATAAGGTGGAATATTTCTAGACTTAAAGACGATGGAATGTGTGTGTGTTTGTGCGTGTGTTTGTGTGTGTCTCTCTCTCTCTCTCTCTCTCTCTCTCTCTCTCTCTCTCTTATATATATATATATATATATATATATATATATATATATCTTTCTCTCTCTCTAAATGGTGGTAATTTGATATAAACATGGTTTACAGAAATATTTATTTAGCAACAATTTATAAGCTGATAACATTCAATATTTACTAAAAGAATTCCCCCCCCGCGCCATATAATCTACATACTTAATTATTTAGCAGGAGAAAACTTTGAAACTTGGAGTATAATATTAGAATCCAGACAGATAAATGACATCATGAATTATCTCTGTTGTCATTAAAGACTGTCGTGATGCTCCTATTTAATCATATTATTTTGTTAATTACATATGATCCTGTCTTTTGTTTTGTTTTAAATGATGAACGTGATAATTAACTACACAAATTGACACTTTGATAATTAAAAATAATAATGTATATTTAATAAAGCAACTCTATTGGCAAGGGCGACCCAATGACGACGCACAGTGATGTCCCAATAATATGAATTTAATTTGGTGAAGGTAAACTTTAACGTGTAAGATTTTAGAACAGATATAAAAGAGACTACGTACGCCAACCACAAAGTTCGAGATGATGAACCTAACTCACAGTCACTATATTAGATAGGCATGCGGTCAACTCGGAACAAGCATTTATCGGTGTAAGACCAAATCAGTAATTACCTATTCTTATTTACAGATATTCTTTCATGCTTAAATAACTCCAATACACCGAACGTATTGGTGTAATTCAATAGTTTCAGCTCTCCGATGTAGATCTAGTTAAATAATAAAGCCCGCGTGACATAAGAAAGGAATATAACAATAACATGATTTAAAGCATCGTATAGATAGATGATGTTTGGTATTTTACGGCTACTTTTGTGCACATGGTAGGCTAAATGGGCCGAGCGACCTCCAATGGTAATGAAGGGACGTCGAAGATGAAACACCCTTCATATATGCACACGGCGGCACTCAGGTGGTAGTGATCTGTGATCCAACGCGCTACTAGTTAGACCACGCTACTAGTTAGACCCTTAAAGCATCGTAGAGACGTATATATGAAAACATGAAAACTGATTTAATATAAAAAGTTACATGACTTACATGTTTGCTTGTATATCAACATTGTATTATGTGGCAATTGCATGTACCGATTTAGTATTGTCCCGAAATTACCTGTGGGTAGCTGTAATAGTATTCTGACTGGATGGCATGAGTGTTCGGGATGGCCGACTAATGGACACCAGTTTACACATATATTTAGGTGCCATATGCTGTTGATAGATTTATAATTTGTTAGTAAAATATGGAAAAGGATAATGTGTATAGCCAACAGCGAGTATAAATTTCGAACACTTGGTGTGATATTATGATATCCCCAAGTATTTGTCACCAGAAGAATGACGTCAATATATGCGATCGTAAATATAGAATCAGTGGATTGAAACGGAGAAGTAACTTTCATAGAGAGACGAGCTATGCGTGTGTGGTTGCGTGTGTGCGTGCGTGCATTTGCAATATATATATATATATATATATATATATATATCAGGAGTCTCTACCACAAATATCAACAAGAACATCCATGTCCAATAGACAAGAGTCAGGATTTTTTCTACCTTAAATATCAACAAGCACCTAAAGGTCCAATAGACGACAGTCAGGAAACTCTACCACAAATATCAGCAAACACATGAGCATCCCATAGACGACAATCAGGAGTGTCTACCACAAATCTCAACAAGTACATCAACGTTCAATAGACAACAGTCAGGACTCTCTACTACAAATATCAACAAGTACATCCATGTCCAATAGACGACAATCAGTAGTATCTACCACAAATATCTACAAGTAAATTAACGTTCAATAGACGACAGTCTAGAGTCTCTACCACAAATATCAACAAGTACATTAACGTTCAATAGACGACTTTTAGGAATCTCTACCACAAATATATACAAGTACATTAACGTTCAATATACGACAATCTGGAGTCTCTACCACAAATTTCAACATGAAAATCAACGTCCAATAAACGACAGTCAGGAGTCTCTACCACAAATATCAACAAGTATATGAATGTCAAATAGACGACAAACAGGAGTCTCTACCACAAATATCAACAAGTAGATTAACGTTCAATAGACGACAGTCAGGAGTCTCTACCACAAATATCTACAAGTAAATTAACGTTCAATAGACGACAGTCTAACGTTCAATAGACGACAGTCTAGAGTCTCTACCACAAATATCAACAAGTACATTAACGTTCAATAGACGACTTTTAGGAATCTCTACCACAAATATATACAAGTACATTAACGTTCAATATACGACAATCTGGAGTCTCTACCACAAATTTCAACATGAAAATCAACGTCCAATAAACGACAGTCAGGAGTCTCTACCACAAATATCAACAAGAACATCCATGTCCAATAGACAAGAGTCAGGATTTTTTCTACCTTAAATATCAACAAGCACCTAAAGGTCCAATAGACGACAGTCAGGAAACTCTACCACAAATATCAACAAGTATATGAGCATCCAATAGACGACAATCAGGAGTCTCTACCACAAATATCAACAAGTATATGAATGTCAAATAGACGACAAACAGGAGTCTCTACCACAAATATCAACAAGTAGATTAACGTTCAATAGACGACAGTCAGGAGTCTCTACCACAAATATCAACAAGTATATGAATGTCAAATAGACGACAAACAGGAGTCTCTACCACAAATATCAACAAGTAGATTAACGTTCAATAGACGACAGTCAGGAGTCTCTACCACAAATATCAACAAGTACATTAACGTTCAATAGACGACTTTTAGGAATCTCTACCACAAATATATACAAGTACATTAACGTTCAATATACGACAATCTGGAGTCTCTACCACAAATTTCAACATGAAAATCAACGTCCAATAAACGACAGTCAGGAGTCTCTACCACAAATATCAACAAGAACATCCATGTCCAATAGACAAGAGTCAGGATTTTTTCTACCTTAAATATCAACAAGCACCTAAAGGTCCAATAGACGACAGTCAGGAAACTCTACCACAAATATCAACAAGTATATGAGCATCCAATAGACGACAATCAGGAGTCTCTACCACAAATATCAACAAGTATATGAATGTCAAATAGACGA
>JAODUP010001068.1:0-118461 GCA_025642065.1 Paralvinella palmiformis
TGCTGCGCGGAGATAATTTCTGAACCGATTTGTATTCGCTGCTTCTAGGAACTGCGCTCTAAGCACTTCTAGGAATAAGAACTTTATTAGTTTGCGTCTCCAGATCATTGTCTATAGGCTCTGGTTGGTACCATAACTTTCCCATCCAAGGAACAACGACAATCATAGCAGCAATAACAACAATAACACTAATGATGATGATCATAATTATTATTATTATTATTATTATTACAACAATACCAATAACAAGCGTTTCACACTGACAAATATATAACAAATAATTGCTGTTCTAAATGTTTAGGACCCCCCCCCCCAAGAAGATCGTATAGAGGTCTTTGGTGATGTATCTGGAGCACGTGGTATCAACACAGTGCAGTGCATATCTGGCGAAATAGTGCGTGAATATACTTTGCCAACTAATTTTCGCGGGCTTTTACCCTTCGTGTCACCGCCCAGAGCAGCGGAGGCGGAGCTTCATGGTTTTTAATGTAGGCTGGATTCTTGTTCTGAACATCTCGGTTTGAACAACGATCTACTGCGTAATACAGTTGGAATTCAGATAGGAAAATACTTCTGGTTATAGATTAGTTTCTTGTTGTTCAGCATATTCCACTACTAAAGTTGTTATTGTGAAAAAAATGAGAGTAAATAATTTTTTAGCGAAGTTCACTAGTATCGGTTATCGCATGAAAATTGAAATGGCGACAGGCGGGGTTTGTTTATACATGTTAAAATCAACTGATGGTTCGCGTTAATTCACGAGAAATATCCAAATGCAATATATCAATGCCGGATTATTGCTCTATCAATTAATACTTTTGAGTAACACAATATATCTCCAATTTGATGAGTATTTTCGATCCAAATAAAACACCCGTTTGTTTACTAGAATTATGCCATCTGAACAGGTGTTCTGCGAAATAAGTACCTCGCAAAAGTTGGACCTATTGCATGTAATGCGCATGCGTCAACGTTAATGCACATGCGTCAACGTATTTCTGTGCATGTCTCGATATTTGTCAACAATGCCGAAAATATTGGACCTTTCAGTTTCTGTTGTGAGAAGTTTTAGTTTATTTTCGAATATGCGGCAGTCTTGTTATTAGTGATAAACATTATTCAAGCTAGTTTTACTGATTGATCTGACTAAAGGCTTTAGCTGTTTAGTTCATCTTCTGAAGTTCTAACTTTGTGGATTCAGATGATCAACTAACTACTAAGGCAACACTAAACCCTGACTTGGGTTTGGCTTTGCTCTGTTAAACAGTCCCTGGTAATATCTAAATATGACAGAAGCCACACACAGTGAACTAATCTGCTGTATCAGATCATGCATCACCTGAATGTCTGTTTCAATTTAATTTTACTGTGATATCATATAAGCGATTATTGGATATTCATATTATTTGGAAGCCTATCTTCGATTATCGTTAAATATTGTGTTTACCAGTGTATCTGTATGTGGGTGATAATTAAATATTCAGTCAATAATTAGAAAAAAAATCTTTGATTGATTCGGATATTTATACACAATGGTCAGGAAAGGTAAAAATCGTGATTTACATCTTCAAGAAATTAAGTACTCACACTAATCTATGTTCGTTGAAGCAATTAATGAATAATTTTACATGGAAACAGTGATTAATAAACAACCACAGAACACTTTCATGTGAGGTCAGATACCATGCATTTCTTTTCATGTAATACCCTGCAAGGTTATTATTGCTCAATCTGTTTTCGAGATGAAACAAAACTTGTTGAACCTGTTTATTTTCTGATAATTATAGCACAGCGTCCTTGGCAACGTCAAAACACGCTTAGTGTGCATGAAAACCGTGATTAACAAACAACCACAGATCGGTTTTATGTGAGGTTAGATACCAGTCATTTCGTTTCATATAATGGCACGCAAAGGTGTGATTGTTTAACGTGTTCACGAGATGAAAACAAAAATAATATTTAGTAATTTACGTTTTGACAATCTCAGCACGGCGGCCCCATTTGATTGTTTTTATGCGAGGACAGATATACCAGTCCTTTCGTTTATTGTAATGATATGCAAAGTTATCATTGTTTAACCAGTTTTGAGATGAAAACAAAACTGGTTTTGTTCGACAATCTCAGCACGGCGCCTTTGTCAACGGTTTCATCAAAACACGGTTAGTGTGCATGGATACAGTGATTAACAAACACAGATCACTTTTATGTGAGGAAAGATGGCTGACTAGCACCACTGCATATTTATTTCAATACATGGACACCAATAATCTTAATTTATGTACGTTATAGACCTGGTGCCCGGTGTGTAGTCAGAACGATACAAACTCAGCACGATACAAACTCAGCACGGACCTGTCCGCGCCGAGTTTGTTTCGCGCGTGCGCAGTTACGACAATACAAACTCAGCACGACTACAAACTGAGACCCTGACACCTAGTGAGCTCCGGTGGCACTTGGTGCCAACGGTCGCAGGTTCGAACCCCGTAAGAGGTCGAAACTTTTCCAGGGATTAATTTCTCGGCTAACTACATCGTGGGTTAAATGACCACGTTAAATGCCGCTGCCGTCTCCACTGAATTATTTAAAATAAAGGGGGACGTTAAAGACCCCATGAGGACGTAAAACACTCTGGCAGTGACCACCCTCAGGCTATTTCGGCTCCATCTTTCCGTACTGTTCCCCTGTGAGTGGTGGGGGAGGAGATTCTCAACCACTCCAACATAGAGGCTGTGCTGATTAAGGTGGCTAATCTGAAATGTCTCCTTGAGCCAGTTCAAGCGCCTTAGAGTAACCTTCTTACAGGTTATATAGGGCGCTATATAAATTTTGTATATTATTATTATAATTCCAGTAGTGTGACAAATATGGTAGTACCAGAGTACCATTGACCACAATATTTACACTAGACTCCATCTAATAAAATAATAAATAGTAAATATCTTACTATATAATATATTCCGTATTATAGATAGTCAGTTTTATATGAGGTTTTGAACGCATCATCAACCAAAAGTCCGGGATATTAGAGCTCGGTATTACTACAAATGTAAACTACATTAACAAGTAATTTCTCCATTGATGGGACTAATATGTGTAATAAAATAGTAAATATAATTATAGTACTTTTTATATTGGCATTAAATATTTTGTGACAGTAATTAACTATATATTTTGACCCATTTGTATATGCATTTAATGCATTTTGGGGGAAATTAAATATTGGTTAAATCAACTATATGATATGTCTTCTAAAACTAGAGAATGAACAAACATAATATATATATATATATATATATATATATATATATATATATATAAGAAAGGAGTTTAATGAACCTGTCTGTTGATCGGACAAACTTTGTCACTAAATCTGACAAAAACGGTACACTTGGTCTTGGAAGGTTCGTGGAGTACTGGTAATTAGTATAACCTCACTTCCCGGTACCGGAAGTAGAATGACGTCTAGGATAACGATTGCTAGGGAAGCCAAATGCCGCTGCTACAATTTTTTAAACTGCTAGTACTAGTCTAGTAGAAATGATCGATGCTATGATGTGACTGCGATGTATCAGGTATATCTAACTTATAAAATGATGATATATATATATATATATATATATATATATATAGCAGTCTTATTGTTTATGTATGTTATTAAATAGGTATGTCAATTAAGGTGAAATACTAGCAGCAATGTCAATGATCATCATGATGACTGTATCCTGAAATTACGCATATCATATGTCGATGATACGATAATGATACTGATAGACTAATTGATATATTGATATTCGGTATTCATTCATTGTATTTTATTCTAGACGTCACAATTAATATAGAATAGATACTATAGATAGTGATAGTCTAATCTACTAGAGTTAAGACTAAGAGTCGAGTCTAGACTCTAGATAGTCTAGTATATATAGCATATTATATACTTAATTCTAACATCATAATCATGTTATAGATCTAGTAGGTACGTGCGTATAAACGGCTCTTGCGTTCTGGATCGTGGACGGAGCCTGCACCACGGGGATCGGCATTTCTTTCGGATCGTTTCGGGGGGTACCATCTTTCATGAATATTTATGATGCCTATACAGGTGTTCTTATTGGTTTGACTGGTGGATGAAGTCGGTGTTTTTCTATACTTTAGCCTCGTTTTCGAATTTTAAAGATTTAATTAATGGTGCGTTGATGAAGTTACATGTTGACAAAAGCCATCTAAATTAGCTTGAACAAATCTTTTAAAATAAATACAAACATATACAAAATGTTGATAATGTTCTAAAGTTTAATTTGCTGAATATTTCATAGTCATATGTACATTCGAATGTCTGTAGTAGCTTGCGCAAATATATTTGGCCGGCCGCGATTATTCTAGTTTGTGGTTGCCATTGGGAAATCCACCTAGAAACATGTATATGGTCGCATACTGACAAACAGATGAAACATGTAGTAGAAATTTGTTAGTTTTTTTTAGCCATCAGTTAGTTATTTAGACAACAGTTACTTATTTAAATATTTAGTCAATTACCTTTTTAGGCATCAATTATTTTTTTAGACATTAATTAGTTATTTAGACATCAATTAGTTATTTAGAAATTAATAACTTATTTAGACATTAGTTAGTTATTTAGACATTAATTAGTTATTTAGGCATCATGATGCAGTTACTTATTTAATTATTTAGACATCAGTTAGTTTTTTAGACATCAGTTAGTACTTTTAGACATCAGTAGTTTTCTAGACATCAATTAGTTATTTAGACAAACTATTTCATTGAATATTAAGAGAGTTATGAACATTTTTGTGAAAATTGGATTTGAGGTCACAGACCTTCCAATTAATTTCCATGTTAAGTAACTAGCCATAAATCTGATATTTTTGAAGAAATAAAAAGTCTAAATTCCTAACATTTGAGCTATAATCACGAAACAGATACCACTGGAATGTTTAATTCTTGTTCTTCAATCAGTTATAGTCTTTAGCTCTAAACATCTAGATCTAATAACAATGGCCCATGGGAATTAGAACTTACATCACCGAGGGTGAGACCTTCACACCACCTGTAATATTCTAGTTTTCATCATCACTTCGTCACTCATAGACATAGTTCAGCATGTTGGCATTGGTTCCTTAAATAATTTTTAGGCCCATTAGTCAGTATTACTCCATTAGCTACTAATTTTCCAGCCATTTCATTTATAAAGTGTCTACACAAACATGACCTGTATCTTTAGACTAGCAGACCAACTGGACATGAGAATGTGTGTGCATGTGTTTTAGATGTGTTACTCCACTGTGTTGTATGATAATGGCAAAGTTAGGAGTGGTTGAGATGTATTCAAAGTTATTTAATTTACAAATTGCCATCAGCAAATATAAACAAGACAAGTTAGTCAACATGTACAAGCAGTTCCAGTCAGTCACACAATAGCAGAGCTGCCAACCATTATGATTTCTGTGGAATCATTATGATATTCTGTTCTTCGTTACGCCAGTACTCTGAAAACTACGATAAATCTGCCTAATGGTGCAGTTCTTTCACCGTCTTAGCTGTACAGTGTATCACACTGTAATCCCTAGGCTGTCACTTGTTCAGCACAGCCTGTGTGTTGCTCATCACACAGCAGTTGCTCTAGACTGCATGGCTTGAAATTCTTTGCTGCACCAGCAAATCGCAATGGTGCATTATTTCCAGGAGGGAACTAAATTTTGTGGAGGTAATGTGTTTTACCTATGCAGGAGATCCCCTCTTTTCTACAATATTTCCTGATGCAGATATAGTGAAAACTAATTGGCAGTGGTCCAGGGCCAGAAATTTTTTGTCTTCAGGCTACTGAGTAGTTTAAAACACTTGCACGACTGAGCTACTGCATTTTTGAGGCAAGATATGCAGTAGTCTCTAAAATGATATTCTGCTTTTTTGGAGCTCTTCATAGTGTAAAAAGTATCACAGTTTAAAACACCTGTGGTGATACCTCACCAACCATCGCTAAAAGCATTGTTCCCGATTGTAGGTTGGATTTTGGACTGATTTTCAGCAGAAAATGGGTCATGATAAACGACAAATATTTATCATCCAATAGTTTCCTAATCTGAAATAATGTCAAAATATACTGCTGTAACTATTTCAGATGTCACATTTATAAATATTTACTGAATATAAGAACAATGTTTGAAGGATGGGAGAGATGTTGGTGATCTTGGTAGGTAAACGTCCATTTTGCATTATGATGGTCACGTGACTCAAATACTCTCCTGATTGGTCAGTTGTCTTTGTTTACAGTAAATGTGTAGGGTAATCATGTACTGAAAGTGCAGCCTTGTGCATGATGACTTAATTGTTATTAAATCAATGGTGGAAAAATCTGATTAAATGAAGAAAAAAAACAGTTGAATCTTTCACAAAAGAATACCTACGATGTTAAATTGTTTTGGTATCGATAAATTACATGATTTTATGATGCATAGTGTCATGTTAGCCGTATATCGCATTGCGCAAAGATGATTACTCTTTCCAATTTTCAAATGTTGGCAGCTATGCAATAGTGAGATTTATTTATGTGCATGTAATTTTTATAACTGAAACATGTGCACCAAAATCTTTAGCATAAATATGCATAAAATGCTAAAAATGAGTGAATAACATACTTACAGAATTATTAATGCATACATCTTAAAGGTAATATAATAATAGTATTTTATTCAACCAAAATTGCTCTTAGGCACTTAACATTTAAAACACAATTAAAACATATTCTGAGCTCATAGAGATCAAATATATTTCATACATAATAAACTGGTTTAATATTATAAATATGCCAATTTAAATAAATAAATTTAAATAAATAAGATTTTTGTTAAAACAGTTTGTTGCTTTATTGTAGTGGCACAAGATGGTAATCTGATCATTGTGTTTCTGTTCAGGAATTGTCTAAATATCTGCCACGACAGACACATGATCCATAATTGATTCAACAATGGATGCAGAGACAGGATGCATACTTGCATTTCACTCAAACCAAAAACTGGTACATCAGCAAGTACTAAAGATACAGGTGTTATGCCTTACTGTTAAATACAGCAGTTATGCCTTACTGTTAAAACATGCGGCTCATGTGTGAAAACTATGTGCATATCAACTGCTGTACTTTTAGACAAATGACACTAAAATTATAACTCACATAACCGGAAATAAAAGCTTACACATGCACAGAATGAGTGCCATACGTCTAGACTATGTGTCTAAATGTACAGCTCGCATATGCGTAGGGACTGCCCTTAATTTAATAGTTACACCATTGTTTGTTTATTTTGGATGAAGAATATAATCAAAATGAAAAAATCTAACACTCTTCAACTTTAGCTTGATGGTTTGCTACAAACCAGAAGTAACTAGGGAACCAAAAGGCATTTATGCTAATGGTTTATCACTCTGGAATGGTGTATAGTATTTCCCGGAAAGTGCTCTTTGGTTCAGTGATAATATTAATTAACTATATTCTGAAAATGTATTCTACATTAAACATGAGACACTTGCATGTACAAATTACATTTAATTAGTTTATAAAAAACAGTAAATTTCTCAAAATGAGTTGCATATGAAATTCTTAAAAAATGTGCACAACTAAATTAGAACACCCCCTCCAAAATTTTGTATCTTCCCATAACTGAACTTAATTTTACTAAATGTGGAAAAGACTTAACAGTTATTAGTGAATAAGTTTTTTATGTTGACTATATTCTTCTAACATTTAAGCTACTTACCAAACACAAGTAAAGCTGTGGTTACTTTTGACAAATTTTGAGATAAGTTGTTTTACCTTTCTTACCTACCTTTTTTAATTGTTATTTCCACAAGACAATACAGATGTGGTTGCAATGTCTGCAAAGGAGCGTTCTTCAGGCAGCACACAAGACTATGATGGACAATCATCTGGATATCAGCATAGCAGCAGGAGAAGCAAACAATCATCAGACAACAATAGAAGTAAATCAGTAACATCACACCTAGACCTCAAGTCACCCGAGGAATCGTGTCAGTCAGACAGTCAACAATGGGAGAATGGAAGAACTAGAAGAAATAATATAAAGCCAATACGATCAGACTCCACTCTAGAGCTGGACAGGAGACTAGATCATCCGACGCAGCGGGAAGTTGAGTATGATCCTGATCCCATGTCATACACTAATGGTGATGAAAATGATGATGGTGGTGTTGATGATGATAGAGAGAGAGGGTCTAGAAGAGTGTCTAAAGTACCTTCAAGACAGGAAAGCAAGAATGAGGCTAGCATGCCTCAACGACTACTCATCTTGTCCAGCAAGATAAAAAACTGTATGCTTCTACAGACTGCAATTCTGCCAAATGTCACATTTGTTCAGTATAAATATGAGACCACATCATTGGATAATATACTGAGTTAGTGGAATTTGATTATAGTCATAAATCTAACTTTGTGTTTGTAAATTTGTTCGAAATAGTAAATCTGGCTATCGTCTGAATAAAATCTGAGATTATTTTACTTCGTTCAGGTTCTGTGTCACAGCATCTTGGCAGTAAGAAAGTAGAGAGCATTGCACTCTTGGTCCACTCCAGTACTAACTGTATATATTTAAGTGGCAAGGATGACAAAGTAGGTACACATGATGTCTACTGAATGATACTTATTTTGTGTAATATGTGACCTCTTTTTTCTATATATATGTGTGTGTGTGTGCGCACATGCATGCATGCATGTGATGTTAGATCACATATTGTCTGTACTGAACAAATCTGTTTTGTATTTTAGACCATATCAGAAGAAACAATTACACGTAATTCATCAGTCCAAGATTTCCTCCTTGCCTTGGTTACTAATCATATTGACAGGAGCAAGTATGGCTGTCGACTAGATGTTTTGGCTTGTGCCATGGTTCCCTCACCAGATGCTAGCTTAGTGAGAACAGAAATGGAGAAGTTGCTAAATGTAAGGAACAGAGTTTATGTTTAATAGTTTTATTACTATATATGATCATTGATAGGTTGACCATTAGTTGAATTGTATTTGTGGTCAAATCAAAGAAAATTGTCACAAACACTTCTATTAGTCAAGTGGCCAATCATTTACCATGGAAAATGTAATGCTGAAATTCTTTCCTATGTCTGACAAACAGTAATCATGTTTATGAATGTGAAGAAAATAAATTACCAAATTTACTCAACCCAAATTAAAACCCCAAATGAATTAATCAAGTTGATTTAAATAAAATTACACAGAAACTTCCAGGTTAAATGTCAAATTAGGTACCTGTGTTTGTGTGATGCTGACCTAAAGTGTAATTTCTTAGTCAAAGAAAACAGTGCTATGCCTAAATAAAACAACTACTCATTCACTGATTGTGTTCAGATTGCAGGGAATGGGAAAATTAATGCAAGGAATCACAAGTTTAAGATTGTTATATATATAAATGGGTCTGGGCAATTAATTGGACTGACTTTGTTGCAAATAAAATATTCAAAACAACTAACTTTAAAATATCTCTGATTTGATCACCTCCATTTTCACCATAATCACAATTGGTGAACCGATAAGTGAATGATGACTTTATGTTTTGTATATGATTGATATCACCCTAATTATAATCTGTAACAGTATCATTTTCTACTTAGCCTATTCATGACCTGCTTACTGCAAACACTCACAGAAGACAATAAGAACGAATAATTTACTGCTCAAAATACCATTGGACGACATGATGTTAATGTAGATGAGACTCACAAAACATGCATGTGTTATATAGTAATTAAATAAGTCTTTTTGTAAGATATGTTATGTTGGTGTTGAAACATCAATTGTTGGACAGAACAGATGAAATTTCCACTTAAATTATAAATTATTTGAGGATTATAGCTTCTTTTAGCTATTGTATATTTCATAAAAGCAATCTGCTAGTGTCTGTTTATGGAAAGTATTATAATTGCAGTTCTGAAATTATCTGTTAGCTTCATGTACTCATTGAGTTAATACATTTGTTGTGTTGTGTTTTTAAAATAATTTTATGAAATAATATTCTAGTTTTTTCTGTGCAGTTTATTGTTTAATATACCATCTGATTATATTGTATTATATAAACAAAGTGAATATGTTTCTGGCCTTAATTCTTCAGATACCAGTAGGTTTATCTCGGGATGTGACAGGCTCTGATATCCAGTTAGACAAAGTAAATGGTGATAGTTTTCGACCAGTGTAAGTTTACTTCCCCCTAATTATTGGCTATATAATAAATCAGATACACATAATATTTTATGTGATAATTTTATGGTATTCAGCTTTAAAACTAATAGAACGTTGAAGTACTGTTGTATTATAATATCTATTAGAAGTAACTTCATTAGTTTAATTTCAGACTTTTAACACTTGCTGGACTTTATTTCTCTTCTGATTTAAATATAAAGTTAACCTAATTGTAGTATTATTTAAAAGCAGACATTGTTTCATTATAAGAATTTGGTGCTTGCTATAAAAGGATGTTTTAGCTTACGACACTGTTTGATGTTGTATAATGATTTATGTAATGCCTTTCTTCAAAACAACTTTTACTGAGCCTGTACTTAATTTTTCTCTATGCTCTGCCAGATACTTAGGTGAATTTTACTTTAAAATGGACAGATTAAGATGGAGTGGAACAAATCAGCAATCATTGTCTGGTTTTGAAAAAATACGAACAGTCGGCAAAGGTGTGAAGTTTGTTTCTTTTATGTTATTATTAATGTTATGTGTGTATGTATGTATGCATACATGCATGCACACACATACATGTGCCCAACTATTGTGATCTATTTTACAGTATATTTAAGCTAACTACTGCTTAATTAAATCATATTAATAATTTTATAGATCATATTTATATATAGTGATGATATAACATTTCTATAAATGTATTACTATTGTTAGGTGCTTATGGTACAGCAGTATTGTATAGGAAGAAAGATGATGACTCACTTGTCATATTAAAGGAGATAAATCTTCATGATTTGACGGCTTCAGAAAGGCAAATGGCACTGAATGAAGTAACACTTTTGTTGTTGTTGTTGTTATAAAATTGTTGTTATATATATAAGAATATATACTGAAATAAAATTTACTACAAATGTAAGATTTTTTACAGGTTTATTGATTATTATATGAAGATGTTACATTATTTTGAAAAACTATTCAGGTTCATGTTCTAGCAATGTTGGACCATCCCAATATCATTAGTTATTATGACAGTTTTGAAGAAGATGGTGTTGTCATGATTGAGATGGAATATGCAGATGGAGGGTATATATGTTTAATTTTTTGTTTCATGCTAGTTCTCACTGTATGTTAGATAATTTATAGATAGTCACATCTATTAGTCAGAAGAATTTTGTTTTTCATAATTCTATGATCTTGCTTTTCTGATCAAGGCATTCTGTGTTAATTATATATCCATGCAAAATTCTTGTTATTAATGGAAGAATTTATTTAATTTCTGAAACTAATATATATATATATATATATATATATTATTCAGATAAAAAATCAATTCCTCCACTAAAACCATACAATTTGCCTATATATATATATATATATATATATCAGCAAAATTTTCTTTTTAGTGGAAGAACTACTTCAGAATTTTATTTATGTCGCAGCTAAATCTCAAATAATTTTAATAATGTGCAGATATAAATGTGGATTTTAAAGTGCTGAACAAAAATGAAATTTAGGTTATCCTATTTTTTGTGTTCAGCTGCAGCTTACAAAATACTTATGCATGCAGTGTTAAATTTATCAGATTGTTATGGCTAAACGTTACTTGACTAACTGACTTGTTTGGATTTGTAGGACATTGGCACAGTATCTTGCCAAACAGGAAAAGCCTTTGTCTGAAAAAGAAATACTTGGACTATTTGCTCAGATTGTATCAGCCATTAAATTTATACATGAACACTACATTCTACACAGGTATTATACTACGAAATAACATCTGTTATTATTTAATGTGGTAAATAGCTGTTCATAAAATGAACTGTTTGGATGAATATTTCTCCATATATATGATGTTATGACAAAAGTAAAGTTTAAACTTCCCCTTTGTTTGAAAATAGTATTTCTATCAAAATTTAGAGACCTCAAAACTCCAAACATCTTCTTGACTAAGGAAGGTCGTGTAAAGGTTGGAGATTTTGGTATATCCAAGTTAATGGCTACTGGTAAGCAAGGAGCTAATACAGTCCTTGGTACACCGTATTATATCAGTCCAGAAATGGTAAGTAGCTCATTCATCATTATTATGTACTAAACACAAATCTTTATCCATTTAAATTATGGTCATTATTTTTGTTTACCTTAAACTAGAGATTATATTGCATGTCAGAAGAATTTATCCATTTGTTTAATGATGATGTTTCTATTTAGTGTGAAGGGAAGCCATATAATGACAAGTCTGATATTTGGACACTCGGATGTATACTTTATGAGATGGCCTGTCTACAAAGAACATTTGAGGGATCCAACTTGCCTGCTCTCGTCAACAAAATTATGAAGGTAACGTCTACTTTGCCCTTTGGCTAAGTATTAACAGTTGTGATCACTTCTAGCATAATTAAACATTCATTTAACTTGCTGACTGATTATTACTCATGAAAATGTGTACACACACACACACACACACACACACACACACACACACACACACACACACACATATATATATAGAGAGAGAGAGTTCCAGACTGATTGTATTTTTCATATAATGCAATGTTCTGTTTTCTCCAATCAGGGTCAATTTGCTCCAGTTAAAGGTGATTACAGCCAGGAGTTTAAGAATCTGATCATGTCCATGTTACAACGGGAGCCAGAATACCGACCATCAGCAGCAGAACTCTGGCACGAGAAACTTCCTGAGGTGAGACAGTGGCAGCAATCATTGTTATATAAAATTTAAACAAAATGCTAATCAGTTATTAAGCCATCTTTTGTAATACACACTTTTACTTGACACAGTCTTAAAACCACAAAACTAAATACATATCAGTCAGGGTTCCTACGTGTTCTGGAAAGTAACAAATTGATTTTCCAGGTCCTGGAAATGTCCTTGAATTTTACAAAATTAGGACATGTTATGGAAGTGTCCTGGAAAAATATTGCCTGTTAAAAAATTCACTTGTAACAAAAAAGCCTGTGAATAAATATTATGCCTGTAGAAGAAAACTCCAATTGTAGAAGAAAAGGAGTACTGATACACAGTCTCGATATCCCATGTTACTTAATATTTAAATAAAAGTCAGTGATTCAGACAGCTAAAAGGTCAATAATAGATCATACATTGAATATATACAATATTTTGATTTATTACCTTTAAATCTTATATCCTTTGTCTTCGAAAATGATAATTTTGTCCTTGAAAATACTATTTCCTTGGCTGTGGGAACCATGATCAGTGTATCCATCTAAATGTTGTGGAAGTGTAGTAGCTATGATGGAGCAGTAAAATTGATAAACACAAATCCAGATTATCTAAGTTTGAGTTCTCTTGCTGACATTAGAAGTTGTAAGTAGCTGGTATGAGTAAATGATAGTATGTGTGCATCATGTAAAGTTAACCAACAATAATAATAATAAACATACAAAACAGTTTTAACTCACTTTGTCCCAATTTGAGGAAAACAATTATCTTCAAGATTATCATAATTATAAATCATTAATATTTGGTACACCTAAGATTGCTAGCCTAGATTCCATAGTCATTTTAAAGATAAATTAACAGACATTTTTTAGTGGCATTTATACGCGTATCTGTTGTTTTTAGCTGATGACTCATGAAGATCTTACCACTGATTATGAGGAAGATATTCTTAACTCTTCTGGGAATAGCACACTAGTACAGAGGAAAAAGACAAGGTAGAAATATAAGAGTTGTGTGCGTGTGCGTGCGTGTGTCTCTGTGTGATATAATGGAGTTAAACATATAAAATGATGGACTAAGTTCTAAAACCATGCATCTCAGTGGATTTTAGTCAAATAAAATAATTAATTACTAATTTAATCATTATTTCCATCTACGTGTATTTCAACTTCACTTACCTTCATTCCCCTCCTGCTTCACAAACAAAGTGTTTTGGGAAAAAGGTAACAAATGTTTTTGTCTGTTTTATTCTTGATTCCTTTGTAAATGTATACATTAGACTCATTTATTAACTAGTGTGCTATTTAATGGCACAAAAAGTATTTACTTCTGTTCTGTTTGATGTTTATCTGCTATGTAACTTAATATTAAATTGGCAATTAATTGAAGATAAATGGATGATTTTGTTTTATTTGTGCATATTAATTCCATCTTTTAAAGTATCTTATTGTTATTGTGTGCTGCTTGTATAAAGTTATTGTTGATGAGCCAACTTTATCATCAATGATAATTACAGATATAGTTCAGCTGACATAACTGTGTTATCTGTGATCTTTTTTATAACTATTTCAAAACAGATATTTATCTTTCAAGTTAAATGCCATCAATTTATTTCTCAAACACAGATCAGTGTTGTACTATTTTGAGATGGCTCAAATGCAATTAAAGCCTATACCACTTAGGTCAAGAGTAAGGATTAGAAATGTAAGTACTTATCATATAAATTAGAAATAGTACATAAAACAAAATACTGCTATGACACTGCTAAAACATTTACCAATGTGTCTTAAGTCTCTTAAGTAATCTAAACCTTCACGGTTTTTTTGTTGTATAATCAGGTAGCTGTTAGTACTAACCACATGATTGTTGTAACCATGGAACACATGGTGTATACATGGGGTCAGGGTGATAAAGGTCAGTTGGGACATGGCGATTTAGAATCCAGAACAAATCCAGAGATGGTAACAGCACTGCAGGGAAAATCTGTTGTTAGGTAGGTAATTTAATGATAAGTTCTACCTAATAATATAATATATATATATATATATATATATATATATATATATAAAACAGAATCAAAATGAAAGGAATATTAGTATTATTTTAGCACTATTAGTAGTAGTATTGTAGCATTAAGTGTTGTATAATTTTATAAGGTGGTAAATAAGTAGATTACATCTCATATACAATACTATGTAGAAATTATATCCCATGTTTTAAACACATTCATACTATATCTAAAAAATGTTAATAAAACATTTGGCTTTTAAAATTAATTTGTGTGCCAAATGTCCTCAGACTCTTTTGACTCAAACACACAAGAACTGAGGAAAATGTTTGACCTTGGTCAAGGTCAAAATAATAATGTACAACAATGTTCTAGTATATGGGAATATTGGCAGTAGTCAGTCATTGGAGACATATGCATCTTTTTTGAAAATAGCTGCTTAGTTCTTGCCATCCTTTTCCTTAAATTTTATCTAATTGTCTTTACATATATATGTGTATATATATATATATATATATATATATATATATATTTGAAATATTGATAGAAATTAATGGTGCATATTTATGTACAAATATGATTAAACCAACTTTCAGCATCATCAATTTTGTCAGATATTTGGTCATTCATCTCTCACATCTTTTTTTCCACTTAGCTGTAAACATTTATAGTCATCAGACAGAATAGATGGCAGTTATGCTTGAGAAAAGTGTTCAGAGTTGTAATTTCAGTATGCTGCACTTTCCAGTATATATGGGGTAGTTTATATATATATATATATATATATATATATATATATATATATATATATAATAAATATATTACATATTAGGATTCCCAAATGTGTACATGTACATATATGAAAACCAAGCTTTAATTATCTTGTAATGAGTGCATCAGATTTACAAACTATGTTTAGAGTTGGGCTATTGAACATATTTAAAATGTTCAGTATTGCACATATATTGGTGGATTTCGTTTGCCATCAGTTTCTGGTTGAAGTCACCATAGAGTATCGCATGAATGTGAAGTTTTTTTAAATGTACTGTTTTTAATAATGATTGTCTGGATGATGCATATATATCCATATTGAGCAGTTATAGTGGTAAAATCACTGATGTCATTCAGGGAAATTATGTCCGAGTGCTTATAGATAGATATTAAGTATATAAATTTTGAGATTACAATATTGATTTATTGAAATATGAATGCCATCAAAATAGCAAGGACTTTGTCAATCAACTGTTTAGTTATGTCTTTTATCCACTTATAAATTCACCAACTCGTGCCACCATTACTACCACAACATTGATTGATAATATTTATACAAATAAAATTGGCATCCACATGGAAAATGGTATAATGGTCAATGATATATCAGATCATCTGCCTATTTTTTCTTTGTTGGAATACATAAATGTCAAACATAAATCTGCTGAGTCTTCATACAAGTTTGTCCGTCAAACTAGAGACAGCAACATTAACAATTTTACAGATAAACTTTCCAAATGTAATTGGAATGATGTACACATTAACGATGATGTGAATATAGCTTACAAATGTGTTCACAAAATATATGTTGATCTATATAATGAGACATGTCCATTAGTTAAGATGAAATGTTTGGACAAATGTCAAAAGTCTTGGTTAACTAAGGGTTTAATTAATGCCATTAACTATTTGTATAAATCACTAATTAAATATAACTTTAAGGAAGCAGATAAAACGTATAAAACTTACAAAAACAAATTAACCAGTATTTTGAGAATTGCAGAAAAACAATTATTATAACACAAAACTCAAGGAATATAAAAGTGATATGAAAAATACCTGGAAGATACTAAATGATATAAGAAAACAAATATTGTTTGTAGTGATTTTTTGATTGGTGATAAGAAAATTGTAGATAATCAGGAAATTTGTAACTATTTTAATAGTTTCTTTGTGAATATAGGACCAAGCTTAGCCACAAATATAGAACTTTATCCTGGAAAAGATAGCAGCAGTTTCTTGGGGAAAGGCGTAGTAAATTATACATATCTTAATCCTATAATGGAAAAGGAAATAATGTATATTGTGTCAAAGTTTAGAAACAAGCATTATTGTGGTTATGATGATGTCAATATGGTTATTGTAAAAAAATCTATTCAAAACATTATAAAACCTCTCACAAATATTTGTAACAAGTCATTAGAAAAAGGGATATTCAATTGCAAAAATAGTGCCATTATTTAAAGGGTGGGATAAGAAACAGTTTTCTAATTATAGACCTGTTTCTATATTACCACAATTTCCCAAAATTCTGGAATAATTATTTTATAATAGGTTAATATCATTTATAAAGCATAACAATGTTATATACAAAGGGCATTATGGCTTCTGGGAAAACCATTCAACTTCATTGAAATTAATGGAACTAATAGAGGATATTACAGATAATTTTGACAAGCATATGGTAACAGCTGGAGTTTTTATTGATCTAAAAAAGCTTCCAATACAATAAATCACAACATTTTAATTTCAAAATTATGCCATTATGGTATTCATGGAATAGTTTTGAAATGGTTAAAAGATTATCTCTCTCACAGAAGTCAATTTGTTGTATATAATGAATTCAGATCCACTAATAAACCAGTGGTATGTGGTATTTCGCAAGGATCAATTTTATGTTATTTCTTTTGTATATAAATGATTTGGCTAATATTTCTAAGAAATTGAAGTTCATATTATTTGCAGATGATACGAATGTTTTCTATGCTAATAAGAATTTAGTAGATGTGATGGATATTTTAAATTAGGAACTATAAAATTTGAGTGTGTGGTTTAAAGTTAATAAGCTCCCATTGAATGTGAGCAAAACAAACTATATGATTTTCAAACATAAGAATGATAACATTGACCACAAAATTATTATAGATGGTGTGTGTGTAGAAAGAGTCCACGTCACTAAATATTTGGGAGTGAAAGTAGACGAACACTTAAATTGGGATGCTCAAATAAATTATGTTTGTAGAAATCTGTCAAAAAGTTAATTAAAGTTGTACAGAGTGAAACATATTTAAATAATGATTGCTTTAAATCATTATATTGCACAATGATATTACCTTATCTCAATTATGCATGTGAAATTTGGGGCAATACCTTTGAGACGAGATTAAAAAACCTGGTTGTTTTACAAAAGAGAGCCATTAGATTGGTTGACAAAGCAAATTATAGAGAACATTCAGGGCCATTGTTTGCCAAATATAAGTGCCTAAAATTGTGTGATATTGTTAATTTGAAAACATTTATTATTACACTTCAAGTAGAATATAACATGTTGCCTGTGAATTTACAGAAAATTTTAAAAAATCTATGCATATTCATAAGTCCAATACTAGATATTGTACTAAAGGTAATTTTGAAGTAAAAGTTTGTAGAACTAAAGCAAGATCTATGGCAAAGGTGTGATATTATGGAATGATAAAAGTTTGTATATTAATGTATATTAATGATTATAATTAATGATTCTCTTGACTGTATTACAAACTTGATAAGTAGCAATAGGAATGAACTTATATACATGTATTTCAGTACTAACTAGTATTCCAGATATATATAATTTATTTTAGTTGTAATTTTTTTCACATGTGAATGTTTTTGATTCAAACATTATGCATCTCGCATTCTCCTTTTCAATATTATATTTGTTTCACGAACATTTTGTAATTGTATGATGTGGTGATGTTGAAGAAAATATATTAAATTAAATTATATTGTTCATTCATGTCCCTCCGAATGTGTACAAACTTGTGCCATCTAGGTTTGGAATATTGTGTAATTACATGTTAACAAACTGAGTTTTATACCATTGTGGATATTATGTGTGATTCGCTGTGGGTGTGATATGGATCGTTGTCCATAATAAGTGCATGTGTACGTACCCAATTATTCGTGTCATAATGACCTGTTATCTTTGCCTGTGTGTATCATAACGATATCGAATCATTTTTCGTGTCATAACGATCCATCATCCTGTTTGGTATTAGGATGATAATCAAATCACCTTTTTGTCAACATCCAATATTGTTGACATATTTACATTCATTGAATTATATATAATAAAGTGTGCGGAGCATTTTCAGTTTATTGTTTCAGTTACAAGGGGGAGGCATTATATAAGCAATGGTTGGTTTGGTTGTTCAGGGAGAATCCCCAGGCTGTCGCTTAATCAGCACAGCCTCTATGTTGGAGTGGTTGAGAAACCTCCTCCCCCACCACTCAGAGGGGAGCAGTATGGAAAGATGGAGCCGAAATACCCTGAGGGTGGTCACTGCCAGAGTGTTTTACGTCCTCAGGGGGTTTTTAACGTCCCCCTTTATTTTAAATAATTCAGTGGAGACGGCAGCGCCATTTAACGTGGGGAGCCACCCACGATGTAGTGAGCCGAGAAATTAATCCCTGGAAAGGTTTTGACCTCTTGCAGGGTTTGAACATGTGACCGTTGGCACCAAGTGCCGGGTGTTTAACCGCTAGGCCACCGGAGCTCACTATAAGCAATGCTTCAAGCATCCTCCTTTTCAACATTCTACATGTGTTTGATTTAATTAAAATGATGTATTATGAATATGATGATGATTGATGTTTTATGGCCACTTTTGTGCACAAGGTAGGCTAAATGGACGAGCGACCTCCAAAGGTAATAAAGCAAAGTCAAAGATGAAACAACATTCAGAAACAAATTGAATTGAAATTAAAATAATCAAATCAGAACAAACTGTATTTCAATGTACATGTGGTATTTTTCAGCAAACAAGGGATGTAATTACTAATATAGAATGATATTATCATGATTAGGTATTGATCATTACCTGTATATATATTTTTCAGAGCTTGCTGTGGTGAGGGTTTCAGTGTGTTTGCGAGTGACAATGGCATAGTAATGACTTGTGGTGATGGTACTCTTGGTTGTCTTGGCCATGATGACTGGTGCTCTACAGCTCGTCCAAGACTTATAGAAGCCCTACTCAGGTCATACATCCTTAAAACATGTTGAAATTAAATACGCCAAACAGAGAGAACACATTTTTATATTTCTTGTATCAGCCTTTTCAGTATAGAATAGAGTAGACGACCCTTTACATAAAGTAGGCAGCAGCTCATCTGTGGTGGCCTGTAAAAACACTGCAAAACCATTGCTGTAGTGTTGCTGGAGGGATGTGTGGATGCAGGGGTAGGGGTAGTGAAGGGCTGACCGTGGAGTAGTGGTAGTCACACTAACACAGTAGTGGCCCTTCTCCATTAGAAGGGGAATTAGGGGCTCTTCCCTGAAAAAGTTGGGGAAATGGACTATTTGGAGCATTCTAGGCCACTTTTTCGCTGAAACCAAAGTAGCAAACCAATTTTCTAACAATGAACTAGGCGATGAGGGACTGTAAAATAGACGATGTATAGCATCGGACATCCGCTGCTATTGAAAAGGCTGTTTATATGTGGTTTCTTTCATTCTCAAATAAAAATTACCCCTTGATTTAAAAATAAGTAAATTTATAACCTAAAAATATTATTAATTCACAGCCAATTATTTTTTGTTTGCCTTTTTAGTGTTGACGTCATATCTGTTGCATGTGGTCCGCAGCATGTTGTAGCAGTTGGCAGTGAGAGTGAAGTGTTTACTTGGGGCTGCGGAGCTGATGGAAGACTTGGTCATGGAAGTGAAGAGAATGTGTAAGCTACCTGCTGCCATAACTGCAGAGCTGCCAACCATTACGATTTCAGCAGAATCATTAAGATAAATCTGCCTTTTCCCGTAATAGTTCCATGTAATGCAGTTCTGTCAATGTCTCAGCCGCACACAGTATCACAAGGCTTGCTTGCTTGCTTGTATTTCAGGGAGTATAGACAGGCTGTCGCTTGTTCAGCGCAGCCATTGTGCTTCTATTAGACGGCAGTTGCTCTAGACCACATGGCTTAAAAGCTTTTGATGCGCTAACGAATCGGAATGGTGTATTTTAATCCAGGGGGCCCCTGCATTTTGTGAGGATGATGTGTTTTACCTATGCAGGAGATCCTCTCGTTCATACCATGTGGATTTTGTCTTCGGGCTAGTGAGTAATCTAAAACACTAGCCTGACCAGGCTACTGCCATTTTGAGGAAAGATATGTGGTAGTCTCCAGTCCGTTTATCATAGAATGATTTTCCACTGTTTTGGGGCTGTTTGCAGTGGAAAAAAGTATCATAGTTTAAAACACTGATGCCGATACCTCACCAACCATCGCAAAAAAGCACTGTTTCTGATTGTAGGCTGCATTTTAGACCGATTTTCAGCAGAAAACCACAAATATTTATCATCCGATATTTTCCAAAATATATTGCTGTAACCATTTCAGATGTCATACTTATAAATATTTACTGAATATAAGAACCATGCTTGAAGGGTGGAAGAAATTTTGGTGAGCTGGTGATCTTGGCTGGGAAACGTCCATTTTGCATTATGATGGTCACCTGACTCAAATACTCTTTCCTGATTGGCCAGTTATCTTTGTTTACAGTAAATAAAAGCACATGGTCTTGTTTATTGGTGGATTTATCTGTCCCTTTCATGTTTATTTGTTTGATCACTGTGTTTTTTTTCCCATTTTATGTTAATATCACGATAATAAATAATACAGCAATTCTATAAATATTTTAGTATAGTGTAGAATATGTAGGGTAATGATGTACTAAAAGTGTAGACTTGTGCATGATAACTTAATTGTTATTAAATGTGTGGAAAAATCTAATTAAAAGAAGGGGAAAAAAAGTTGAACCTTCAACAAAAGAATGCCTATGATGTAAAATAATTTTGGTATTGATAAATTATATGGTTTTATGATGCATAGTGTCATGTTAGCCATAGATCGCATTTTGTGCCAAAATGATTAGTCTTTCCAATTTTCAAATGTTGGCAGCTATGTAACTGTAATGGAACATGTGTTATAAGTGTATATAAATCTTTAGTAATGTTAGTGATTCATCTGACATCAATTCCATATATGGTTGTCAGTGGAGTTTGCTGATTTTTCACAGTTGCCAGCCTGTAGAAGTGGTGTTCCAGGAGCCAATGTATGTACGTCACTGTTTCTGTGGTAAAGATGGGACGATGTTACTTACTGATGTTGGCAGCGTTCTAGCTTGTGGTAGCAATCAGCACAATAAACTTGGCCTTAATCACCGAGTAGGATTCCTTATGGCAATGAAAAATATTTTTAATAAGGTCAGTGTAATGTGTAAACCTTAATCTGAGTAATGGTAGTACAGTAATTCCCCGCTTTACATAATTTCGGCCTCTGTCAACTTTGTCTTTATGCCACTTTTCTAGAGTAAATTTCAGTTCAGCGAATGTCATTATGTTTGATGTTATGTCACTCAGATATGATACCTACATCATAATAATAAGATGTGAAATATATAAATTAACAATAAAAGACAAAAGAAGTAAAATAAATATTTAAAATACAATAAAAATACATTAAAACATTTTAAAACAAATATGTACATCGAAAGGCATTTTTAGGCATCGTGCCAAAATTGGTTTATATAATAAATCGGGTTAGAACCAATTATTGATGTAAGGTGGGGTATGACCGTATTCATTTTCTGCTTATCTAATGTAGTTTTCATGCAGGTTTAGCAACGTCATAAGCAAATTATTGAATGTGGTTTAGACTTAATATAATCTTATGTCTCCTAAATAATGCAAATGTTATGTATGAATGTAAAAATTAATTTCTAGAGAGTTATTTGTTTTTGAATAAAAATCGGCCTGGGAGTCAAGGCAAAGGTTTTTATGTTTGCTGAGATCATTAAAGTTCTGCTAAATACATAACAGATGCTCAATCTTGTTCAATTCAATGTTTGCAGACAGAAGTTTCTGGAGGGAAGACGTTTTGTGTGGTTAAAGCACTAGCCAGGCACCGTGTTATAAGCTTGTGTATGGGCCCAAATCACAGCGCTGTGATCGTAGAACCCGGCCATATCTATACATTTGGTTATAATGCAGATGGTCAGCTCGGTACCGGCAATCTAAAGCAACAGGGAGGACCAATACCCATCAAACTTTCTGAGGAGAAAGCAATATTTGTAAGATCATCTGTCTTCTGATAGCCTTACTTTTGATTTACTAGTTGTGATTATAAACTATGCTTTGGCATAAAGCCATGACAGTTAATTCTTTAACTTTTCTGTGGATAGAAAATGAGCATACCATATTAAGGGGTGTTTTGAAATATAAGATGCAATATAATGTCTTTAATAGATTTTAGTTGTAAGAATCACCTTCATAGCTGAGTGATACATTCATCATGATTTCTACCAAACACAAATTGTTTTTAACAACTAGCTGTAGATAATTGCTGATGGATCATAAATGAGGATTGATTATTTTTTAGTGAAATATTCTTGATAAGTATAAATGGGAGAGTTCCGATTCCAGAGTGTTTGTTGTGGAGAACACTACACCGTAGCTGGAACATCTGAGAATGATCTGTTGTTCTGGGGTACACGATGCAAAAGACCAACTCGTTCTGATGATCTGTCCAGCAGCAGGTCAGATGGTCATATTGACAGTGTGTCAGCATCCTCCTCTCGCTCCCACTCACGACAAGCAAGCACAACCAGCATCAATAGTATTAGTAGTGGCAAGGATGTTCAGCAACAATCCACTGGTAAGGACTGTTTACTTACTGGTGTATTTTGTTCTTTCCATTATTTGTTAGAAATAAAGTTCTAGTATATGTTGGTAAGGTTTCTTTGACATTTCAGGATCAGGAGGATCTAAGGTAAATCCAGAGACTGGCGAGAATCGCAGCTGCAGTGCAGCATCTGAGTCATCTACAGCTAAATTAGAACATCAGACTAGTGTAGAGAGTACAAACAGCGTCTTTCTTGATGCAAAGAATCCTTCATCTGGTGCAGGCAGCCGCCCTCTTTGTAAATATCTAATCATTTCACAGTTCTATAAGCTTGATTTAAGCAACTGATATAATTACTGTGTGTGTGCCTGTGTGTGTCTGTGTGTTGATTTGATACTGGTGCTTTATCTGCACATTTCAGTTTTATTTGGTGGCATGAATTAATTTATTTTTGTGGTCTGATTAATAACTTGAACTTGAATAATACCACGAGTTGAACTAGAGTGTAGCTTAAATAGTGATCTAGCTTGAACTGAAGTCCAACTTGAAATGAACGCAAACTTTCACTTTAGCCAATCTTAAACAGGTGTCTGGGTTATCACTTTATAAGAATAAGTAATTGCACAAATTTGATAACTACCTGCAGCCTCATTTATACAAGTGATAACACATTACTGCATATTGATATAGGAGGCATTATGATAATGTATTATAGATACATAGACACTAGGTAACTAGTGTTATATTGCAGATTTGACTGCATGTATCTGACTGTATTTGGTGTGGTGATAAGTTATAGTATTCTGTTTTTGGTAACTTTTATGCAACAAAAACCTTGGTCTTAAATTCACTAATATTGGATTGCGATGAACCAAACCTTTATGAGTTGAAGTTATCCTATTCGTGCTTATGTACAAATCATGATATTTTTCATAATGCACCAAACTATAATATAACACCAGAATGTGGCCAATCATCACCATCTTAAGACATTTGGACATCAGTACTTGACCACCTATCAATGTAAAGAATAATCCAAATAAGAAAACCGTGTGCATGTAAAAAGAAACAATGAACTTTCCTGAACTACATTCTGCTAGATGCAGGAAATGTACTGTTTGCTGAAACAATTGGCCAGATCCAAATACATCCTGGAGCACTTTGTCTGAGATCAGGCAGAATACAAAAAAGAGGAAGATGAGCTATGACTTAAGAGACATTATGATATTACCCTATAGTTTATGGGTTGAATTATTTGTTACGATTAGTAAGGATTTGTTTCTTCGTGTGGCCTAATAATACAATTCATGTCTATATACAGCAACCCCTAGAACTCGCACAATCAGTGCCAGCAAAGATGATACTGAAGTTGTCTTGCAACCAGTTCCTCTCCTTAGGTATGTTTAGGTTTAATTATTTAATAGTTTACCATATTTATTTGCTGATTATCTAGTACCCATGTTGTTAAATCTTATCTGTGGTTTGCAGTTTTCAAATGTTCATCCACAAGTCCACATTCTAAAATAATATTCCCCACTGTGTATTCTATTTCTCTCACTATTGTGCAGTATTTTCCCCTTTGATGAAAGATAATGACATGTCAACTCATTTTGTTATATTTATATTCTGAATCTGTTGGATTTAAAATTTCTAAAGCTTTGATGAATAACTCAAAATTATGACCAGTCATATAAAATAGGTATGTCACAGGTATTAGTTAAAAATTATTTTACATCTCTATGTGAAACGCTGATAGCTACTGATTATTTTGTGTTCATTGACTGTGAAAAGAAATTGTGAAATAAGTATATGAAAAGGTGAGATTTCCTTAGTTAGGATTACCCTATATTTAAAGAAACATGTCTATATCAGGCGGAACTATTTTTACACTCAATTTGTTTTTTAGGATGGACTTTTCGGGAAGTCATAGTCAAGCTGGGGACACCGTTACCTTGTCACAGTTCTTTTGTCATGGAGAAAATTTGTTTATATTAGTGGAAACCACAGCCCCACCACCAAAGAGACTTAGTCGTAAGAAGCGTTCGCATTTCAGGTACGTCTGTTTTCAATATTTAGTACTTCTTTACACCACGTTTTGTTTATTTTATAAAGATTGTGTTGCTTTTATGTTCAGTGAATTCCTTCATATGTATTCAGAAAGCATTTAAGCCATCAGTCCATGGCAATGCAAGCGGAAGGCATTCCACTAGATGGCACCAGTGGTATGTCGGCTTCAAGTCAAGATGGTGGTGACGAATATTCATCCGAAGCCTCAGAGTTAGATGCTGGGAGTAGGGTGAGAATCTCTGTGTTATATTGTCTACTCTCCCACCAATAATTTTGTAATCATATTTTGAAAATGTTTCTCCAGAAAACAGCTTTGTGATTTCAGTGGATATATTTTGGTTTTCTTGTTTTCCGTTCTGCCTGAATTCAGAAGTTGGTGAACTGTGAAACAAATGATGCAGATAATGAACCTGATGATACAACAGGAGAGCAGTCAGATGATGAGTTTTCACCCATTCTTGATTCATCTATGAGCAGTATTAGAATCAACAGGAACCTACAACATGGTACATACGAATACAATATTTTGAAAATATTAACTCAAACATTATGCCCGTAGAAAGTTCTTGTTCGTAAATATTATTGTGGCACTCTGTTTATCACTTTAAAGACATACTGATCATTTGTGTTGTGAATCGAATGTGACGATGAAGCCAACACTTGTGAAGAACTTAGCAGTGTATTGTATCTTACACTGTATATTAATAATATCTTCCACAGAACAAAAAATAAAGCCACAAAGAAATGATACACATCTCCAACAGGCATCTACCACATCAACGGTATAGTGGTTTAGAAATAAAATTGTACATGAGTGCTTCTGTTTCATATTTTTTTTTAAATTGGATTACTCTGTCATTAACATTTAAATATAATGAAACTCAATTACCACTTTTTAGATTTTGTTTTCTCTTAGTTTGTGCCTGGTACCAGAAAACATACTGTCCAAAGACCAACTTCCAATGAAAGTGGTATTGATGTAAATACTGATATATTGTCCAGTAGCAGCTCTAGTGAAAACATGGCTTTTATGTGAGTTTATAATTTATTTCATTTGTTAAATGATAAGGAGAAACAGTTTTGCTCTTTATACGTGAGGGGGGGGAGGGGATACAAAATCTGTTTTGTTTCAGCTGAAAAGAATGAGAAATAACTTTTTATTAAAACTTTTCACAAACACTTTTCAACAAATTATTGGGTATCAATGTGATAAGAAAATATGAAGTATTAAATGTGTTGTCTATTTCATGTATAATTATGCTCTTTTTTGTCGTATATAAATGTTTGTCTCAGGTTTAGCAGACTATAATTTACAGCGTATTATGAGACCCTGGTTATCGCCATTCAGAGATTAACTATGTTGACCAATAGTCTGCCGATACAGACATAGATTGTTTATTATTCTTTTATGAATATTAATACCTTAAACTGACCAAGATTTAAGCGATGTATGTAGTTAATTTAATTTAACCCAGCATCTAACAATGTACTGCAATGAGTTGCATTTATCACTGCCCGTCATCAAACTGGTTTTAAAATTGGTGGCGAATATGATCAGCATTTGACAAATTTAAGTGAGCACTAACATTTTGAGACAAAAAGGACAATTTAGCTGTTATTTTTTTACCATGGGATGGCTCAGTTACATTCATATATTGAAACTATGGCATATCTAAATTCATGTTAATGGATACTTATAAGATGTAAACAACACACGAAGAGCATTTGAACATCAAACTGGGTTCATCACAGGTGAATATTTATAACAGACAACCTTAACATTTAAAACATGAACTGTGTTTGACTCTTAGACCGTATTATATATATATATATATATATATATAGGAAAACTGCTGATGTGCGGATAAAAAATAACACAGTCAGCAAGAAGTTACTTGGTGGCAGTACACCAAGAAAAGTGACCACAGCAGCAAACTCATTTCCCTCTACTGCAAAATCTAAGACAGGTCCAAGCCAGACACAGAAACCGCTTAGCAGATTACGTGCCCAAGGAAAAACTAGACGGTAAGGATTAATCTAAAACTACAAGTCGTGTTTTTCATATTTAAAAGACATAGCATAAATCAATATCCAGATTTGACATGCCTGTGTTTTAACATTATAGTTCAGATCCCAAGGAGATCATACCAAATCGTGATTCAGAACAGAAACATAACCAAGAAAGCCTCGAGAGACTTCAGCAGGAACTAGAACAGTTAAGGCTAGAAAAACAACAAACAGAGTCCCGCCTCCAAAAGATCGAGACAAAATATCACAAGGAGAAGGAAGCTGCTTGGTTAGAGGCTGAAAGGAAGGCACTAGTAAGTACAGATTATTGCTGATGGTTTCTTTGTTCTTTTGAAAGCTAATACAGTATGCCATTTAACTGTTCTGTGTTTGTTTGAGCATGTACAGATTATTGCACATTCTGCACACCTGTATTTGGTAACCAAAAGCAGTATCTTTCCCTGGAACGTAGCCAGGAAAGATAAGTGGAGACAAGTATTCTTTTGACTTTACCCTAATGCAAATTAATCATAAAAGATATGTAAACCATCTTCAAACGTGTTTTGAGCATGAAAATGGAGCTCTATTAATATGGTAATAAATATCTTAAAATAATCATCTCTGATCGTAATAATATGATACAGAATATTTTGCAGGAACGAGAGAAGCAGCTACAGATAGAGATATTACGACTACGTGAAGATATGAAACAACAAAATGCCCAGCTACAAGATAACTTCCACGTAGTTAAAACTTTACAGGCAAGTTGTATGAATTCTACCTTATTCATGAGCCCGTGCACACACACACACACTCATCCAGGCATATGGGCATACAATAATGATGCAGATATTTAATGGTCTGTTTTAGAACTTTTTACTTCCTGATTTTGTCCATATGATGTTTTCCTAAATAGAATAAATGCTTCCTTGTGTTCACATTTCTCTGTTACCGCAAGTATAATGCCTTAGTAAGACCATGGGACCTTACAAAATATGTTGATTAAGTAGAAAATATTGGCTGTACATGAATTATGCCTTTACTATTTTCAGGAGCAATTAGAGAAAGTCCAGAGAGAACAGGCTTGTCTCAGTGCTAGACCAGACTCTAGACAGTCACAGAGAGAGAGCCGAATTTGTTCTCTTCAATAAATGAAATATATTTAATCCAGAAAATAATACATTTAATGGAAGTATCCAAGCATCGGCTGTTAGATGCCAGAACAATTTCACATGGATCGACAAACTTACTATTGTTTGTATATTAAAAACAGGAGTCACTGTTTCTCACTTTTACCTATGATACAACTGTCAGAAGTAACCTGAGTTTCTTGTTGTTGGTTTTTGTTTTGCAGTAATAAAGCTGCAATGAGCAATCTCATATCTTGTAGTGTTAGCAGCAGTTAATTCTGTGTGTGTGACAGAGCTTTTTTCTAGTAGCTTAGAATTTACTCAGGGTTCTTGATGTGTGAATATATGTATGATGGTTTTATGTCACTGAAAAATCTTCTTACAACTATCAGATCATGAACTCGTTATTGTAGGACAGTGAACATAACTTATGTGTCATGTATGGATGCATTTTGTTTTATGCCAATTGTAAATTAGTGGCTGTCAGTGTATCATATTCATATCATCTAGCTTTCAGTATTTGGCATTTATTGGTTTGAATTCCATGACGGAACACATTTTGTTTCTAATTTTTCTTTACCTCGGCTATATCATGTTCCATGAGTTGGTATATTTGGCAAACACTGCTACATGTATATAGTTTGTGAATGTTTGATAAGTGCATATGTGTATGCAGTATGTGAATGTTTGTTAAGCATATGTGCATGTAGTATGTGAATGTTTGTTAAGAATATGTGCATGGTGTATGTGAATGTTTGTTAAGCATATGTGCATGTAGTATGTGAATATTTGTTAAGCATATGTGCATGTTGTATCTTAATTTTTTATTAAGCATATATGCATGTAGTATCTAAATACTGTGTTTGGATTTTTGTTGAGTCAGGAAGTATACACATCAGCAGATGTTCTACTGTTTTAAAGTGCATATGATAAACTTTACAGGTTTAAGTAAATAAATCAATGAACCATATAATACTTTCAGCTTTATGATTGAAATGTGGGTACTTGAAAGTAAAATGCCTGTTTGGCCTCATGGGTAGAGTGTGGTTGTGGCTATGCTGTGCAGGAGGTTAAAATTCCAGCTGTGACACTATAGTACGAGGAGTTTGTCATACAACCAGCCAACTGGCAAGGTTTTCTCCACTGAATATGCCATATATTTAAAATTTTTAATTTATTTAGAATTAGTTCCCAAAGTGGAGCTGTAAATAATGGACCACGTGTCTCCCTCTGCTATGCCACGTAAAATAATTGCCATTTCGACCTTTATTTATTTTAATCTGGAATACCATAAATTATTACTTGAAATTAAATAAATACTGGCAATACATAGTACTAATTGATATTTAAATGACATAACATTGTTGTTATGAAATTGTAGAATGTACAAGGGACACTTCTAAAATGTTTTGCAAAAATATCATTTATTTAACATTTGTAGAATAATCTAGCAAATTATAACTTGAAAATTTATATAGACAAAGGAAAAATAATTTCAAGTAAAAGATGTGTGTGTGAGAGAGATTAAATATAACACATCCAAAGGATACTTCATTCTTATGTTGTCCAAATATATTGATTAGCTCCCCTTGATCTAGTTGTCATGCATTTCATTCCGTCTAAAAGTATCCTTGTATATATATATATATATATATATATACCACGTAACGGGTTCATGGTGACAGTCATAATTAACCCATCCTATATCATTATTTGGTTCCAAAACCATAGCGTAACATTGTCTGTGACATAATTCTGACGTAATGCCTTAAATATCGCTTTAGATTTAAATATTTTATTGTGTATAATAAAATTTTTAGCAAATTCATATTTTTTTCTTATTTTCCAGGAAAATTCCTATTTTATCCAATATATATAGGGATATGCTGTTTGTGCATGCTAAAATTATGTAGTCAGCATTAAAAGCTGTCTGATAAGTGCTCGCATGCACATATTTATATGAAACGTTTGAATTCTTATTTTGTAAGTGAAATATTCATTATTTAAATATGGGCAATAGCTTCTGAGACACTTCATGTGACCTGCATGGTGCTTAGAATCCTAACTTAGAAGCAGAGATCATCAAATATCGCTTGAGTAGTAACTGATTTTATAAATAACTTCTGACAATGGTTTTAGCATTGCGTGAATCATGTGTATGGCTTAATCTGTTTGGGTAAATTTCTACACATCATTCTTCCTTGGACATCTTAAAGTTGACAAGGTAGCCTCAAAGATGTTTGGCCAAAGATGGATTACCTACGAACAGAGTGGTCATACTGGTATGAGATGCAAGAAGGGAAGATTATACAGAACTTCAATTAAGCATGGACATCGAAATGCATACATTCCACAGCACACGGAGGTTCATTGGCTAAGAATTGGACCAGCTATCAGATATATTCTAGAGCAGTGAGATGCAATCTGAGAGTTCATCAAAAACTGACAATCAAACCTCTAAGAGCAAAGCTATAAGCAAGTGAGTGTCATGCTTACTGAAGTAGAGAAGGATGTGACAAAGGCCACGTTGGAATACCTTTTGAACAATGTTATCCCCATATTTGAAGGATTCCTCACCTTATTCGAGAATTCTGGTCCGATCATCCACATGGTCTATGACGGCATCTATTATAATCTTATAAAAGCCATGAGAAGGTTCTTAAAAGCCAGTGTTTTTGAATGGCAAGTATGACAAAGAACGTACCATTATTCCACGTCAAGACGTCAAACTACAACTTTTTGATAATGAAGTGAACATTGGTCGAGGTACTAAGACAACTGAAGTTGAAGAAACAAGTCTGCTCTTCTTGGAAATCGATCGTTCTTTCGAGCCATAGTCGCACATATTCAAAGAAGGTTGCTTCTGAGCAACACACGCTTCAGAGAATTTGGTTGTTTCAACCCCACAAAAAGGGAATGGAAAATAACAGCTACTGCCACTCAAAACGTTTCCTGCGAGCTTCTACCTGGTGTGTAAGATGAGTGGAAGTTATCCCAAGCTGATAAAGTATTTGCCCAAGACACCAAAGAAGTTGTGGAAGACTACTGGAATGTTGTCCTCCAACTTAAATCTGTAGAGGGAATCAATCGCTACCTATCCCTATTTTGTTCCTATTTTTGTCACCAAACATTCCTATTTTCTGAGACACTTGTCACTTGACGCCCTGAAAGGTGTTTGCTTGTTTCGTTTATTGAATATCTGGGATATGATTCCCATCTTCCAGTCATAAAGGAGGTCTCCAATGTCAAGTGACATCCGTAAATGTGGTACAGTGGTTCCACTCTATGACCTCGGTAGTTCACATAGAACCCTGGGATATAGACCTCCTGCATAAACACAGATGCCTTTTCTTTTAGTGTTGTATGAATAGTTCCGTCTAGTGTTTGTAAGTTTGCTATCCTAGCTCAGGTCTTCAGCTTTGATTGTACATATTTATAAAATGCACTGGGGTTATGCTTTGCCTCTCTGGACAATTCCCCCAAATCCTTCTCTGTTTGATGGCAGGCCCATTTTGCTTTGATCTTCTTGAGTCTCTCCTAATTCTTTACTACTTTGTTCATCATATAATTTGGCCTCTTCTATTTATTCCTCTGACTTGTTTTGCGGATGTGTTCCCCCCCCCCCCTGAGATCTATAATGCTGTATTTTAAAGTAGGTGACGCCAATACACGAAAAGGGTGGATCGATAAAGTTTGTGACGTCACAACAGCCAAACGTACATAACTGTAATGTTGGATGCGCCGCTGTGTATAGATGGAATTGTGTGTCCACAACTCTGACTTGAACATGAACTGATTTTATTAAACATGTCTTTCTGTACTACTGTACAGTGGTTACGTGGTATATATATATATATATATACGTGTGTGTGTGTTAACTACTACGGGATAAGCGTACACTATTTTATAACACAAATATATCATTACATCTCCCTTTTTAGTTATGTCCTTTTTGTTTTAATATTGAATATTCACATTTTGTTGTCAGTCATATAATAATGTTGAACATTCCACACACAATTTTCTACATTTGTTTCTATAATATGATTTGTATTATACATCACTCATTATTAAGCAGTAATATTTCACTATGACATTTTACATACTATTGATCGACTATTGGGAAAAATACCTTATATACATCTTGCTATGTAAAGGATGGACTACCTTTAACAGCTCGTCAGGACCCAAGGGATTATTGTCATATATATTATAATTCACTCTTAACATGTTTCAATGCATCGTTCCGATTTCTTAACAATTCGGGCACTTGTTATAATAGGTGTATTTGATGAACATACATCATCGGCAGCTGTTCGATCTTGCTGGTTGACATTAGGTGTTGGCGCAGTTGCTGATTCGCTGATCATATTCATTACTTGTGTGTCTGCAATGTGAAGCAAATATCTACGATTCCTTCTGTAAATAGCACCATCATCTGTCTGGACATTGGAGGAGCGCAGTTGCTTTCTGTTTCCATGATCTGTTGGAATATAATCGGACAGGTGCGTTGGTAGATAATGATTTAAATGCCTTAGCAGACTGGTCATAATACCCCTTTGTCTTCCTTTTTCTTTCTTTCAGCTTTGCATTTTGGTGATGCTGAACATTTGGTAATGTAATTCGCAGCTGATGATCGAAGAATAATTCTGCTGGCGATTTGCCACATTCTAGAAATGTAGTTCTGTAAGCTAGCATTGCTAAGTGAGGAGTTTCGTTGTTTTTCGCTGACTTTTTGATCAGCCTTTGAAAGTTGTAGTACTTTGCTAATGATCAAAACTCTACATTGCTGAACTGTGGCGCATTATCTGAGAATATGATCTTGGGTATCCCGATTCTTGCCATAATTAATTTCAAGGTATTAATCACGTGCCTTGACACAGTACCACAGAGTATGATAATTTCTGGAAAGTGGGACGTATAGTCAACTACAATTAGGTAGTTCTGCTCCATAGATCTATTCCTATTTTCATCCATGGTGTTGCAGGTACATTAAGTTGATGCAATGGCTCTTTTTGTTGTTTGTATTAATACAGTTGACAGGTGTCACAGTTGCTGACCATTTTATGAATGTCTTTATTCGTCTTAGGCCAGTGCAATGCTTGTAAGCTCTGGATCGGCCCAGAGTCCCTCATGGATTATTTGTAACATCCTTCCTCTCAATGTTTGATTTGATGATAACTCCGTCAACTATTGAGAGCTCTTGCAGAAAGTTATGATAAGGGCTGCAATGTGATATTGAGCCATTAATTATATTTGTTTTCACCTGATGTAATGTTTCATCTTTGTCCGTTTCTTCTGCAATTGTTCTCCACATGTCATCACTTACTGGCATCATTTTCTTGACTCATATCTCTTGTTCTGTGCCACTTTTCGTCTTAGGTGGTATACTATATTTTAAACAAATGACAGAACACCATGTTGACTTTCCACAGCTTTAGCCGGAAGTGCTTTTATTAGGTCAATAGAATCAGGTCATACAGACATAATAATAATTCAAAGTATTTATATTGTTTCTTATGACAATAAATTACAGGTGGTTTGCCACCTGAGAGTGCATCTGCTAAAATCAGAGGTTTGGTAAGTGTGTATTGTAAATCCATATTGTATCTCCCTATTGTTAGCATCATTCTTTGTAGTCTGAGTGTCATCTCACTCTTTTTGATTATTCCCAGTAGTGCTTTGTGATCCGTCTCTGCAGCTATCTTGGCTCCATAAATGTATTCGTGAAATTTCTCGCATGCGAATAGAAGGCAATCCTTCTCTATTTGTGCATATCTACACTCAGCATCTGTCATAGAGCGTGCTGGGTATGTAACAGATAACTATTTTGAATCATAGGGTTGCATTATCACTGCACCTAAAGCATCCTTTTAAGTGTCAGAGGATATTTTTGTTTGCTTCCGTGGATCAAAATAAGCTAGTACTTGTTTATTTGTCAGAACTGTTTTAATCTCATTCCACTCTTTTTCGTGTTGAGTAGACCATTCCCATGCTGTATCTTCTTTAAGCAAGGAACGCAATACTTTGTTGTTGGCTGACTGGTGTGACATGAATCTAGTCAGGTAGTTTATCACACCAAGGCCAGGGCTCGCTCGACATCCTCTTTGGTTTCTGGACGTTTCATTTCCTAAATACCTTGAACCTTCCTATCATCAAGTTGTACACCATCTCGAGTGAGTCTGTCTCCAACTAATCTAATTTGTTCGACGCCTAATTCACACTTGCTCTTATTTAGCTTTAAATTAGTTACCTTGATTCTTTCTAGAGCACTTTGTAGTCTCCTGTCACGTTCTTCTTTTGTACATCCCCAAATCAGTATGTCATCAATAAAAACCCGAACTCCGTCTCGACCTTCCATGATTGTGTTAATCGTCTTGTGAACTGATCCCATTTGGTATTCTCTTGAAGTTATATCTCCGATGTGATGTTGTCATTGTGTACATCTAATTGTATTTGGTAGAATCCTTGTGTAACGTCTAGTTTAGAGAAGAACAGTGCCCCTGCCATCTAACCAACTATCTCCGATTTGTGTGGCAAGTGGTAATGTTCCCTCCAGGGTTGGGTATCTTCCTGGAAGAAAGGTATTTCTTTCCATGGGAAGAAAGGGTTTTTTACTGGGAAGAAACTTTTTCATCCGGGAAAAAACTGGGAAGAAACTGATATGTAATGTAAAGCATGTAAAGCACATTTGAACAAGTTATACAATATTATGGAAAGAATGCTATATAAATGTAGTATATAATAATATGATATTGACCACCCCCGCCCCCACTCCACTGTATAAACAATTCAGTGTCATGCTTCACTAATCACTGAGAAAGTAAGTTTAGAAGACTTGATGTGATTTAAGTGGTGGAGGTATTGTTTGAGTCAGAGTATTATTCTACTTTAATGTATTAACTTAGAAAGTGTCACTCAATGATAGAAACCAATTGATTTAAATCAACCAACCCTGCAAGGTCTATTTAATATATATATATATATATATATATATATATATTGTCAGAATAAGAATAAAACATAATATGTATTGTCAGCATATTTAATTATAAGTACATTAAATTGCCAATTTTTGTATCATGGTTAAGAAAGTTCCACTTTATATATTGTTCACTACTGGTTTAGCCCAAATCAAGGTTTCCCTGTAGCATCCTATAACAGTACACTAACTTAGATGTCTTCTCGTTGTCTAGTCTGTTCCTTATTTTAGTATGGATGGCACCAAAACTAGAGAATATTCTCTCAATAGATCATGATGATGTTCCTAGTAGTAGAGATGCAAGAGAGATAAATGATGATGGGACACCAAATGATGCTGTAGCCTACCACCACGTAAGGGGGGGGGGGGTTAGAGATTGTGCCTGGTCTGTGAAGACTGATCTAGGAAAGGGTGATTCAGTCGCTTGATACGAGATAAATGTTGTCAAATGTTCAACACCACAGGATGATATCCACTCTGTGACAATATTCAAGTGATATGGTGAGAGTTTAGCACCCTTTTAGCTGGGATGTAGAACATATGCCACGAGGTGCTCCGTTGTGATCGTTTGGTTAAAAGTTTCTTGACTGTGGCTTTGTGTGGAGCTAGAACGGGATTATGTCATGATAGTAGCATACAAATAACAAATCATATACTAATGGTGGGTAAGAAGTGAGCAATACCAAATTAAGGCTATAAAGGGTATTTGTGCAATTAATCAATGAATAAGTGGATTGCAATGATTCAAGTAGCTTAGCAATTACCTGTCTTCACTTACTGACATATTAACTGTCAAATGATCCAAGCATATTAATCAATTAGCAGATTAGCAATTATCTGTTCATTTGTTCACATATTAATTGTCATATGATGTTCTTGATCTCAGAGTTTAATGGTGAATTGTAGACATCATCCTCAGTAATAATTACAATTATTTTCATTGTGTTGTACAAAATTAATCAATTTTAGTTTCTTCCATTTGTCCCGAAGATTATTTGTGCAAAATAACAGATATGAGGATTATATACCAGTCTAATTAGAACTACAGCATATATGTATGAATAGGATGAAAAGTATATTATTACATATAATATTATTTAAATTGGCAGATCTAAATTTGGATGATGATTTTGTACCATTTTTTATTTTCTTCCATTTCTTCCCAAAATGGAAGGGAAGAAAGTATTTCTTCCGTAACAGAAGAAACCCGTTTTTTACCCTGGTTTTTACCATCCACGGAAGAAACCTGCCAACCGTGGTTCCCTCTTGGTGTGCGCATTTAAATCTTTTGAGTCCAAACACAGCCTGAGGCTCCCGTCGAGCTTTTCCACTATGACGAGTGCATTAACACACTCAGTTGGTTCCTCAGTACATCTAACTACACCCATCTTCTCCAGTCTGTCAAGTTTATTTATCAGTTTTTCTCTCAGAGTGAATGGAACGCGTCGTGCTGCATATACTGATGGAACACAGACAATTACATTAACCCGTCAGCCAAGTGGGCCCCAAGATCCACTTGCCCTGACCCAAAGTTCACTTGCCCTGATTTGTTGCACTTTTTTTTGCAAATTGTTTTATAAATTAACAAATATTTATACACTTATAGAATTGAAGACAAATTTATGTTGTTATTGAAGTTTGATCATATATTATGACCTATGCAAGCTGTACATAACATACCATTGTCTGTTTCTACTAGGCTCAGAAATTATATTTCCCAAGATGGAATAAATGATCTCGCTTAGAGCTTTCAAAATATTTCTTATTTTGCTCCGTTTGTTTCCATTCTCGCTTGATGGCAATAGTTTGCACAATATTTTTGGTGGCTGTAAAGTCAAACCGTCCAAAGCCTAATTGCCTATGTGCCATCTTACTGTCACTGAGCCACTATACGAAGTGAGTAGTTTTGTTTTGTTTTGTTGTTCGGGGAGATGGAGCCGAAATACCCTGAGGGTGGTCACTGGCAGAGTGTTTTACGTCCTTTACGCCATTTAACGTGGTCAGCCGTCCACGATGTTGTGAGCCGAGAAATTAATCCCTGGAAAGTTTCGACCTCTTACAAGGTTCGAACCTGTGACCGTTGACATCAAGTGCCGGGTGCTTAACCGCTAGGCCACCGGAGCTCACAGTAGTTTGGTGGCATGTGATGCTTTTTTAAAGCTTCGGGGCCAAGACAACAGTGCCACAATGTTGCCAAATCTCACTCCATGATTGGCTGTTAAATATAACACTAATATAGTAGTTAGGTAGCAGTGCTCACGTTCCTAAATGTACTGATAGACCGGATTAACTAAGTCATGGGTGGCATAACGGCAATGCAGAAGCTGACAGACCACCATGATAAAAAGCAAACACAGATCATACTTATGATGCCTGGCAGTCACCGTGGGCTGCGGGATGACTGTTAAATTTATTGTTAAATGATAGGAAATCTGCCACTTGCCCGAATTTTGACTACCCCGGTCAAGCGAGCAACCGTTACTGTAATGGTCTGGGACAGCATTTTCTTTTAGTTGTATGTGGTGTTTGCCTGACAGACATCCAAGTCCTTTGTATACATGGTTTGTTATCTGTGATCCTTTGGTCACTGTATGTACCTGTACATTCTGGCTTTTCTTGACCAATCCAATCAGTTCTTATGTTATATGTGATATTATTATATTTTACTCTTGCACGGCATATTCCGACAGTAGATATGTTGTCGTTATTATACGAAGTTAAGTTTGTTTCTCTTTTCTTTAACTTTGGTCTCTGTTTCAGGGCATAATAGTCCTTCATAGAGAGTATATTTGCCTGTACCCCCGTGTCGAAGTAGTATTGTTTCATTTACTGATAATGGTGCGAAACATTCATCGCCTGTTTCAGTGTCAACTGAATGAAAAAATATCTCCTCTTCACTTTCACCATGTTCATCACTTTCTGTGTACGGTTATCCACGGTCCTAATCGACTTCGTTTTAAAGCATGATTACAAATAATTTTTTCAACTGAGATTTACGTCTTTCCTCAAGCTGGACATTCATTATAGGCGTGTTTTCGTCCACAGCGACGACATTTCTGTTTGCCTGTGTGGTTTTCATGGTTGCTTCTGACCTCTGACCCTTGTCCGGAGTGACTTGTCCGCTTGCCTTGGTAACCTTTGCTCTTACCGGATCGCCTTACAGCACCCAAGGCTAACTGGTACAGTACAGCTGCTATCACCATCCGGCATTGTCTGTATCCGGGGTTTCGCGACTTCGATGGCTTGGCAAATGGTTACTGTTTTTTTTCCAGGCCTAAATCATCATTAGAAAGTAATTTTTCTTTCACTTTCAGGTTTAATGTTCCCGGTATTAGAGATTCTTCAAGTATCCCGTAATTGCATGTTCTAGCTTTGTGCTTCAAGTCAGTAACATATTGTTCTATTGTTTCACCTTCGTGCTGTAAACGTTTACGAAACACATCATTAACTCGCGGTGTACAATATTGTTCAGACTTACGTATCACCGCAGAAAAATCTGTGAATGACAATGTATCAAACACACCAATGACTTCTGGACCGGCTATAATACGGCTTGCTATCCATATTGATCGCTTCCATATAGAGAGTAAGTCTTTGTTTGAACCGTATTCAATTATCACTGACATTTCCTTAGAATATCATTTCTTTTCGTGGCTTCACGTGTTCCATTTTCAATTAGTTCTTTGGTGACTTAATTGATTGATCCGGTAATTAAATCCGTTAATCAATGAGTTCTGTATGTGTGTCCACTATACAGTCTTGAACATGAACTGATTTTATTAAACACGTCTTTCTGGTCACCTGGAATGTGTGTGTGTGTGTGCGCGCGAGCGGGCGCGCGCGTGTTAGCCACTAGGGATAAGCGTACACTATTTTATAACACAAATATATCATTACAATAACCACGTGCTAAGTCTCTGAATTGTTTGTTTTGTTGTGGAATTGGTTTTGTTTACAACCTGATATTAGTGCTAATATCGTGGTGGTGTTTTTGTTGTTGTTGTTACAACCAGGTTATTTAGATGCATAGGTGTTTATAGAATGATAGTGAAATATGGTTTGGCATTGTACGTGTTGTGTACAGATGGGACAATATTATGTTGGAAAGTGATTTTTCCGTTCAAAAAAGTTTTGCCTCAACGATCACGAGATAAATGGCACCCCACTGGCACATCATATATATATATATATATACATATATGCAGCGAACATTTTATTGTGAAAGTTGTCGCCAACAAAATCATCATAAATGCAATGTGATATATGGGACTAGCGAAGAAACTTATTTGAAGAACGACACGCCCGGCTACTTCATATAACAACTGGCACAATATATATGTACCAATGAGACAAGTTGGTCTGAAAAGATATGGGTGTATCAAGAGATACATATACTGATACAAATATCGGAGCCATACATTGATGTGCTGACAAAAATATAGTCCGGTTCTGACGTCACGACTTCTCCTCGAATTCGCAAGATGGAAGCAGCGTATATACTCTTACAGACGCCGCATTGAAGGACGCTCCGTAGATGGACTTGTCATATTCTGAGAGACTTGCTGATTTGGAGCTACCCAGCCTTCTACTATAGACGTGCTAGAGGTGACATGAAAGAGATATACAAGAACATGTCTGGAATGTATGCATTAGATTCTAACTATAGCAAGCCAGATAGTTCGCTGATCGGGGGGAGAATGGGCCACAGTTCCAAGCTAAGGAAAGAAAGGCCCATAAAGAATATTAGACGTCAGTATTACAGTAACAGGATGACAAAATCCGGGAATATATGCTGCTTGCCGATGTGGTTATTGCGCCATCACTGCATACTTTTAAATCCACCTAATTTGGTGATGATGATGATGATGATTGATGTTTTACGGCCACTTTTATGCACAAAGTAGGCCAAATGGACCGAGCAACCTCCGAAGGTAATGAAGCGAAGTCAAAGATGAAACAACCTTCAGATATGTGGTCCAAGACGCTACCGCTAGACCACGGAGGCGCCCCCGCCTAGCTTGGACAGACACACGCGGCAGTATAGATTTAGCCGACACGATGTCTATAATCTGAATAAATCATACTTGGACAGGTTGACTTGATACACTCTCTGCATGAGACAAACCAAATAAGAAGCGGGCCAGTATGAGTATGACCAAATACGGGCATTACATTATTTCACTGGGACTATTCTTTTGGAACGGTGCGTAAACTAGTTATAGTTTATCACAAGCCATGCAGTGAGCTCCGGTGGCCTAGTGGTTAAGCACCCAGCACTTGGTGCCAACGGTCACATGTTCGAACCCCGTAAGAGGTCGAAACTTTTCCAGGGATTAATTTCTCGGCTCACTACATCGTGGGTGGCTGACCACGTTAAAATGCGTTGCCGTCTCCACTGAATTATTTAAAATAAAGGGGGACGTTAAAAACCCCCTGAGGACGTAAAACACTCTGGCAGTGGCCACCCTCAGGGTATTTCGGCTCTATCTTTCCGTACTGCTCCACTGTGAGTGGTGGGGGAGGAGTTTCTCAACCACTCCAACATAGAGGCTGTGCTGATTAAGCGACAGCCTGGGGATTCTCTCCGAACAACAAAACCAAACCAACAAGCCATGCAGATACGTCTATAATTTGTTTAATTTCCGAAGCCTTTAAGTGACTCCATGACGTCTACAGTTCATCGTTCGAGTGCCAGTTCATCTTTCCTGTTTCCTGTCTCATTGTGTCGTAGTCCTGTCTGTGATATATGTGCTCGGGCTTCTGGCTTATCTGTTCCGGTGTGTAACATTTGAACACGAAATTTATGCAATTATGGCGACTTTTTCGGATTGGGGTTGAGAGTATCATGTGACTGATCATACCCTTCTAAATTGTATTGATACGATCTAGTATGTGTGGGTTTTGTGTGGCTCTATAATGTGGCGCATCATCACGTGCTAATGCAAATAAATATCTTTTGGTGTCTCAAGAAACCAAATGGCTGAATTCCTCATATCCAGAGGTTCCTTGATTTTGCGGCCACTTTTGGGAACATGGTAGGCTATAAATGGGCCAGGTGACCGCAAAAAGTAATGAGGCGAAGTGAAATATGAAACCCATTCGAATTCAGACATGCCCACGCCGATATTTGACTCTCCCGATTGAGATCTGTGACCAATCGCGCTACCAGTTAGACCATGGAAGCGCCACTTCGAATTCATATCCCCGAGATGTATCTACACTCCAGTTAATGACGGGGCAGTTAGTCTCTCATTATCAAGAAGCGACCTGGCTTCGTTTCTTTTGCTTTGTTAATTATGGTTACTAGATTTGAACTTTCTGTGTCATTATCTTGTTGTTTTTTTGGTTGGTGGGGGGGGAGGGTTGTTACTTTGATCTGGTCAAAACCTTGATGTTAAAATATTCTTATTTCAGTTGATATTTATACATTTTTGAAGAGAACTTCGGTAGAAGCGTCTTACTTTTGGTTAGGTGACAGCTAGCACTATACATTAAAAAATCTGTTTGATAAAAGTGGAAGCAGTTAATTATAACCAATGGCCATTTCGTCAATGGACACTTACCCAACGACCATTTACCCATTATTTGCAGGGGGGGGGGAGGCTTTCGCCGACATTCAATAAATTATATCTTACATTTTTGTTGTCTTTTTGTGTTTATGTATGCTCTGCCAATATTAGGTTCTGTTTATGGATGCTGTAAATATATGCCTCTCTTTAGATAAGATGTTAGTAATATAATAATTATTGCTTATTTTTTGTATAATTATATATATATATATATATATGTATATATATACTGTTTCTCCAGTATTGTAAATAAATAAAATAATAATATGCAACATCCAGTATGTGCATATATATATATATATATATATATATATATAACACACACACACACACATATATATATATATATATATACCCACTAAGAGCTCTTTGAAGACAAATCATGAATTGAAGTCATGGCAATTAATAAATAATCAACTGTGAGTCAAACCATAAAGACATCAGTTTCAAATTAATTTTTATTGTGTGAGAGTGGTTCAGTGTGAAACAATTACATCTGGCTTCATTTACAGTGGTTCTGTCCGATGTACCTTCAAATTTACCAGATCACATGATCTATATCATCCCGACTGACACATTTCATTCACCTGGAATCCATGGCTTCCGTGGGCTAGTGGGGGGAAAAGGGCCACCGAATATCGGAAATTAATTTTCTACAAGTTCAGCCTTGGTTTTATTATAACTATTAACCGATGGAAGCAGAAAGTTTGTTTAGACGGTGTTATGTATACCAAGCGCTACAAGGAGATAACAGATTATAGATGGGAGTATGTTAAACGCAACAACTATTGCAAGGGTGTCCAATCTACATTTCTGTAATGATATACTTGTATTATAAAATAGTGACGCTTATCCCTAGTGGTTAACACACACACGCACACACACACATATATATATATATATTTACCACGTGATGTAGTTGGTCAGCTAGATCTTTAATATTGCAGATGTTATAATCTTATATTTTCTGAACGATAAAAGCCTTGTAGAATTCTTCCTCATGGTCAATGCTTGACTCAGTTGATGTAATTTTAGTTCCTACTATTTGTCCCCAAAGATTTTTTGCAACCAAGATATGAGGACTGTATCACATTATAATTTCAAATATAGCATGTGTATGAATATCATTAAAAGTATATTATTATATTTAAAATGGCAAATCTAAATTTGGGTGATGATTTTGTACCATTTTTTTAAAAGAAAGTATTTCCTTTCTATCAGAAAAAATGAGTTTTTAGTGTCTGGAAGAAACATGCTAACCCTGGAGCAGTAGTGTGTATGGATGTCTGGACAATTAACTGTTTTTACCAAAGTAAATGATAATTAATACACATATTACTTGTTGTGAGAGTGGAGTACAACTAAGTGTAGTCAAGTCACAGCATATATTGCAGATGAATCTTTGTATGATCAAACTGTGTGTAGTGAACTACTGATGCATACAAGATTACATTATCAACACAGTTTTGAATGCAAAATATCTAGAAATAAACCATATTAACTAGAACACTGTTTGATACAAGTGTATTCTAGGTCTGTTCTGGTTCACTGAATTTAATAAGCTCCTGGAGGAAAGCCTATAAATATGGTAATATTGGACATTTTCAGGAATATATCAATAGCCATTGGGTCAGATGATTTCAGTTCTATATATATGTGTGTACTTGTTTTGCTCTTATGGTAAAATGAGTTTATTATAAGAGTTTGTTATGATGTTTATGAGTTTGTTATGATGTGCGTTATGAGTTTGTTATGTTATTGTACAGTACAACCTCAAGGTGAAATGTTCTCAATGATACATGTTTTGTCAAGCACAATAAGATTCTGTTCTTTAAAATTAATTTATTTTACAGGCAATTCTAGAATATCAAGTCTTTTGAATGTTGAAGATACAGGATAAATCATACCTATAACTGGAATGATCACTGAGTCCAAGCAAAACTAAATCTCTCTCTCTCTGTCCATACTTACTCAATTTATGCATGGTATCCTGTATTAAGCATGATTTGATTTGAAGATTACATTTATTGGAATGTTACTGCATTAACACCTGTGACACAATATCCACAAAGCAGTTTCACTGAATAACATAACATCAAATATAATGAATTCCCAAATTTAAACTTTAACAGCAACTGAATATGAACACATTTTCATCAGCAAATTATCATATGAAATATCTATCATATACTCTGGAGACTAAAAGATGCATTTTTACCCACATTGTGTGTGTGATTAATAAACTGGGCTGACTTATAGTATTAACTTATACATGGACAAATTCAGATTTTCCAGTACAGCTGTCAAAAAAACTTGAAATCGTAGTGTTTTATAATGAACACAGTTGATAATGAAAAATGATCAGCATCCATCTTTGTTTCTTATAATGATCGGATGACATAATTATAAACAAGTGTTGCTTGCTATACTTCATTGCAATCAGAAACATAATGAATGGATAGTGGACATAATTTAATGACTGACACATTAGCACAAATCTGCCCAATCAGTCCCATAGAACTGATGATGATAGTTGATGTTTTATGGCCACTTTTGTGCACATGGTAGGCTAAATGGGCCAGTCCCCTAGAACAATCAGAAGCATGAATATGCGATTGTAACTCTGTATGAATGAGTTCTTTGTTTAATGTCAGTGTGATCAAACTCAGAACGTATGGCTGAGTGGCAGCTACACAAGTCCACGAAACACACATATATTTTGGATTAGAAATCTGACCCGTAGGTCTATCCGAGTGCACCATTATAACTGTGACGGGTATTACCAGGTCCGATGGAAAACTGAATAAATGTAATTTGCCAGCATGATAAACCAAATAAGTATTTCAACAAACTTATGAAACAAAATAATAATTTTCAAGTCATTTAGCCAAACTAACAATTTTAGTATACAACTCAAAACGGTAATTCACGAGAGCTGTTAACAATTACTGTGAATACAAATAAACAAGATGATTATAATTTTGCATTTATATATAATATGTTGTGGATACTGATACATCATGATGATTCGACTGATCCATTTATAGTAGCAATCACAGAACCAATCAATGGTTATTATATGTTATTGTAGGTATGATAATACACAACTTAATAGTCAGGTACGACCCATACGTGGATGAAAAGTTTAAGATGTGCCTTCTATAACAGCCACACATTATTGTCTGAAAAAATATAGTATAATGTTAAAAATTAATCACTGGTAAGTTAATTTCTTTGTTGCATTCGGATAACGTGATCATAATTTTTGTTATAAAAGCTAGCTAATACCATGTATCATCATTCTATATCATCATTCATGTGATAAAACATCTATCGATGCTGTGACAGCACACTTCACAAACACATACGGCACGTTTTTAAATATCGTCGAATCACCTTCAAAGCCCAGCAAAGAACAAATACAATTATGGTTTACTCAAATTATTCCACTGCTCAGTCTCGGGTGTCAGCGGACTATTTACAGTTAGTAGCTCAAATCACTAATAATACAGAGACCGACTAAAACAAACTTATCCAGAAACATAGCCATACTCAATGTGAACAACTCGCTAATCACTGAGTCACTGATATCAATGTTTTTTAAACAGCAAACATTGCAATGAAACTGAACCACCTACAGCCATATACTACTACTTCAGGTAGGAAACAAGCACAACAGCTTAAAATATACAGAGAAAAACAACAGATAAAATTTCCTTAAAACCTTGACATTTTCTGAACACTTTCACCCCAAAATAACAATAGAATCTTCTTGGTGCCAATAAGATGGATTCAGAGAACAGCAAAAGTCTGAAGAATGCACAAATAAAAGATGAACTTTGATATTCAAAGCTCACTGACCATAAATGAATCAATATACAGCCATTGGTATGCCTATATCTATTAAGATCTTGCTCCTAGTATTTAAGTAAAACACACAATAATCTGTATATCAAAACTTTACATGATAAACATAGACATCATAAATATCTTAAGTAAGACTTTTTACAGATGAATGAAGTACATCATATATATATATATACACATGACACAAGCCACTGACCTGTATAACTTATTAAACATGCTTGTTGTTAAACATTAAAATTCTATTGATAAGAGATCATTGCAACAGCAACATTATCACATCAGAAATCATTATTTCCAAAAAACTTCATCGTCTGCTAGCAAGAAAAGGCTGCACAGGATTTTTACTCACTCACACACACACACACACTGCTACTTCTTCAATTTCTCTGTACATTGCAAATTGTAAAATATACGTTAATTATAAATTTTTCTCTATCCTTTGACAATTTTACTTTATACTGTTTTAAGCATTAATAAACATTTACACAACAAAGATGACAAATATCAATGATTATATGATAATGTTAACTTATGGGCTAACATATGTAGCACTAAACTTTATTCTATAATTAACCAAGGTATAAGTGTACCATGATGATAACAGATATCAAACTATTAAAAACCTCTTCAGATCAGCTACAGTATATTTTCATACCAAGACATAATTTATGTTGTTTTATTTAAAACAATATGTTTGACATTTTTTTAAATTAAAATGCTATGTCCTACAGATAATCAACATGAAACTAATATATACAACCATCTGATCTGGAATAGGTTTCTGAAAGGTAGGCACTGTTAGGTAACGAGATAATTTCTATATCACTTTTTTGCCTGTTCCAAATATTATGAAGATAAGCCAGCCAAACAGACAGACACAAGCTGTCTGACTAAATACAGCGTTCCAGCTGTGTGTAGTTTCTAGTATATAGCCTGCCATGTAGACGCCAACAAACCCTGAAATAAATAAAAATGCACAGTCAGCTTGTTTTCTCTTTTTGGATCCGAAATAAAAAAATCTAAGGGACGTAAGAGACAAAATGAACAAAAAATTTATACTCCCTCAAAAACTAAATACTGACAGTATAGTTAATACAATACTTAAATTATTTTGCCTATACTAAAGTGTTTTATTTGACTAAAATCTAAATAAATATTAAAAAGTTTTGAAAGTTTTGAGTTAATAATTAAATACTGCAATAAGAAATGGACTTGTTTAAATAAATATCGTACCGGAAATCATTAAAAATGATAAAACTTAATGTCCAAACACAGGAACACTATCTATTTCAAAATCAATAGCAATAAATATTAGAGCATTCCACGAATACCACTCAGAACTTCATCTCAAGAAATCAAATCAAGAATTCAAACTGAGAAAGAAAACATCAATCAAAACTAGGAAAATGTGACATGTTGCTCTTTATGTGGCCACTTTGTGTAAATGATGGGCTAAACAGACTGAGCAATGTCCAAAGTTAATCGGGTCATGTGATAGTTGAAACATCCTAAAGCATAGCCAAGCTCGAATTTGAACCAGTTATACCATGGAGTTACTCCTGGTCAACACTCGGAAGAGTTTATATAAAGTTAAAAAGGAGCCAGTAGGCGGAAAACAGAAATTGGCACAAAGTGGTATAATAGTTCTTAATCCGATGGAGAATTCAGCAGATATAGGCAGAATTTAATAATTGTTTAATATTTACATGTTTGTGTAAATATGCTGCTGAATCCAATCGAATAAAGGTGACTATTATCAATATTTATACGATTGTGTTAACTTATGTGTTAACACATACAGTACTAAACTATATTCTGTAATTAACCAGGGTATAAGTATAACATGCCGATAACGGATATTACACTGTGACAAACCTCTTCAGATCAGCTGCTGTCGATTTTCACACCAAGACGTTAATTTAAACTGTCTTACTTAAAACAATATTTTCACTATATTTCACTAGAATGGTATGTCCTACAGATAATCAACATTAAAGGTTTATACAACCATCCAATTTGGAATAAGTTCTTGAAAGTTAGGCATCATTAGGTAATGAGATAATTACTATATCACCTTTTGCCTGTTTCAAATATTATGAAGATAAGCCAGCTTTCAGTACAAAATAAGACTATTATTAAAGAATAGTTCAGATGAATTATAGTGAATGCCGGCAATATTATTTTTTGTAACCATTTACCTGGAATAGCTCCCGCTGTATTCATAAAACCTGAAACAATAAATAACTTATGTAAATTAATCTTAGTCTATCCACTTCTTTTTAAACAAGTGCTTCACTTAAAATGTTTTTATGTAATATCAGTAATTATGGAAAATAATTAATCACATAGAGGCACTGTTATACAATATGAGAACCTATCACTTCATGACTGATCATGATTTGAGACTTAACACGTATTCATTTTCATAATCAACAATAGTACAGGTTACATGAAACTGATATGTTTCAGATAGAGAACCCCCAACACAATAACCTACCAAACACTGAGCCTGAGTAACGTGGAGCTATGTCTTGTGGATTAACGAGTATTCCGCTGCTGTGGAAGCCACAACAGCCTACAGCAGCTGCCATACAGAACAGAGCACCCTCAAATGTCTTAGTGGCTGACAGCACTAAGAGAAAAAAGGCTGGCCCACACAGTGCTACTGTCTGAATATCAAAACACGTACAATATGATCAGTCATGTAATTTGTAGAAAATAAATGGAGATTGAATGTTGCAGACAATTTAGAATTTTTAGAAATAGGAGAATCATTCATGAAAACACTTATATTGCTTAGACTATATCATATATCATTAGACACAATACATTTGTAACTATATTATAAAATAATGTCTTTAATAATACAGTAGGCCCTCGTTATACCATAGATGGATGACTGTTTAAGTAAACAATGAAGGAGTAAATTTAAAGGTGTATTACTTACAGCCATTAACTTCCTGATAAATGTAGTTGAACAACCTGGAATGGATATTTGAAATTAGTAAATCATTAAATATGATAGAGTGTTCAAGATGTTTAGTTAATTTGTATGACTAAAATATCATGGTATATGTACACAAAAAAGCCAGATTAAAGGAGTTTCAAAGAAGTGAAATTAAATGATAAATGTGTTATATAATTATAATGCTGCATCCATTGAAAGAAACAAACTATAACACCACTTATTATTTAAACTGTCTACATAACAATAATATTGAATAATTATTTGTCTTTTCTTTAAAAAAAAAAACAATAAAAACATTTGATGTAAAACAAAGTCTAAAAGATAAATCATTAAATCTACCTCTAGCTATCAGTCTGTCTGCTATAATACCACTAAGTAATGTGGCTGGTATACCCGTTGCCCATGGAATTACATTAAATACCCAGCCCTGAAAAAAACAAGAGAAACATGAACAGTCAAGAATAACTAAGATTTAATTTGTGTTTATTATGATGATCAACTTAAAGACAATCCATTTAATAACAGTTAAATTAAAGCCAAACAAATAGGACTATAAGAGAAAGTATTTACAAATACAAGCTTGTGATAGCACAAAATGAAATGAGATTTTACATGACATGCATCTTACTTTGGAACAGTGTTTTTAATTTGATAACGCATTAATGTTATACTTGAACTTAATATTCTCAAAACATCAGACATTTAGTGGCATTCTGGGACAACATAATAATTATTTACAAAATAATCAATAACTGTGTTACTTATGCATTCAAATAACATTACATTTAACTGCATAAAACTTAATTTTCACTCTTTCAACAAACTGGTAATTAGTTAAAACCACTTTAATATATTGGGCAGAGAAGTTCAGAAAGTGAAACTTGATTGATTAATGTATTTTGTCTCATGACGTATGATTATGAAACAGGGCTAGCACATGAAAGTGTGAGCGCTTATTTCCAGTGTGGTCCATTTTTATTGAGTGGCTGGTTTTAAAACACACACACACAGAGAAATAAATGAAATTTCAGAAACATATTTTGTATCACTGTTTCCAGAATTCTGTGTGTCCATTTGCGTGTGTATTAGGGGGCCCTGCATGTAGTCAAGTGCCACACAGTTAAGAAGTGATTTAACCCAAAATGGATGAAAAATACTAAACAAAAGTACAAAGAAATCTTCTGATTCATCTTCTACAATAATTGACATGTGTGACATTAGATGTTTCTATTCAGCTGATAAAGAAACAATTCATAGAGAAAATACTGATATCTGCCAAATTCCCTCTTCCTTTAAAAAAAAATGTGATGACTCCATACAGAAGAAAATGAATGCATCAGACCAACCTTGGCATCAGGATAAGTATCAACGAAATATGTTGGTAACCATGAAATTAGGATAAAGAACATTGTGTTCTTACAGAATTGGCCAATAAGCAACGCCCTGAAACAAAACAAAATTATTAACTCTATTCCAATCAAAGAGTTAATAACCACAAAAATGGAAACCTGCTCTTTGGGTCATTTCATGCTGTTTTGACATATCATTCGTTACCGGACATTCTCGTGCTTCACAGCTTCCCATAGATATCAGGCTTTATCAGAATAGATTCGCATGAATGACTCGAAGCAGATTTTCATTCTTTACATGCATCAGTCTGTACAGACAGGGCTTCTAACTGTCACGGCAACAAACTAACCTTGGCATGTGGAAAAGTTTCATGAAAATAGGTTGGAAGCCATGATAACAGTATAAAGAAGGCATTATTGGCACAGAAATGTCCTATTAACAATGACCTGGAAGGAAAAAGGCAATAACTTCAAAATCTCACTATGCAACCATTCAGTGCTATGATAGCCTAAGCAAGCCAAGTTCCTGTTCAATCAGAATGATCGCTAAAAGGGAATCATCTGTTCATAGAGTACAAAACAGCAATCACTGGTCTTTATCAGAGTTAAAGAAATAAATGGTGACAGATTTTTAAAATATGGAATAATAGACATTTCAAGAAATGATACCAGAATGCTCCTGTTGTAAAAAGGGTGACCCAAGGTACTCGGGTATTATCGTTGGATCCTATATCAGCCGAGAGATCGTCATGTACGGACAGGACACGATTCTTCCGCCTTTCTAAGGCTATCGCATAATAACGCAGGAACAACAGCCAGACCATGCCCAACAAGCCTGTAACAATAAAATACAACTTACTGCACAATGGTTCTTGTTTTTGTTATTCAGACACACACACACACACACATGCACACAGAGAGAGAGAGAGAGAGAGAGAGAGAGAGTTATGATGTATATCCCAAATTCTGATTTAACTAAATGTAAAAGTTTAGTACAAAAGAAAACATTTATAGGAAAAACAATCTACTAAGAGATTACTATAATAAATAAATATTGCTACAAGATATCCCTGAAATGTTGTTGTTTTTATGAATATGAGCCAAGCAATCTCCTAAGAAATATGTAAAAGAATAACACCGAAAAACCAATATTCTAACAATGGGCACAAAATTATGGCTAACGAGAGTATAATAATATAAACATATAATTAAGCAGTCACTGAGAGAATGGGTCCTTTTGTGACACTGAAGAAAATGATATGACTCCTCACACACATATATCACAGGATTTCAATCCAGTACCATGGGCTACATATAGAAGCATCATATCCATTACAGACTAAGCATCCAATGCATTCATACTGACAGTTTTTGGCCAAAGAGGTCTGCATCTGTTTGGTTGGCCAAAATTAAATTTTGTTTGATAACAAACTGATAAGGATAGGCAAAGACAGTTTTATCCACCCTGAATATAGCTCCCTCATAGTCCGTTCCTTGACTTGGTGAGGGGGCTCGTATGTCTCGGTGACCCAGAGAGCTATGCCAGCAGGAGCTTTAGCTTCTGTTAGGGACACCCAAGCTGGACTGATCAATGGGTAGAGGCTAGACCAATATGGACTAAAGGTGAGGTAACCCTAACAGAAACCTTGAGTACTGAGGTCAGAGGTATTGGGCCTCATGGTGCACTCCAACAAACCACAATACCATGTATCAACAGCTATTATGACTACATTTGTGGAGTCAACAAGCGAACAAAAAGAAAGACGATATATTTGTTCTACCATCAAGTCAATCCAATTGACCTGCACAAACAAATACTAGCCCAAAACTCAACCAAATGCTATATAAATTATCCAATTCTAAAAGAAAGCATATCACAGAGGAGGACTTCTGCACTTTCAGCTGTGTGCGAAGCACCTATGTATATGTATAGTCTTACACTGCAAATGTGAAGTCTAGATGGATGCAGCTAAAATTCTGTATACTGATGCATATTATAACATGTTAATAATAACAATAATCTACTGTATATTTAAAAATAACAAGACACAAGCAAATATAGAAACTTGCTTACCCATTAAGTGGAATGGACTGGTCCAACCAAATCTTTCCATCAGAAGAGAACCAATGCTTCCGGCGAACATTGACCTGTAGGTATACCAATATTATATTTAGTTGGATACCAAATATATCGTGAAAAAAAGCACAAAATACATTGATCTTACATACCCCATGTGGGCACCGCATGCAGAAAAGGCAAAACTAAATGCCCTCTGCTCCTCTGGCACATGCCGTGACAAGATGCTTGACATACTTGGAAAATGGACACCTATAAACACGAACAAGTGCACATTAGGAGACAGAATCTATGTGTTTCAGTTTATGGGGTTCTCATGCATACCTTGAAATAAAATGTCTAACATCTCATAAGTCAAGAATAACTCAAATTAAATAAAGATTAAATGATTTTTATGACTACTGTGTTATTCTAACAAGTCATACTAATTGTGTGTTAGGAAATATTTGAATGTTGTTTAAAAAAAAATTAATTAAAAAAATCCAATTTAAATTTAAAAACTATTTATTTTTGTTATTTAAAAAAATCACGATTTTTTGCAACCCTGACTGACAGGCTTAGATCCCAGTTGACAATAATAGGCCAGAAATGAAAAGAGCATCAACACGTACCTTGAAAGGCTCCAATTAGAACACGAGAGATAATGGCCACTGTGAGGACTGAAGATTTGCCTGGAAACCAGTGAAACAGGTGTGGTGTCCAGAAAGTAATCACGGCCCAGCCTATAGCAGCTGTAGTCATCACCCTACCTCCACCTAACTTATCACTGAGGTATCCACCCATGACTTGTGTCAGCGTGTAGCCCCAAAAGAATGCTGATAGGACGGATCCCTGCCAAAATGTTTAAATGAGTAAGTGACAACAGATATGTGGCACAGTATTTAACACAATCTGCACAAAAATTTACATATCTGATTTATAATAAAAACAGAATGGTAATATTATATATGATGTTTATAACACAAACGTAACACACACACACACACAAACTTTTACGTGTCAGCTGAACATAATTATTATTATTAGCTATATGTATCAATGAATTCTATTACGACATCAAGAGCAAAGATGTTAGCTAAATGCTAACCGAGTCTGTCTTGCTCCATCCTTGTTCTTTACCAATAGCCACAACACAAAGTGGCATCACCATTCTTGTGGCATAGACTGTAGCACAGCCCGCCATTAGTGTACCCAGCCATAGACGTCGTTCTTCTCTGTTAAAAAATAATGACACAATAAACACATCAAATAATAGCTATATAATTTTACATTATACTTCTGTAAAAAAGATATAAACGCATACAAATTTAATTACAATCAGATGTATCTGTGTAGTTGCCGATAATTAACATAATTATGGTAAAATAGAAGTTTTAATACGAAGTATAAAATGAGTCTCGGTCAATTATTAACCACAAATAGATATGGAAATGATAAACAAAATGTAGTGCTCTATCTGAAGATGACATTAAAAAAATGTAAACATAATTAACCTTGACCACAGCCGACCAGGACTGGAGCTGCCTAAACTTAAGTTAACTTTCATCTGTATGTCTTCTGTCATCTAATCTGGTTCATGTCATTGTACCAGTGCTGAACTTTTTTTCAATATCATTCACAGTACATGTAGCATTGCTATGGCTGCAGAAAGTTAGTAAAGTTTATTAGCTCACATGCTGGTAATAATAGTGAACACTACTCAAATATACTAGTATATACATGGCTTAGATGGTTATACTCATTTTAAAATGGGTAGGAACCTTAAGAATTACAACTGTAGAACAGAAAACACCAGGTTGATGATGTAAGTAAGTAAAAGAGCACTTAACTCAAGAATCGATTTCACAGCATTCATAATGATGTTTTGACAGAAGGGGCACGTTTGTGTGTGTGTGAATGTGTGTGTGTGGAGGGGTAGAAATAACTCAAAAACTTATGGTAGTCAGGAAGATTACCTGGTTGGAAAATCTGGTAGTTCTTAGAGATATCTGGTAGTCCACAATACCTCCCTGAGTTATATATATATATATATATCAGACATGGAGTCAATACCATTTTGTGAATTCCAATTCCACTCAATTCCATTTGGTTAATTCCAAATCAAATTTATCAATTCCAAATGTATCACTTCCGATTCTGTTTTTTTACCAAACCTTTTTACCTACTACTTTTTACCATAAGTAGGTACTCCAAGTACCTACTTAGAATACCTACTCCGAGTAGTTTATATTCCAAGTAGGATTGTCATGGATGATGATGATGATTGGTGATTTGCGGCCACTTTTGTGCACATGGTAGCCGCGTTGGGGTGATTACAGGACCAAGGTAATCGATTATGATTAATTGAGAATACCACAATTATGATTACAATCATTCTGAATGTAATCGATTATGATTACATTGTAAGGTAATCAGGATTACAATCTGGCACAGCACCTCTGTATCTAAGCGATCTGATCCAAAAGTATATACCAGTGAGAATGCTCCGATCTGAGTCCTGTTCACTTTTGACGGTGCAAAAAACTTAAGATGTTTACATTAGAAATCTCTCATGTCATTTGTAATTAGGCACTATATCACTATATAAGTAGTGACTATTACACTATGCACAGGAGTAAAATTAACCAGATGAAATGACTGTAACTACCTGAAAGAGAATGGGTGTTATCTGTTTACAGTACAGTTGTACTTGGTCTATTCAGAATCACATGGACTTTATGTGGCTGCTGTCAGATGTATCAGTTGGGAAGATACTATTTAAAAGTCAATGCCTATGCTTGCAGTTTGAAAAATTAAAATATCGATACAAAACATCATGTTATAAATTTAGGTGTCAGCATAATTAAAGACTTTATTGACAAAACCATTAGTAATAATAATAATAATGTATATTTAATAAAGCACCCTTACTAGCAGGAGCCATTCAAAGGCGCTGTACAAATTATATGTAATATAATAATACCCCAAATAATATGTCTGTAAAAACCTTGTAAATGATTTAAAAGATAATAATTATTTATCTGGGAAAGTGACCTTGAACAGGTGTGTTTTTAGAACAGATTTAAACTTTTCAAGAGACGACACATTTCTAATATCTGCCAGCAACCTATTCCATAAAGTGGGGGGCTGCACCACTAAATGCACAATCACCATATAACTTCAGCCGAGACACTGGCACCTACAATAGTATCTGACTGGATGACCTGAGTTTACGGGATGACTTTCTAATGGACACTAGTTCAGACAGGTATTCTAGCCCCATATCGTTAATAGATTTATAAGCTATTAATAAAATCTTGTAATGGATACGCTGTCTAACAGTAACAGGTAGTCAATGTAGTTTTTGAAGATTTTGGGTGATACGATCGTATTTTTGACTATTTGTCACTATGCGAGCTCCACTACTCTGAATTCGCTGAAGGCGGTTGATGTTATAATCAGATATGCCATATACAGGGAGTTACAAAAGTCTATACGAGATGTAACAAAGGCATAGATTACAGTTACAAGTGCGTCTTGTGTCAAGAATGCTTTTAAACAGTGGACATTCTTAAGATGGTAGTAGGCAGCTCGGTATATTGATGTGACATGCTCATAAATATGAGATAGTCACAAATAATAAGACATAGTCACAAATAACCCCTAGATTTTTCACTGAACCATTAGGGGTAATTGAAGATGCACTCATCTGTAATGATGGTGTCTTTAGGGATTTAACACAATGTGGTGATACCAAATATATAATATTTGTTTTATTATCATTTAGTTTTAAGTCATCCATAGCCGAATATCAGCAATACAATGTTCTAAATTCTTCAAAGAAGAGGAGAAATTTAACTCATTGTCAGGATTCAGTGATATATACAGCTGTGTGTCATCAGCATACAAGTGATATTAGTATATATGGTTGGCACAACATAGTGAAAGGTTATACTGGAATTGTTGGATGGACAAAATGAGTTTGGTCTGCCAAAGTTCTGCAACACTGAGCCAATACAGCGTGCCACTTTGGTACAACACAGTTCTACTATCTGGAATATTTACGATCTTATTCAAATCAACAGGGCATTCTGAAAAAAAGTGATAAGTTCAGGATTGTTATTAGATCATTTAGATACAGCTAGTATTTTAACAATGTGATTCATGCAGTGCAACTAGAATCTAGATCTATTTTCTGCATTCACTGATTTACAGTGACCATGAGGTTAGATTTTACTTAGCCCAAGTCAGCTTAGCCTAAGGTCAGGACACTGGGGGACATTTCATAGCCATCTGGTATCAAGAGTCTGAGTACATATTACTTTTACTTGTATTAGTATCAGTAGGCGAGAGATTAAACTCTATATCTATCTATAGATCTAGACTATACATCTAGATGTAGATATTACTAGGGGAGAAGTGGGGAGGTTTGACCACTTTACACTTCAATGGTTTGATCTTAATAGACATGATAGAACAATCGACAAGAAGTGCTTTTCTACCAGTCCCACAATGTTCAAAGTTCCTAATAAGGCACTGATCACGTGAATTGTGACCCAATTCAATGTCGTAAAGGTTATTTACATGAGCAAAGTGGCGGCAGGGGGGAGTTCAACACCAGTGGGGGCAGATCAACCACACGTATATTTACATAGTGTAGACTTTTGAAATGTTGACACTGAGCGACAAAAGTTCGAATTTTGACACGAACATTTTCAGTTGGTAATTGTTTTTAGTAGTGTATTGTTGTAGCGTTGCAAATTGTTTCAATGTAAACACAAAACTGAAAACAATTATTCAGTGATAGAGTAGACATGGCAGTTTTTGGACACTTAACACATAATTAAGCACAAAATTTTATGTTTTCGTTTTAGAAAAGTAGAATCTATTTCAAAACATTTATCCAACTTCAAGCTTCCCATAAATGTGCATTTCATTCTTAATTATATATTTTTGGCACCATAAATATTCTGAAAGTGAAGCATGGGTCACCAGGCAGAAATCGGACACTTCCCGCAGAAATCGGACACTTCCCGCAGAATTCGGACACTTCAGTATTTTTTTAAATAAATTGCAAATTCGAGAAAACAACCAAAGAAACTATTAATAAAAGTCATATACTATTTAAATAAAATACAAGGACATTAAGTCCCCACAACTAGAATGACAATAATAAAAAATTTGGTACTTGCTCATCTTTCTGATGATAGTTTTTGGGTTTTCTGAATATAATAAAGTGAATTTGTAAATTATCAAATAATATCTTGTGTCTATGCATGCAATTTATTGTGTTATTCATTATTTCTTTAATTAATTTCATGTAATTGAACTCTAGTCAACTTTATTGTATTTATTGTAAAGCTGATATTTCAATTTAGTGTGGTGTCCAAAAACTGAAAGGTACGTTTAATTCACATTGCAGTATTCGGACACCTTCAACCAATCATATTGCGTTTGAGATTATATTCAAAATGGCAGTATTTGAATAAATCGTACCTTAGTCAACATGTTTTGGCCAAAAACAGATGAAATAAGACTAATAAGAGACCGTGAAATGGTTCTAATGAAGCCTTGCTTCTTACTACTACTGCGTAAGAGCAAGAAACATCTCTCACGCTGAACAATTGAGAAGTAATTGAAATTGTTTTATACCTTAACGGAGTGTTACACGAAATAATTTAACATTTTCGCGGCAAGAGAAGAGTACTGTGTGTGTTGAACGTCATTACTTTGTGAATATGTCATTGATTTGTGGGGGCTCTCAAACGAATTTGTAATGAAGTGTCCGAATTCTGGCAGTGTCCGAAAATAGCAATGTCTACTCTAGGACTAGGAGTAGGTCTATAATATATATCTATTCCAGCCTGAAACTGTTATTGTTAAGTGTAATAAATAAATAAAGTTTTAATGCTGTGGTCGATTATCCCCGTCTGGTCGAACCCAAGTCTCCCAACTTCTCCCGTACAGTACTCACTGTACTGTACATAGAATCATAGATCTAGTCTGCTGACAGTGAATGAGTGATAGACATACTAGTCAGAGTAGTCTAACATTAAACATAGAGATGACAGATTCATGGTAATAACTAGTCCACAACTTCATTATGTTAATGTTCTAAGTTTTCACAAGTCTTTATGATAAATAAATATTGTGGATAGTACAATCTACAAGTAAAACGGTTCTGTTCTTATTTCGATAAGTAACAAATACAAACCTATCAAATGATAAATAAATATTGTGGATAGTACAATCTACAAGTAAAACGGTTCTGTTCTTATTTCGATAAGTAACAAATACAAACCTATCAAATGTGACAGCTATTTTGCAGACGTGTGTTATAGCCTACTAGATGTTTTAAAACGTATTTCGTTTAAATGTACTCTAAAAGTCGTATCACTTATAATCTCGTACTCTAGAAAATAATGTATGTCTAGTTAGATTAATTGTAATTATTAGCAATTTTAACGTTAATTATTAAAACTGGAAAATACAGATAAAAACGTTAATTTCCTTTACCATTTTCTTTTCAGCTTCAAACGGAGATAAATCTACCAATTTAAAAAAAAAAAATATTTCCCCTAGAAAGAACAGTACATTCATCATCTGTCTTGCATGTCGTATATTATCTGTATTTTAATTATTTACAATATAAAGGACTGAATGTAGATCTATAATTAGACAGGATTGTTTTTTATAACAAATCAAAGGTGACGAAATATCTAAGTGGCGAGATAGCCGGGCATCTAAAACACTAACCGGATGTTGCAGATTTATGTCATAAACACATTTTGGTATTATAGATCTATACTTCACAGTAACTATTATATTTATCATTCTAGCCACACGATTCTTACATACTACAGTGGATACAAGTAGCAAAACTGACTATGGTAAGTATGTAATAAGACAATGTTTTGCACATATCTGACACCGTCGGGTTACAAACAGTTGTAATATAAACATGATGATCATGGAGTGATGGACATGCCACATGGTCACGATGGTGATCACATGGTCACCATGATGGTGATGGTCACGGTGATTCACTGATTCGGTGATTGTAGATCTACTAGTCTAGACCCTTCTGTATTTGTAGTCCATAAACTTATATAAAGTTGATAAACTTATTTAGTTGATACAGTCACAAAACAGTGATAAAATCAATTACTTGATAAAGTTGATGTAACAGACCATCAATAACAATGGTGACTGAACTACTTTAGTAGAAGTAAAATTAAGTCTCTTCAAAACCCTTCAGCATAAGCTGATACTCAAAGTTGGGTGTTGCCAATGAATCCCGGACAAAACCCTGTGTAATTTTAGAAACACCCTGCAGACATAACCCCCTGAATCACAATGGTTGTTTTGAAAAAGATGCTTTATAAGTTAATTTAATATATAGTTTTTTTTCCAAATAAAACTATATAAGGCCTGTAATGTAATGCGTCCATAATATACGTAAGTAACCATGGCTAACTTTGAACACCCCACAATCGATTGGACATGGGCTGACCTGTTCAGGGAATTTCGTCGATTGAGAGACCATGCAAGTTTCGAGTGGCCCCTTTATGAAGCTAGTGACGCTTAGAAAGCCAGATAGTTGGGAACATGGCTAGGTTCTATGGGAAGAGAAATATCTAAAACATTAACCTTCATAGATGACTCCAACAAGAAGAAGCCAGCTGTAATTTGAGGATATTTGAGGCCCAGGAAAAACAAGAGAGTTGCTCGACACAGACTCAGGAAACACAAACTTTTACCTGGTGAGTCATTTGACATGTTCATGAAGGACCTGAGGTTGCTTGTATTGGACTGTGAATTTCACATTGCAGATGATATTATGGTTGATGTTATAATTGACAATCATAGTGATTCTAAAGTTCAGGAGCACCTGTTGGTAATGAACTGACACTTGCAAAGGCTACCAGAATATGTCAACAGAGGGAATTGACTCAGAAAGAAATAAAGATTGTGCATGATGAGGATGCTGTGACATCATTGTCCGTCCTTCAGAAAGATTATCGTAAACCAAAGTTTACTGCATCACCACAAGGGACTGCTTCAGCTGCAAATACAAAAGTGAATATAATAATATAAATTTTTTATGTAGGGCTCTATATAACCTGTAAGAACTATAAGGCGCTTGACAATAAATAGTTCTATGGATGTAACAGATTTACTTCTTTAAAAATACATAATTCTTTCCAGCCAAATACATAATATATTCAGCTAGGAAAATCTGAAACAAGTTTTTATCTTCGTTTTGAAGGTATCAAGGGACTTGCACTTTTTGATGGTTACTGGAAGATTATTCCATAAGGTTGCAGCAGCCTTTCTGAAACATCTATTACCGTATGTCACTCCACTTGTTGTTGGTACGACCGTAGAGACCTTTATCAGTGCGAGTGACTAACCTGGCAGAAGAATTCTGTACTTTCTGTAGCGTGTCATCAGTGTGCTTGGAAGACCATACAGGAGAGTGTTGCCGTAATCTAGCAGAGAAGTTATCAGGGTGTGTGCCAGTGTTTTGCAAGCATCCAATGTGATGTACCGCCTGATATGACCAATATTATGAATTTGGTAATAACAGGCTTTGAATATTGCATTTACTTGCCTTTCCATGGTCAGGGATGTATCAAAATATACTCCTAAATTCTTCACTTGCGATGTTACAGAAACAGTATTCTTACCTACCTGAAGCCCTAAATTCCTCATTCATCCTAACCTGATGTTTTGGGTTAAAGATAATGAGCTCTGTCTTTTCCTCATTTAACTTAAGCATGTTTGCACTCATCCAAGTACTGATATCAGCCAAGCAAGCTTCCAATTTCTTTGCAGCATCAGACCAAGTTGTTTTGGGCATGATCGCCATATAAACCTGGGTATCATCTGTATAACAGTGGTAGAGTAAATTGTGTCTGCTACATATCGCACCAATTTGTTTTGAATACAAAGAGTACTTATGTGGTCCAAGTACGGATCCTTGTGGCACCCCAAAATTCAGGCACTTACCTTCTGATGTCATCATTCCCATGGCAACACACTGAGATCTGTCACTCAGATAAGATTTGATCCAGGAGAGGGCAGTTACTCCAAATGAGTGCTCAAGGCGCGTTTGAAGGATCTTGTGATTTATGACATCGAAAGCAGCAGATAAGTCAAGCAGAACTAATGCCACCATACACATCCTATCTAAAGCTTCAGCAATGTCATGATGGACCTTCAGGAGCGCGGTCTCTGTAGAGTGACCAGTATGGTAAGCTGACTTAAGATTATCGTGCAGTCTGTGATTACTCAAATGGGTCTCCAACTGCTTAGCAACCAGCTTCTCCAGGATCTTTGACAAGAAAAGGCATATTAGACACTGGGTGGTAATTTGTCAGTTTGGCCTTTTTGAAAGAAAGCAGAACCTTGGACTCCACCAGTTATTTGTTTATAATAGCTGTAATCAAAGGTAGTAGGTATTCCAGCACTTCTTTCAACAGGTATGTAGGTAATGGGTCTAGTTCACAAGATTTTGGGGGAGACTTAATGATAATATCATGTACCTCATCTTGAGTGGAAGGTGCAAGTTTTGTCAGAGGATGACCTTCAAACTTGATATCAACGCTCATCACAACAGCGTCGCTTATTGGAGATTTGTGATTATCAATGTTGTCTTAATTGGTTGTAATTTTCCTCATGAAGAAATCACTAAACTTGTTGGCCAAGTGCTCATCAGATGAACATCTTGGCAGGATGATCTCTCCTTTATGTCCCATCAAATTCTTAGTGATTTTGAACAGACATTTTTGACTGTTCCCACATTCCGCTATCTTGTCTGAATAATAAGTCCCATGACAAACTTTCCTACTTCACGACATCTTTCTTTGGATAGCTGATGAAGGATCTCCAGCTTTGTTTTACACCACAGTCGTTCAGCTTTCTGACGATTGTGTTTTCCTTCTCGAAGTTCTTCAGTATACCAGGGAGCATTTGGTCTCAGAGTTATAATTTTCCTCTGCAGAGGGCCATGTTTATTGATCAAAAACTTAACACCCAAATTATATGCTTCCACAAGGTCATCTACAGCGCCACTTGTACATAATAAAGTGGCAGATAATTTTATGTCCTCGATGAAATCTGGCACAGAAATAACACAATGCCTGCGGAAAGTGATCTCTTTTTTACTATGCTGTGGCTTCGCACAATCCAGTGTAACCTGAATAGCAAAATGGTCACCTGAGTCTTTACCTCTACTATAATACAGACATGGGTTGACGATAAACAGACTTCCCTTGATGATGGAGCTGCTTTCTCTTGTAATATCACTTCTAGCGTGTGGCCACGGATATGATTCACTCCAGTAACATGTTGTGCAAGACCATAAGCATCAACTTTCCCCGTGAACCGATGAACATTGATGTCTGTAGGATCATTAAAATGGAAATTTAAATCTCCAGTAATAATGACTTCCTGAGGTATGGTTGTTAGACGGTCAAGATAATTTGACCACTCATATAAAAACATCGTAGCTTTGAAGCGATTCTGTCCAGAAGGAGGTGGACGATAGATAATACACAAGATTAAGAGTCAACCACAGTTTATGAATAAATGTCATTAAAGACCCATCACACCTGTGGAACAATGGAAAATGTCCGGTGTTGTGATCTACATGTTCGAGTTGTAAACATTCAAACCATTGGCTAGCTTTTTGTCATCATCTCAAGGACAGAGTTCACGCTGTGGACTATGAACCTGATAGTGTACTGAACATTCACACAATGGTTAATATAAACATCGTTGATGAACCTGATGATGTATGGAATGAGAAACTGTACATCCTGGATCACGGTTGGCTTTCTCCCCGGCAGAAAGGTATTTCTTCCCTGCCAGGGGGAGAAAAGGGGAGAAATACCCTTCTGCCTGGGATAAATGGCATTAACCGGGGAAAAACTTCCAGATGTGTTTATTTTAAGGTGCAAAGCATAACCATGTGTAAGTCATGGTATCACCAAGTAGATTTGTACAGGGATACAACTAAATTATTAATGTTTTCATCTGTTTAATAATGTTTAAGAAAAACAACAAAGTTCTTCCAGACATAATCTCGCTGTCTACTTCCCTTGAATATGTTGAATATTGTGAGGTAAAGTGCCAAACAAAACTACAAGCCTGCAAGATAAAGCAATTTGTCCAGCCACAATATTCTGCATTTGCGAACTATAGATATGCATATCATATTAAGTATTAATTTATAGATCTGTTTAACAAAATAGTTTTAAGAAAAATAACAAATATTCATGATTTAATTGGTTTATTATAGCACTATGATTTTGTGTATGAAAATTGTGGTATTAGAACAAGTTTACATGTACATTATGAAAATGTGAAACAAAACGATCATACATAACACAATGTGATAATGTTCATATCCATATAATTAATAGTCAATTTCCACATCTCCCCTCCGTATACGGTAGCAAAACACCAGCTTTGATGCTGAGTTGTTGCCAAGTTTGTTCCTGACTTTGTTATGAATTTGAGAAGATTCGTTCAATTGATGCGGTTACTGATATGGCGCCAGAATACCTGTGTGAACTGGTTTCCATTAGAAAGTCATCCCGAAAACTCAGGTCATCCAGCCAGATACTATTGCTGGTGCCAGTGTCTCGGCTCAAGTCATATGGTGATTGTGCGTTTAGTGTTGCAGCCCCCACTTTGTGGAATAGGTTGCTGGCAAATATTAGAAATGGGTCGTTTCTTGGAAATTTTAAGTCTTCTAAAAACACACCTATTTAAGGTCGCTTTCACAGATAAATAATTATTATCTTTTAAATCATTACAGGGTTTTTACAGACATATTATTTGGGGTATTATTATATTACATATTATTTGTACAGCGCCTTTGAATGGCTCCTGCTAGTAAGGGCGCTTTATTAAATATACATTATTATTATTATTATTAAAACCACTATTTATTTGTTAAAACCACCAACAATTTATTGAATATAAAAAAAAATTGTTAACCTTTCTAAATAAATATTTATGAATAATAAAAAAAGTTCTGTGACCAGACATTGTCTGGGATCCCCCCCCCCCACCGTCAGGCGTATCTCCCCTAATGATAGTTAGCTTTCGTTCATCCATTTTGTGGTGAATATGATCGTGTGTGGAACCGTTTGAGGTGAATAATGTGGACCACAAAATATGTTGCATGTGATCAAATGTATTGTTTCATTAAAGGTCATTCAGTCCGATAGTACAGTACAGATGTACACAAAACAACTGATTTGTTGAATCATTGGCGTTAAAGGTTTTTCCAGTCCTCGGACGTGGAACCGTGTATGCTGGTGTAAAACAACTGAGCACCGAATGCACAAGCGCCTATTTTTGCTTGTTTCGGATGCATATATAAAAAGATCCGAGCCAACGTGTTACAGTCAGGTCGATATAGTTAGACAGATGTGATATCTGTTATATCCTTTATTCTTGTTTGAACATCTTCAAAGATGTCGAAAGCCTTAACCTAACTTTAGACCAAATAAAAGTGTATTATGCTCAACAACCATATTTAAAAAAGAGACAACAGGTTCAGGAGTTAGCGCATGTGCAAGTCCTTGCCACCATCGGGAGTCAGCACATGTGCATTGAGTGTTGGACCTTTAGCACTAGTGAACACAGTTCCGATGCTCGGCTACGCAACCACTTCATTTTAACAAATATTCCTCAGTCCGCAGATAATCATATGTGGTTTAAGCATCATTCGATAGATAACGTCACCATGCATAATTGCCCACACAAGCAAGCCAATTCATCCCATACACGCACAGAGTGAAGAAAGTACAAGTAAACCGATATTTCAATGACCGAAAAGGACTTGATATTACTGTAATTTAGAGAGTACCGATGCATCATGTGGGGCGTTGAAGCAAAACACCAATCAAATAACAAATACATGCAGAATTTAAGCATGAAAAAAATAGTTGAAATGTGTTTTTCATTTCTTCACAATTCCATATGGCAGTTTTTGAAGTCATACAGTCTGGTAACCCCCAACAAAATTATTTTGAAGACTGGCCTAACTTTTGTAAAGTAATTGAACGTAACGAAGCAAAATGTAGTGTTGCCGCAAATAAAACTACTTTGTTACAAGTAGAAGTAGTTAGTTGAAATGTTACTTTCAGTTACTTAAAAACCTGGTAGAGTAGTGAAGTAGTTTTACTTCATTAAATGATGCTCTCGCAGACCAGGATAATAGATATTATGGGGATAGAGTAATGGTTGTAGTAATCCTAGAGTAAATGTTGAGTGTATATATAATAAATCCTATAAGAGATCGTAAAGGGTTCAAGTGAGTGTATTCTATTGGTAAACAACAAACAAATCCATCACCTTGAAGACTTTATGTTAAACAGATAAAATGGAATACAACACATTATGTGTTTAATGTAGTGGTTTGGGAGCTAGATTATGTTCTTGATGATGACAGGTACTCTGTGAACGTATGTCTAATTTAAATAGGTGCCACAATTGGGGAAGGTTTTGTTAATAACAAAGAGTTATGATAGGAATGATGTTGACTAGCTGAAGTTTAAATATCTAATAATACTGGAGAACAATACAACAGAAACAACTGAATATATATATATATATATATATATATATATATGGACACTAAATAAGATATAGAAATACCTGTCACCTGTTAGAATTGGGGAAACTATAAAATAATCTTATAAGAAATGAACATGAAAATATGCTCCTATGGTTCACTAAAAATACCATTATAACACAGAATGAGGAACAAACATTTTGTAATTTGCCAGAGAATAAGGAATCTGAGTATGATGGTATAGGACTTACGTCATGGTATAGAAACCAAGGGGGTGGAACTGTTATTGTAAGAAACTGATCATGTATATGCAGATATGTTATTTGTCAAACTGCATATGCATACAGATCTCAAGATTTATTTTCTTCACATCATAAATGCTTTTATTTATTACAAATCTAAACTATGCCAATTTAAACACTGACAAACGACACAAGGGTGTAAACTTTTTATAGAAATACAGAAATAAGCCATCCCTAAAAAAGTCTGTAAAAACACTCCATAAGTTTTATATATAATTTACTGTAGATATAATCACTTTCAAAATGTGAAACATTCAGCAGCACAAGTAACTTCGGCAGTGATTGTATGTTACATCGCAAGTTAATCCACAGTTCTAAAGTTGACAAAATATAATTCAAGGATTGCAGTCATCTAAAAATTTCACAAACACAAGGTGAGAAAATCTACTTCCAAGAATGCAATTATGATGATGTGTTACTTCAAAGAAAATACACATATTCCACATTTTCACCATCCAACCTTAAAGGGATCAAGTCCTTTAATCATCTGTCACACTATGGATGTGTGTTTTGACAAGAACTAAAACCAAAAAGACTAAATACTATAAAAGCCAAACTGTTCAGGATAATATCTTTATTTTCACAAAAAGTGTATGATGGAGATTATCCTCAGTGACAAGGGTGGATAGAAATTGTGCTATGCTCTAGGTACACCAGGGTTCAAAATTAATGCTTGCCCGGTCGCCCAAGGTGAACAGAAACAATACAGGATGAGGTGAACAGAAACAATACAGGATGAGGTGAACAGAAACAATACAGGATGAGGTGAACAGAAACAATACAGGATGAGGTGAACAGAAACAATACAGGATGAGGTGAACAGAAACAATACAGGATTGCCAAAAAGGGGGTCGGGGGACAGAAACAATACAGGATGAGGTGAACAGAAACAATACAGGATGAGGTGAACAGAAACAATACAGGATGAGGTGAACAGAAACAATACAGGATGAGGTGAACAGAAACAATACAGGATGAGGTGAACAGAAACAATACAGGATGAGGTGAACAGAAACAATACAGGATGAGGTGAACAGAAACAATACAGGATGAGTAGATTTTTACTTGGGTTCATCCTGTCAGGCAAATGTTGATTTCTGACATACCGTTGTTACATATTTTGGCACTCGTGAACGTGTAGGACTTGTTCATTACTTCAAGGACTAGTTGATTTTAAAAGTCAGTAGTCCTGCAGGACTAGTTGCCTTTTAATGTTAGATTCTATCCCTGTACAAAGAAGTCAACTAAAAAGAACAGCATACAATGGGAATGTATCCAGAGGAGATGATTTGACTGTAAGTGGCCAATCTGTACTGAGCTAGTTGTGTAGACAGTGTAGACAGTTCATGTGAGCACTGTTCAGCAGCCAAAGTAAAAGTCACCATAAAACAGCATCCACTCTTTCCCCCTGCTATGTAGAATGTCAACAAGATGACGATAAATGGGGGACACTGTACCAACAACAACTGTGGGGCATGGAACAACGGGTTCCAAAACTGATCGTCTCTATTCCAGACATTCCAAATCAATAACAGACGTTAACACGCATTGGTAAATCTGTAAAAATTATCAACTGGTTCAGACATGGGATCAATTCCAATTAAAAAATTAAATCCACAAATTAATTTACCTTTTAATTCAGAAATATTTCTTCCTTGACAATCGTACATGGAATATAAACTACTCGGAGTAGGTAAAAAGTATTAGGCAAAACAAAATTGGAATTGATAAATTTGATTTGGAATCAACAAAATGGGATTGACTGTGTGTGTGTGTATATGTATATATATATATATATATATATATATATATATTGATTTCTCTGTCATTCACATATACAGTATGCAGATTAATTTTACTGAATGTTTTTCAGCCTGGAAAGAAGAAGAAATTTATAGACAAGAAGAATGCTGTGACATTTCACTTGGTACACAGAAGTCAAAGAGATCCTTTACAAGCAGCTGATGATGTTCCTCAGAGAGTTCTTCTTCCTGCAAATGCTGGTCAAAAATCTGTAAGATACTATACTCTCTCTAGATTTAATTGTTATAATTAGCACTTTTTTAATCATGTCAAAAGGAAATGTGAATAGAATGAGTCTTGTTTTATGACATTACGTCATTCTTGCTGTCTATGTAAACATGAAGGACACTGAATGGCCTAAATTGTGCAGATGTGTTGTTAAACAACATTCATCATCTATGTAAATATGATGTAATATTCTGATTTCTTATCTGATCACATTCGTTGGTTAATGTGCCCTGAATAATGTATAATTGACTTGAAAACTACTAATGTTCAGGGAATGGTTTACCATTTCATAACCAAATAGGTCCCTTTCAAGATACTTGCAAATCCAATTTAAAAGTAGGGAACAGGTTGTTTCTGCGCGTGTCTGACTGATTTTGTGACAACTCCACATGTAAGTTGAAAATTATGTCTTCAGCAGAGGGAACATATGACTAGGTTTTTCTTATCATAGATAACGCCCTAATCACAGATGCACATACGTTGACTCAGTAATACACACATACACACACACAGAGAGAGGGAGAGAGTTACCATCATATCTGTGCAGCCACCAACAAAATATATACAAGATCATAAGTGCATTGCGATGGTTCAGTAGTTAGGCAACATTCCAGGTTGCGGCATTGAGTATGACACCTCAGACATATGTCAAAGGTGTGAGTTTCAGTTTATTAGAGAAAACATTTTCTATTGACATTCGGGTATCTCCTTGGATTAACTGGTATCATGGTTATCCACAGACTTCTATCGTTTGGTTTAGACCCTGGCCAGACTATGTCTCGAGAGTATTTGAAATTTCACCTTGCCTGAAAGCCCGTTGAAGTTTGATCAGCCCGTTTAGTGGCGAAACTTTACATTTTTTATATATGATTCCTGGCAGTCATAAATGGCTGAACTAGAATTAGAATGGCTGAGATCTTTTTATTCCTGTCAACCTTGTCATGATATTGGGAGTGGAAAAAAGGGTTGAGAACCTTTCACTGCTGGCAACCCAGCCACATAACTGTCAGTGTTGGCTGATGGATATTTTGACAAAATAGACTACAGTATATACTTGTGTATAATACACACCTGGTTTTAAAAGCATAAACCCCCCTGGAGTCGAACCCACGTATAAGACACACTAAAACCAGCAATATTGATTCAAAACCGTTCACCATTTCATCATGTTGTCGTTTCCATAATGCTGTTTGAAGTAGTTCCCATGTGTCAGCTTTGGAAGTAATTAACACATTGTTTGCTGTAATCATTTTCCTTTGATGTGGCTTTGGTCATTCTTTGGGTAGCCTCATTTACCATTCCGTTCAATTACACACACTCCCATATGTCAATAGTAATAACAAGTCTTTGTGATCATGTCACTAATTAGAGCATCGGATTAAATAATCATGGTGGCGGTTGTCACAATTAAGTTTGGATTTGAAAGACAACAGAGAAAACACACCTAATAAATTATAATAAATTCATATATTCATTATTAATGTTGAAAAACAATATTATTGTATTTATCCCTAAATTATCCCAAATATTACTTTCCCTTTTAGTATGACCTGCATATAAGACGCACTCGGTTTTTGGAGTATGAAAAGTGTGTCCTATACACAAGTATATACAGTATATAGTGTGTATATAACTCCATTGTTAAATTAAACTCATTATGTGATCAAATTCCAGAGTACATACAGTGCATAATGTTAAACCATTGAGCCATTGGACACATATGTTTAGGTGTGCTTGTAGTCACCCATCAGTGGCTGTCCTGTTTATATTCTTAGTCAAAGGAATGGAAAGTTGCTAAGTAAATCTGATACAGCAAATCCAGGACATAACCCCATCGGACAAAACCCCACTCACTAATACACATTTCGGACAAAACCCCACTCTTAACATAATATTTAATAAATGTTGTTTTATTAGGCCTTTGGTGTTGTTGATTGATTGATTAATTAAATAATTATTTTTATTATTATATACAACACTTATATAGCACTCTCTATAATATTGTACAACATGTTCAAAAGTGCGTTACGTGTAAAATAAGACTTAAATTAACTATATATATATATATATATAAACTGTGGAAGAATATATATATTTATATATATATATGTGTGTGTGTTTGAACTTCAATAGCTATTTGACCTGCTTTACTGTAATAGTTGTGATTATCCCTTAGATCAAGAAGCCACTGTAATTGTGAATTGATCATGAAAGGATCATCCCTGACATCAGTAGTAGAAGGCTTCATGTAATTGCTAATGGTATCACATCCACATTATCCCTGACAGTAGCAGTGGTGGCTTCTTTTATAATTGGTACATGCATTCCAGCAACAGATCAGAAAAAGCCACTGCAATTATGAATTAGTCATGAAAGGATCATCCCTGACATCAATAGTAAATGGATTTATTTCATTGCTAATGGCTAGAGCCTATGATACATGTAGTAGCTGTGGATGGCTTCTTTTATAATTTTATATAAGGGCACTGGAAAATAGGAAATACTCATCATTCTCTGATAGCTGTCATTCACTGATATCAAATTACAAAGATAATAATAACATATAATTTGATAAACATGGAGATCATCACTAATCACAAGGGTGGTTTGAAGCTGATACATGTATACCAAGAAATATATGAGGAAAACTATTATGTGACGTATGAAGAATTGTTCACAGCAATTCAAGATCGATGCACCAGCTTGGGTTCAACGTCGACCCCACAACTGTGACACTTGACTTTGAGCAAGCTGTGATGAACGCCATCCAGTCAACCTTCGGGCCACATGTACACATCCATGGATGTTTCTACCATCTCACACAGTCTACATGGCGGACGGCCTAGCTTTCTTGCCAGAAGATGACGTAGCCGAGGGAATGACTTATCTCCGGGAAAACATTCAAGATGGATTTGAGCCATTATTGCAATGTTTCAGGTTCCTATCGTCAAATACAGCCACCACAACGCCCAGATGGGACTATTCACCCAATTCGCATCCGACGCAAACCACCCATGTTCGCACCATCTATATGGAATGTGCACACCATTACCCTTGAAGGCAGTTCCAGAACAAACAACATATGTGAGGGATGGAATAATGGATTTTCCAAGCTGGTAGGACACAGTCACCCGACCATCTGGAGAGCAATTGATAGTATCCGGAAGGATCAGGTCCAGGTTGCCACAATACTGTTCGTGGTGAACCACCAGCCAAGCGTGTCCGCCGTCAGTTCCAGATTAACCTGCGAAACATGTGTGCTGACCATCAGGATGGCCTAAAGTCAGTAGAAGTGACATTACGGGGCATTGGAGATTGGCAAAGTGAAGCGTTGTTTCAGTTTCTGTTAGATACATTTGATCTGTTTCACATTATATGTATTTTATTTTATTGATTTCAGATAAATTTCTAAAACATGACACATTGAGTTTTGTCATTAACAGTCTTCCATAAGCACAAATACGTCATAAAATTTAAATAATTTTATTGCCACATTGCCCTGTATCATTCCCGTCGTGTCCGCATCAGCCCTCGTCCTTCTATTATTCTATAGTAAAATATACATTAGATTATGTGATTTATTAGTTTTATTCAGTGGTCTGGATTGGGTAATAACGTTGTATTAGCAGTAGTATTAATATTGTTTAATTTAATATGTAGTTATACAATTATGTGAATACATAGAACAAGACTTATAAAACTAAATTGAAGTGTCATTCACATATCCCCCCCCCCCAATATGAAAATAATAAACCATCTAATACTAATACCAGTAATTTTGTTCGTGCATTATTTGTATTGGCATGGTAATTCTGTATTCTGGGTAGGATTTTCAAAATCACTTAGTTGTACATTAATTTTTTATACATACTTCAAGCACATAGATGTGAACTGTTAAAAGTTAAAGCATTTTAATTGGTTTTAAACTATAACACTTTCCATGTCCAGTTTTGAACTTGATCTTTATACATCAACAGGATGAATCGAAGAAAGAAGACCTCCACAAATATGGCGTGTTTTTTGATGATGACTATGACTACATGCAACATCTGCGAGACGTCAATGAATTATATGATGTAGAACCAATAGAATCATTTCCCGCTAGAACCAAACAGACAGAAACTGAGGTGATCCAGTTTGTTTTTATATCATTCTCCTTCATAGCTTGGTGGTGTGAGGACCTGGTGAACATAGTACTTATTTTGAGTTGGTGTCACTTTGATGTTTGTTAAAAAAAGTATTCTGAAATGTGAATAAAGAGGTCATTTCATGTGAAAAAAAAAATTAATTAGATGTTAGCAAAATAGTTGCATGCTTATGATGAAAGATAAATATTGGTTCATAATTATGTATTTAAACCGTTATTGCTTATTTCCCTAGATCTTTGGTTTGGAATGAAGAAATCCATCTATCAAAACTGTATTCTAGGATGTTTATTTCAGAACAATAGTCGCATACTCTCCAAGATATCTTTGCTGTGCCATGCTAGTTCCATACATTTCAATGTCATAATTGGCTTATTTAGGTGATAGACTTTGAGGTGGACATATCAATTACTACCAGGGTACTATGTTAATGTGACCTGACTGTCATACAAAACATGGGCTAGCATCACTATACAGTTGGTGTGCATGTGAATATGTCCATGCATACATGTACATACACAAATGTATGTATTTTGATATTTTGTTTATATAATTATAGACTCCTGATCCGAGTATAAAATTGCCATCTACAGTATTTGGATCCACTGTTGAGACAGAAGTGGGAATATTAAATAGAGCTGCTCCTGTGTCAGGTATGGCCTTAAATATTTAAGTCATGTTAATAATTCTATAAAATGTGCCCACTAATTTAATTAAATATTATATTATTAATATTTTGGGTAGATAATAATATATTCTGCTATATTTTAAGTTTTGCTTGGGAAAAATTTAACATTTTATAGGAACCGACCAACATTGTTCATGAATCACATTTCAACAATCAATCAATCATCCATCTTGAAACGCAGTGGGTGAAATATATATTTTGACTGCAAATAAACATCAGTTTGATTCAAATGTAAATAATTTTATTATTTATCTCACAGGTAAATCATAACTGCTGAGAATGCCATTTAAAACCATGTTTGTCTATTTAGTGTCAATAGTTTTCATTTGGAGCTCTGAACTAACAACTGTTTACAGTAAAGTAAACCTCATAACATTGCTAAGTTTGGGGAGAATGGTTGCACTAGTTTTCTTTGGGTTAGTAAATATAAATATTCTTTTTGGGCTAGTAAAATAAATTCATTGGATTAGTAAGAATTATTTTGGCAGTGAATCTTAGATTTTAGTAACCTGGAAGCTATTGAGGTTAAGAATTATTTTTCTGGTCCTCACACATACACAGATATCTGTAATTGGTTTTAGAATGTTTTTCTCTCAATTGTGTCAGGACCGAAGTTGGATTGGGACCCTGACATTGTGGCAGCTTTAGATGAGGATTTTGATTTCAGTGATCCTGATAATGAACTTGAGGATGACTTCGTACTGCAAGCTAACCAGCCATGCACTAATGAGGAAGATGACGAACAAAGGTGGGCTGCTGTGTTGATATATTTGAGCTAGTTTTGTGGTATTGATGTCGACTTGTCATATGGACAGAAATAGTTTGTGTTATCTGCGTGTGATGCATTTATTTTGTTAGTATCACATTATTTTTGAGAACATAGATATTCCTGAATGCTACAGATACATAAACTCTTGGCATACTTTTTGCCAAAGATCATTTGTTGTCGGCAAACACCATATTTGACATTCTTGTAGTTGAACTGCATCTAAATATTCATTTAGTGTGAGGCCAATATTAGTATATGTCGACTTTATGTACCACAGAAAAGATAATGTTAACAGTATTTTTAACATGTTTTAAAGCATGTTTCTGACTTAATGTTAGCTTCTTCCTATTCAGTTTTATATTAACACAATTTGTTAGAAAGACATTTTTTTTATCACTGACTTGTCTTGTGTATCTACAGTAAGTCTTTTGATGAGGAAGATGTGTACAGACCAATAACGAAATATGAAAAGAGCTCTACAGAGACTGCAGATGATAATCAAATATACAGTGATCAAGCTGATTCTGATGGCTCAGACATCAGCAGTTTTGGAAACGATTTAGAAACCAAGTCGCGGTTTACGGAGTACTCCATGACCTCCTCTGTTGTGCCAAGAAATGAAGGTCTGTCTTTGTTGGATGATAGATTTGAAAAGGTAACTGAAATGTGATGAAATGATGGACTAACTGGTAATTGTAATCAATTACCTGATCCCAAGTAATCATAATTTCCATCAGACATAGTGTAATCATAATTGATTAAGTTGTAGATGCAATTGTAATCAGTGATTATATTCATCATTACACAGGGAACTCAATTATTTACTGTTACATCATGCCATAACATCAATTGATTCCAAAACCACTAACTATTTGGTCATTCTTTTGGTTTATCAAATGCTAATGACATTATGATATGATAATTCAATTATCACATCCTAATCCTAATAGAATAGTTTGCTCATAGTGTAAACACTCATTTATAAAAGACGTTTCTACCCACAAATATATTCCACTTTTGTGCATATGGTAGGCTAAATGACCTCCAAAGGCAGTGAAAGATGGAACACCCTTCCGACATAGCCCAGCTGGGGTTTGAATCCAGGTGCTATGATCAGGCCATGATGGCGCCACACACACACACACACACACACATATATATATTGTTATTATGGTTATAGTGTAATATTAATTATTTTTATCCCGTAATCATCACACATTATGTATTATTTGGCAAAGTGAAAATATTTGGATAATTTTCATACAGCTCTATGAGCAGTATGATGATGAAGAAATTGGTGCGTTGGATCATGAGGAGATATCTGGTTGTGTGAAGCCGGACAGTCAAATACTTGCCAACGTCATAGAAGAGTTTGAAAAACAACAGCAACCACGGTATTTGTATATATTTTAAATGCTGTGTATTTGCTCGTCTTTATCACCAGTTATCTATTTGGGTGTGAGGTTCAACAGTTCTTAAACATATTTTAATGAAATATGTCATGGTCTGCTTCCTTCATTATTCATTTGAAATATGGACAAAACGATGACACTTTCAAAGTAGTTTGTAATAAGGTAATTTTTAATGTACCAGAAAATTAAAGGACATGGTGGAAAAGGGACATGGTGTGGTAGAATTGGCGAGTGATGAAGATGAGGAGGAAACCGACCTTGTAAAGATGGTTGTTGAACCTACCAAGGAGAAGTGGGACTGTGAATCTATCCTTAGTGAGTTGTTCTATAGTTATTTTAATAAAAAAAAATTAAACTAGCCAATTACTTGCTGATTTACATATACTGAACATCACTTTATACTGAACATCACTTTATGTCGAGACTGATATTGTGAATTATTTTAACACTTTATTCTAGGTACATATTCAACTCTGTACAATCACCCTCAACTTATAAAGGAACCCAAGGTAATTAACAGAACTTTTGTAGTTATGAACAACTCGAGCATAACTAAAATGTTTTTAAGCTATTTTTATTACTGCAGATTTGTGTATGATTTGTGTTGTTCATACAATAATTTTAATAACATTCAGAATAAACCAATTAAGCTGACCAAGAGAGTTGGCATACCAGCTGGTGTTCTGCCAGCTCCCAGTTTAACTCGGAAACAACTGGAACAGCCAGCTCAAGTGAGAAATAACGACTCCGCAAACACATATAGGTCTTCTAAAGAAACAGCAGAGGAAAGGAGACTGCGTAAACAGGCAATCAAAGAAGAGAGAAAGGTTGGTTTGACTGGTAAAAACAGGATAAGTAATAGCTCCACAGACCAAACCCAGGACGTGTTTATTTTCTACCCACTAGCTAGTCTGTAATTCAGAATACAATGATGCAGTTCAAACTTATGCAAACGAATTGAATGATACAGAAATCAGCGAGGATTATACTGAACTTTTGCATAAATTCTGCGTAAAAGGGTCCGAGGAACAACAACAAAAATTACTTCCAAATTAGCCTAGAATCAGTTCTAAAAATATGGACACGTATTGATAACAGTGTTCCAGCTAGGCCATTACACGGTGGTGCAACGCCCTGCCCCTATACGTTTTATTTTGCACCCAGTGTTATTGGTAACTATGATACTGTCACAAGCTCCATTTCATGAATGCCAAAGTTAAATAAAAAACTGATTTCAAATGATGTGCCCTCAAAAATAACACGTAAAAGTGCCCTCCATCTGCCAACTGCTCCCTGTACTTTTCAAATCCTAGCTGGAACACCGGATAAATGTCAAGTTTATCACAATTAACCAAACCTGATAAAATTAATGAAATGAGTTGACATTTATGACGGCATTAATTATGTGATATTTTGGGACCTTAAAAACCGAAGGTCTATTTTAAGAGGACTTGAATTTGTACAGACTGTTTATTGTGTGAGATGAACTGTGTTATTGCTTTTTCAGATGAGAAGAGAACAAAAGAAGGCTAACAAGATTGCTTTCAAGTCTGAAAAGATTAGACAAGAGAAAGAGCTACTTAACATAAAACAGAACATCCATGGTCTGTCACTCTCGTGACAGAATATCAACGAATGATCGAATGTTAATGTACATAGCCCTTACTAAATACATTTATGGAGAAAAAAAGAGAGTTGTTTTACTGATTGTTACTGATACATTACTGCATTAACCTAGTCTCTTCTTATTTAGTGTTGTCATAGAAATGACTTCATATATCTTTATTCCAATGTTAGATAGCCAATATTTTATATGTTGTTACAGTCACAAAGTAATTTCATTCTATACATATAAAATACTACAAACACATGCTAATAATGAAAACAGAGAAGAACTTGTAAATGACTAAACAAGAACTTAATGTCTCCGTAGCAATGTACACAAACATAACAATTTTTGCAAATTATACTACATATACACAAAATTGTAAATTATCTAATATTTACATGGATTATTCAATCAAAATGAACCAATATCTGATGGGGGGTGGGTATCCTAACAACAACAGTTTAAAGAGATACCGGAAAAACGCAGGAATTGGCAATCAAATGCATCATGAACAGAAACTCCGAAAAATACAATAAATATATCTGAAATGAATGCAGAATCTACGAAGTACCATCAACCGTTGTATATATACCGGACTTGAAAATGTAATTCCAAACAACAGTGAAATGTTGAGGTGGAATGGAATGACATTTAGAGTTTACACGTTTCTAATTTCCATTAAGTTGTCATCTATGAACGGCTGCATTCAATGAAAACATGCCAAGTAATGGAATGTATACATACATGAAAACCAGCAGGAAATGAGGCATTTACAGGTAGTGACTGATTACGAGTACACACACACGCACACACACTATAATAAAATGGACCAGGAGTGCTGTTACAATAACCACTATAATCTGGATCTCGATGCCCAAAAGCCTTTACACCTCCGAGGAGATTGAACAAACAGAAAAACAGACGGGCTGATATGTTCTAGTGTAAATGTGAAATGATCTTTGGCATATTTACAAAAACTTCTAATTAAAAATTAATACCTGCAGTTTAAAGACATTAAGAAGGCAATTTTAAAATTTACATTACCATGGATTACTTTTGATTTTATGACAATCTGTGAACAGAGAGCGAAATATCCCACAAAAAACCCGAATGTTACACTAACGCCTCCTTATCGTACGTCTGGTCACAACAAAGGCTCTTCTGGCATTTTCATGCATCAAATGACATTTGGTCTCTAAAACATTCCTTTGTTTGGATTTTCTAATCAAGTATGCATTGAGAACTTTATGCTGACCAAGCAGGCACCTGAATGTCACCAATCCACAATTCAAGTCGTCAAATATTCTCACAATAATCGGTATCTGTCGATTAGACAGACATCAGGGTCTAGTGTTTGACTAGATAACCACTTGATTCTTACCTAGACACTTACCTAAATATTAATAAACACACTTAAATATACAGCACACATACCAAATAATCTGTGTACCAGCGCTATGACAATTTAATGATTTCTGGTTTGGGGACCGTCTAAACTACTAAAAACCATTACTTGATACAGACAGTTTTAACCATGCACAGACTAACACACACACACACACACACACACAAAGAAATGCATCACATGTCCAATTGTGTACAACCAATATGCATGCAATAATCATGCTATTTTATTGCCCGCTGTCTAAGTAAACTGGATAATGTATCTGAAGCAATGACGACCATCAAATGGGGGCAGCAGTTATCGGTGATGATGCTAAAAGAACAGGTTTGTTTATAAACATAATCACCTCTTGTGCACATGCAGATGAGAAGAAACGGACGCCAATAGGATAACCAGTCAGCCATACCTGTTACTAAGACTATCGGCTGGACGAATATCTTTATTCATGAACAATCACAAATGAGAATGAACACATTCCCGGAATCCTCCCCCTTCAAGAATGTAACTTGGCCACAAACGTAACAGAGGACACCATTATGTCTTGGTCAGATCACTTCTCCAAGTGTATATCCTTTAACAGTATGAAAGAGATACGCACACGCACAGATACATGCAAACACATTTAAACAAGTACACCAAACCAAAACTTGTTAAATTACGTCCCTTACCATTGTTGTTTATCACTGACAGAAGCAACAGACCGACATCACAGAAACTAAATAGAGAGATGCACCAGTCTTACAGGTGACAATGAACTCAGTCTTTACTATGTATAAACATCACTGAGAGAACTGGACACACGTTTCAACCACACAGACTTCTGTCATTAAAGGAAATGGCTATCTGACAGGTGATAGTACGTAGAAAGATGAAGACACTTCAATTATCGTTGTATCATTTAATATCTGGGTCAATAGTTTTGGTTGACAAATGATGAGAAATGACAATTTTTGATATTTCTATTACTTTTCAAAGCTACATATTTATTATTAGTAGATAAAACAAAACTAACTAATAAATTACCAACACAAGTATTTGTACAATACATACTACTTTATGATAAGTGTTTGAGAGTAATTCACTTTTTATGTCAGATAGCCAGCATATATATATATATATATATGCAAAATGAATATATGAGCCAGTGATTTTAACAGAATATCACAACAAACATTACTATGCACAGAGAAAATACTGCTTGACACATCAAGAGGCCAGAACTTGTATAAACCTTGCGAAGAGGGAAATTAAGCAATTATCTTGACAGCGTTCATGAACCAATTCAAGTGTCGCCCTCTGTGACAGGATAATCTAGGCACGCAATGACATAGGACACTACCAATCAGCCAGAGAGTTATCTAGAAATTGAGCTACACATCATTGCCATAAGTTATTAGATAAGGTTTGTCCTAATGATGGCGTAGTCCAGTTCGCATTACCAGTACCTCCAGCTGTCACCAAGCCTTGTTGTGGTACCGTTGGCATGGGAACGCCACCAACATTCATCGAGGACATCTGATTTTGAACCTGTAAAATAGGTAAATTGGATCTCCAATGTTACAAGTGCTTCTTAAATTTTAATGCTTAGGAATGTGTCATATGAAAGAAAAAGGAACAGTTAAAAAAACAACTAAACAAAAATCTTTATATAAGTATAAATTTGGAGAACCAAAAGTAACACACACACACACATACATTAGACGTCTAAACAAACTGGAGCACCTCCATGGCCTAACTAGTAGTGTGTTTGGCCACAGACCTCTACCATCTGGATTCAAACCATGTCTGTGGCTGAGAAACATTTGAAAGCTGTTTCATCTTTCATTTCAACATAAAACAGCACCACTTTTATTCTATATTGATCTGAATGCCATGCAACTGCTGGAGAACCACAAGGTAGGACCAGTTACAGACCTGATAGCCAATTTGCAGTGTGGGCCTCAGGATAACACTTGTGCATGCTAAATGTTAATTTCTAGATTAGACTGTTGACAACAATTATGGATGTTAATTAGTTCTGACTAGCAATTCCATAAATGGCCATATTCATTGACAATTTCTTTAATCTGTGCTATCAGTGGTAGAAACAACATGGATTCCATGATCTCCAGCCAATTAACAATCAAAAAATGAAATAGTCAGTAAGTGAATGAGTTCTTAGTTTGGCCTTGGCACTTATCACACGTAGTTCATAATGTTGAGTGCCGACTTCCTAGGATAACATCCTACAAATATATGTACTTGAAGGATTCGCATCCACAACCTGGAAGTTTGCAGTGCAATGCTCTAACCACTGTGCTATACTGGAGTGTCCCTGCATGGCATCCATATAAAAGGGAACATTCACACAACTTTGAAAGAAATACAGGATGTCCAGATTGATTGAGCCCTATCACATGACCTAGTATCCCATTATGGTCCAGAGATCACATAAACTGTGACAATCCCATAAAGACAAATTTCAGAAGAAACGCTGATAGGATAAAACAAGTCATTATTTTAGATACAGCATTACTGTAAGATGCACTACACATAAATCTGTATTTAGATAACAAATAATTAATACTTTTTGATATTAAAGAAGCAATACCTCTGGTGATTAGATCAGACAATTTAATCATTCTTTTGAAATTCAGTTGTTTAGTCTTCAAACCAAAAACCTGGAGGTTTGCAGGTGCTGTAACCACTGACATTTTAATCAAATAGACAGTATGCTTACAACAAGTACACTATATTTTTTCATATTTAGCCACGATATATATATATATATACAAATAAGAAATGTTCTTATTGATAATATTAGTTAATGGACTACCACAGAAGGATGTATAATAAGATCTTGTATAATAAGATCTTGTATAATACGATCTTCTATAATAAGATCACAATAACAGGGAATAAAAATTTACACTGTATGCCAGATTTAATTATCCTAATTATTCAAATTTAATAAAACACAGCCAATATTACCATAATATACCAAACCACACACACACACACACACTCTTCATAATCTAGTACCATTAGAGCACCATAGTGAGTGTTACAAATAACCATTATCCATCTATGTACACAAGATCTAGGTAGCCATTTACGTTTAAAATAGTTAGACATTAAAAACCCAATGACTTAGTCATATCACTATTTATAAGATAAACCAAACTGCACTTGGAGCAGGATTTTGGTTGTTGTTATTATACAACTATATTATTGTATTTAATCTTTCAATTTCATAAACATTTCAGACATGTTACATTAAATTTGGTGTGCAACAATTAAAATCATATTAAGTTAGGTCAGTGTTATTTTTATGAGAATTTAAAATATATTTGATAAATGATAACCTAGAAGAAAACAAATACCAGTGAAGGCATAAACCTAAAAAATTCTATGAATCTGAGTCTGTTTCAGACACACATTTAATTAAACATATTTATAATAGAACGTAATAAATTACATTGAAAAATAAATAAAACTGAATTTTATTATGTTTTAAACATAAAAAATAATGTTCCTACTTCGAAATAGTCTTCCTAAATGTGTGGTCACATTATATTTACTGTTTCTACGACAGTACTGTGTGTGTGTGTGTGTGTGTGTGTGTGTGCATGCATTTACCTGTTGGATCTGTTGTGGCATGGCAGGATTAGACTGTGGTAGCCCATACATCATGCCTCCCGTAGAAGCCATACCACCCATCGCTTGTCCTGGTACAGCACCGACAGGTTGTCCTACATTAGGTGTCACCATCATAGCCGGCTGTAATATTAATAAAGACGTAATGAACATCTACAAAGGAAATAAACCAAACAAAAACAAACATAAAATAACAACAGGGGGGTGTAGTATTTATTACGTTAGGTTCAATACCTATATTAATTACAGGCATGAAGTAACCATCACTGTGAGATCAATCAGTCATGAAGAAATAAAGATAAGCCAACATCCGATGTACTACAACAAGATCAGCTGTACTGACAAAACTAACAGAAACTATAAAACTGACAAGTCACCATTTGATAACCATAACCAAAACATAAACTCAACAAACACCACAATTTATCTCTTAATATTGTCCCAATTAAAATATGATCATGACTACATTTCAATACAGAGCATGCATGAAACATGATGCTTTGTTATAGACTTTCATCAATTACGCATATAATCACTATAAATAGTGAAATCACTATGCAAAAATGGATGGGTGCGATTAGTATAAGAGAAACCCCATATAATTAGCATAACCAATTCATGTAATTAACACAATCATTCAATCAAAGCATAGAAAATTCTGCATGTTTTATTCGAACACAAATGTGTCTTTCAAACAAATTTAATAAAAACACAAGATCAAAACGAACACCACAAACAGTCCAAAATAGATACACAAGTCTGAAATTTCACAGAATCTTATTTTGGGAATGTGCTGCTGGGAGGATGATTATAATAAACACCTTAACTATCAGTAACAAAAGGAGTTACCATGGCAGAAATCATCTGGTTTGAGTATGGGTTATTCCACTGGGTACACTGAGCAAAATGCTGTAAACATAACCATGTTATACACAACATCAATATATGTTGTTGATTCTTAGCAACTAACAACTATACTAGGCATTATCTCTGTAAATTGGGAGAAATAATAAGTAGAATATATAACATACTGAGTACTAATATATATAATAGATGATAAATAGTCAAGAAAACTATAAAAAAAATTAGACATTCCACCAATCTGGTTATAAATTATATTTAGTCACAATACATACAGTGTCAAATATCATTGATTTTTAAGAGAAAAGATCTTAAGAATACATTCTGAAAAGAAAAAAAAACAAATCAACGGTATACATAGTTAGAGGCAGCACAACATGAACCAGTTGATGGAGGGTGATATAACTTAAACAAAACATGTTTCTTGTGTACATGTGTCTTGACTATAGGGGACTTAAATAAACATATTCCAACTATGTCACTAAATAGAGCACAGCCCCTTCCGCAATTTACTGCTACAATGTGAACACTATTTTAAAGAATTTGCTATAAATGGTTTTATATTGGATGGTATTTGAAGGTAAATTCAGGTTATTATAGCTTGAATATGACAAAGCCATTGTTTCAATAAGAACAATATTATAGCAGATAAGTAGGCAGTAAATGTTTGTGGATTTTAAATTTGGGGCATGAAGTCCTGTGCTGATTTCTACACTATAATTAGGCTAATGTAGTTAATAACCTGGATATCATACAACTGTATCTATTTAAAAGCAATTATTCATAAATTAATATCCATACTATGTTGACAGTGAAACAAAACCTTTACTGGAGACACAAATTACTGTTTCCAAGAAACAGGCTAAACTATTGATAAAGCTCATTTATTTATATTAGCCTTTATACAATATTGATAAATTACTTTCTCTGTATTGTGCTATGTGATCCAGAACAAATTTTAATTTTGTTTTCAGAATAAAGCGCCTTAGAACAATCCAGATTGATTAAGATGCTATTTAAAATATTATTATCATTATTATTAACCCAATCCAGTTTTAATTATAAAATCTTGACTATGTTCCTCATGCCATAAATCAGGGTGTTGTAGGATGGCAGATAGTTTCTGTACAGTGTGTGAAACATAGCTGTCATTACCAAGTCAAGTAAATTAAGAAAATTAAACAAACAGCCAAGATGGCCTAGACGATACATGAGGAAATTAGCCAACTCTTCAAACACGCAGACAAATTACAAAACACCTTAAATATACAAGTCAGAGGATAGATAACAATAGAGCTGAGAAGTCGGACACAGTAGGTTGTATATGTTCACAAACAGAAAATTAAATAAAGGAGATGCAGCCAGTGAAACACTTCCCACTCTATCCTACTAGAATCCAGACATCCTTTTCAGCCAAACCCGACCAACCACTAGAAGTCTATTGTTACCACCACAACCTTGAACAAACAGACTGTAAACAGTTGCCGTTTACCATCGGTGGATGAGGACCACGCCACAGAGGCTGCTGAACGTTACATTGTCTGACTGGACTGCATATACTCCCGTGGTTACAGGATACAGTAACCACAGGGTCTACTATCATCAAGTCACCCGTGTCTGGCTGAGCCGTGCAGAGCTTTAGGTGTAGAAACATCAGACAGCAATCAGATAATTATATATACATAGAGAGAAAACAGAAGCGTTTTAGGGCATAAACGAGCACAGATCTAATGAAAGCAATAGATATGCAGCTCATAACCGGATAGGAATTTGTGAGTCTGAATTGACTCCGAGATAACACATGACAGGAAATACTGAATGTTTGTTTAGCGTGGTCGTCATACGACTGTGTGATGGTAGCTCTGTACTTACCACATTTATCAGTATAACACTAACTCTGATCATATAGACTTCATCTAGTACTGACCCATAGTAGAGATGAGAATTTTTCAAGAATACTAATTTACAAAAGGATAACCTAACCAAAGAGGATTGAGTAAATAAATCACATCAGTCGGCCAGTCATGTGATGTTACAATATTGACATCATAGTTTTTATGTCTCATATTATAAGTAACTGGCATATGTACATCATTAGACATAAACAACAACATACTGCATGATATATCATATTATGTGAAGCCTAATAAAAGATAGATCACTGCTGGCATCCACCAACATAACTATACTCAGAAGAAAGGAGTGCAACAAGAAACACGATTAAAATAAAGAGTTGCTCGTAACAATGGTCTGTGCTGCATAAATGTGCGTAGAACTAAATTCTAGAATTAAGCGATTTTCTAAATATGCATGCCATGAGAGGTCTCTTCCTAAACAAGATCTGTGAACAGATCAGTTAACAGAAGTATGACAGATTGATGTTATGATGTGAAATACTACATTGAGACTATAATCCATCTAAGAGGTGTACTGTATTAAATAGAAGTAAAGCTAGAAGATGAGACTGGATCAAAGTACAATATTATTATGGCACTGATAACAAGGATCTACAGTTTGGATATATAACATAACGAATGTTCTAACAGGTGAAATAACCATGTAGATAACAACAGCAGACTAGTCAACGATGTCTAAAAGACACACAATGTAAATACTATTACCTGTTGTCCGCCACACATTAGATTAGGTGTAGGTGGTAAGGGCATCATGCCCATGCCACTTTGTGGATTCATCATCGCTGCATTACCGCTCATCATTCCATTTGGCAGTGGACCAGCTGCCCACATCTGTTGCTGCGGAGGCTGCTGTGCTGCATGTTGTTGCTGTGCTGGCATGTACATACCACCTGTAAGAAATCCGATCAATAGACTCATTGCACGATGACGTCAAAAACCAAAACAAACCAGGTGCACTTTGCATTGTGGAATTTTTAGGGGGGGTCCACTGACCAATAATACCGTTATAATCCTGCCATTTTAACCGTAAACGTCAATGTTCCGGATCTGTTATAATCATGCCAACAACTAACTCCTGTGTTCCGTATTGTCATGCCACTAGTAAGCGATATAAACATTTAAGTTGGCATGTGTTGGTTGCATGATGAAACGCTGAGAAAGCATTAGGTAGTTTTAATTCGAAATGACAATCTGCAAATCAAATTTTTATAATTACAGTGTCAGTGTAAGGATTGACTGAAACAGTGAAAGGCACAAATAAAGTTTAATTTACCAATATTATTATCCATCAGATCATAGATTATAATATTGGTAAATAAAGTGTAATTTACCATATTATTATATCCATAAATAATAAATTTACCAATATACTGGACTCTATTCTTCTTTTCATTAAATATAATTTTATTGTGATTTACTATGAACACCAAATTTTAACAGTCTTTGTTATGTGCAGTGAATATTATTGTACTATGGTGTACAATGTTGAAAACCACACTTCACTAACATTTATAAAGTAGCAATGACGGACGATTAGCATATAGTTATAATCTGATTTACAATTTTGGAATACCATTTTTCAACAGTGCCGACTTTTTTGGTGTCGAAGCAGAGTTAAACGGTACACAGCAGTTAGTTTTTGGCATGATTATAACAGATCCGGAACATTGACATTTAACGTTAAAATGGCAGGAATATTCTGGTATTATCGTTTAGCGGACCCCCCCCCTATAAATCCCACAATGTAAAGCGCGGCTGGTTTGTGACGTCATCATGCTTCAGACTTATTACCACTTCTCTGCTTTTATGATTAATATATTGTGTATGAATTTGAATACCTCATAAATTAAGAGTGCTTTTTTTAGCTATGGTGCTGCCCCCACCTGAGTGAACTGGCCATGCAGATGTATCCTTAAGACACAGGTATGAGATGGAATCAAATGATGACTTACAGGTTGTTAAACTCTATCCCACTCAAGTATCAGCCATAAATTGAGGTGTTACAAATAAAAGACTAGTATAATAATAAAACACATCTTTGTTGACCAGATCTTAGGACTTCACTCATTTCCTTCCTCATTTGCTGAAAACTACAGCTACCATAATCGCTCCCTCCAACTAAATGTCTCAAATCAAAATAAATCGGGTACTACAGGGCAATGGAATAGTCAATTACAAGTTATTTAAATAACTGGAGTCATATGAGCTTTTCTATCCACTAAGCTGATCCAAGTTGCAGAATTCTTTTACTAAAGAAGCAACTCTAATGAAACATTATGTCTTATATATATATTACTAACGTTATCATCATTTTAATGAAGAATAACAAAAAGGTATTAATAAGTTAATGATAACAATCAGGCTTAATACTGTATGATTAATATCTTTTATTGCTGCTCATATCTGGGAGCCAACAAAAACATATAGGAGTCAACTCTTTTTGGTAAAAGTGCCACAATACATAAAACATATTACACTTGAGGCTTTAATTCATTGCACATATGTCAACAAATGTTTGATGTTTTATGGCCAAAGTAGACTAAATGGCCTGAGTAACCCCCAAAGGTAATGAGGCAAAATGAAAAGATGAAACACCTATGTCAACAATGAATGCTTACAACTATAAATCAACTACTAGCATTGAAACAATGCAGCTATCATTAACAATATTTAATGTAGATTATTAAATCAGAACTAACCATTACCTGGTACACCAAACATCTGGGTACCAGACCCTGATGAACCATATAGTGCTAGTATGGATTCCTTTGTCACTTTTTGTTTATCCTGAGAGCTGCCACTTTCTGACAACAAGTTCAAGTCACCCAGGCTGTTACTAGTGCTGCCATCTGGAGCTGAACTACCACCATCAGACGGAGTTTCGCACTGTCCCTGTGATGAAGTCAGATCCTCAGCTGTTGAACTACCGGTGATGAAATCTCCAAAGGGATCAGCCGAGGCTGCGCTTGTTGTATCAACTGCGGCAGGTGCATCTGGAAAAGAAACAGTTTCAAAATATTACAAACAATCTGTCCCAACAGTCACCAGAGAACTATCAGATAATAATTCCAATTAAGCGAAAAATGGTTCTTAGAGATATCAGCCAACTTTATTTAGAAATTCAGGGGAAAAGAGAAATTTGAAGTGTGCATGAATTAATTAACTGGCAATTTTGGATCACGCATATATTTATAACACAATTATATGCTGATTGTGTTTTGATTGCAATAAGTTTACCTGATTCCATAATAATCCTCTAATAAAATATTTGTACAAGTTTTAAAGCAGATATTAAGATAATTACATCAGTAACTGATAGCTAACTAGTAGTAGTAGCACCGAATTAACCTGCCAGTGTACTGGGTTATGATAATGGCTTGTATACATCCAAAATAGAAGACAATGGTATATTGTTACAAAATCACTATAGCGATGTGCTTAATGAATACACCTACATTTAATTTGCGCAATTTGTCATTAGGCCAGAGTAAATTGTTTCTGGTGATCAAGCGACCCATTTGAGTAACCCCCCGACTGTATGTTTTCTTAGGACATGTGAAGGAAAATGGTTTTCCCAGACTGGAAGTAATTTAATTGTGACAACCGATGAGCATAAGAACCAAATAAACAGAAACAGAACAAATAATGAATTTATTTTCTACATGTATTCTTTTATAACTTTCCTCAATATCGTAAACAACATAGGCCTTCATCACCTTGCATTTTGTCACAGCAACTTTGTTTTGGGTTAAGTTAGTTGTACTACAGATAGCATGAAGTCATGGTATAAAATAATTTGTTACGATGCCAACAAAGTGTGGTTTTTGAAGGACCATTTTGAACTAGATCCCGTTAAATGTGGTTGACTTAAGAAATAAAACATACATCTTCCATAAAAAGACTCAAGATATGGTTTTTAGTGTGAAGAATGAAGGGAAAATTGGGTTGCAAATTAAAACAATGTAATGTGAACTGCCGGTATTAACATCACAATAGACAGTGTGATAAGGATAAGGAGTTCTGGCATATTCGAGGGTGGTTCACGTTTGTTCAGTCCATTTTGTCTGCATTTTATCATAGACTCCGACAGGAAAATGTGTTAGGAAAATCATTAAACATCGACCGACCACTTTTTATATACCACAAGAAATTATTAAAAAGAAAGAAAAAATCCCCAACTACCTACCCATTTTTTTAATTTCATAAAACCATAAACCCACAATCAATTTTCTTTGGCCTTATCGTCTATATTGAAAGTGCACTTTATTATATCTATATTATCATTATTATTACATATTTTATCTAGTTGTCCAGAGATACTGGAACAGTCTAGTTAATACTCCACCTTATTAACAATACTCTTATAGATGACAATAATTACCTAAACCAAGTAGATCTATCTCGGCAGCGCTTTGTTTACTTGCAGGCTTCTCTGTTTTTGTTTCCGTCTTACTGTTGCTGGAACTGGCAGATTTTCCACTTGAAGGCTATTAAACAGGAAACACAATACCAGACTATACACACGTGTATTAAAAGCTATCTATTTTTATGTACATATATAAATGACAACTTCAGAGACGGGAACCCAGTATATGCAGTCATTTCTTCTTTAATGTAAGAGTATTACGTTATATTTTTGTGCTAACTCACTGAAGAGAAAACATACCATAAAAGTAACAGGATTTATTAAAAAGTGGACATTGGGGACATTGCACAAATATAAAAATATCACTCAAATATTGTGGTTAGTCTAAGACAAAGGACAGTGTAGTTTAAGTAAATATTATCAGTATATAATAATGAAATAAAAAAGGCAAAATAAATCCTAATTGGGAAATATTTTAATGTGAATGAATGAAATGTAGTTTTAAGGACTCAGAGAAAGTCTGAGATCACAGAGCATTATCTGAGGGTCACAATTTTAATCATCATCCTCAGATGCGGTTGGAGCTTTAAAAGATAAGCACTGGACCATGTTCAGAGTGTGAGATGGATTTATCTCAACATAAGTCATGCCAATCCAAAGCTTCAAAGGCTAAGCCTGGACTAAATAACAAAATGCTGATTAAACCTCATCTTGAACAAGAAATGCTGTCATATGCATCTTATTTTAGACCAAAGGACTAGGAATACCATTTTTGTATTCTATATCATGGTATATTGACAGACATCATGATGATGATTCATTAGTATAGTTAAAGCAGTATCACTTTAGTGATATTCTGCACCAGCAATTTCTTTCGATATTTATAAACAATTTTATCTGTTTGAAATAGTTTTTGTACTAGAATGTTGTTTGTGTTTTATACCAACACAGGAATGATTTAGAGTATGATACGGCTTCAACTTAGCAATGATGTCATAATAGAATATCATTTTCTTTTCTGGTTAAATATATATAATATAATAGCTGAAATGGCAGTTATTTACGTAGCTGGCAATCTCAAATGAGGGAGACGTATATGGTCTGTAATTTATAGCTTCCCCACAGAGATTAATTCTAAATAAATTTAACCTTCCCAGTTGCCTGGCTGGATGAAAAATTCCCCCTACTATAGTGCCACGGCCCAGGCACGAACCTGCGACCTACGGCACAGAATGACCATAGCCATAGGAAAATAGTCTCGCACTCTACCCATGTGGCCAAAGAAGCTGTAATATACAATAGTCTTACCCACATCAAACATGCCATAAAACTATCATATCTGTTTATATATAAATCCTGCTCATTTTTGTTACAACGCAATCTGCAAAGAACATCGAAGAGAGCCTTCTGATGACCAGCACATAGCATGATTTTGCCATTGAAATACTAGGCTTTGATACCAGCAGTTAATGATCATAGAAGTTTTTACTACTGGAACATTTCATTATGGTCAGTGAGGTGAGTTTTTCTCCATTGTCATTCAAGTCGTTGAAGAAGTTGTTTGGACTGATGGATGTATTTAATCAGCGAACCAATAAATGGGACTTGACTGGTACATGTTTATTGATGTTTGCACATATCACAGTACTGTATTATGACATAACAATGTCACAGTACTGTATTATGACATAACAATGTCACAGTACTGTATTATGACATAACAATGTCACAGTACTGTATTATGACATAACAATGTCACAGTACTGTATTATGACATAACAATGTCACAGTACTGTATTATGACATAACAATGTCACAGTACTGTATTATGACATAACAATGTCACAGTACTGTATTATGACATAACAATGTCACAGTACTGTATTATGACATAACAATGTCACAGTACTGTATTATGACATAACAATATCCAGAATGGAACTTGGGTTTGTTAAGTGAAAATGTAAATGTTGATGTTTTATGGCTACTTTTGTGCACAAAGTAGGCTAAATGAGCCTAGCGACTTCCAAAAGTAATGAAGTGAAGTCAAAGATGAAACATCCTTCTGACAGGTGCTGTAGAGATGTGGCCAATCATGCTACCAGTTAGGCCATGGAGATTTCTATGAACGAATATATGAACTAAAATTTACAACAGGCAATGGTTTTCATAGGACCACAAGGCTTGCTTAGATTGAGCACCTGATGACAAGCAACACGATCTCAGAACATAAAAGAAATAGATACTGAATGAAAATAGTGATCAGAGACACTGGTGATGTCCAGATCAAATGTGTCACCATCAATCTGGATTGTTTCCCTAATATGCTGTCAGAGATTTGTTGACAGGATCATCTCACAGAGTTGTTTTCTCTCAGCATTTGTTTCATTATACAGTGAATGTTAAAGTTAACTGTTATAGGAAAGGATCCAGGTATTAGACTTCAGAATTTGGAATTTATTCTTTTTGTTTCGTATTAGTTGATACATGATAACAAGCATGAGAGTTTTTCAACCAGATGTCATGTAAATGCCGAGTGATTTGAAAGCACGAGTGGTCTCATCAGTAACAGCAGTGATGGCTACTGTTACTTTATGTAATAAAGCACCAGCACCACCTGTTAGACCCTTCCTAAGAACAGAACATAGTTTATATCCAGCTGGTGTCAAATCAGTATTGACTTAATTAACCTTATCACCAAACTTAAGCCAAGTTTCACACAAAGCAACCAGAGGGAAGTCACGTTCAGTTACGTAATCCATAAGTTGATTGACTTAATTCTGGATGACTGATAAGTTTACCACGTACAACTTCCTTGCTTTAGATGAGATGGTTGATGTTTTATGGCTACCTTTGTACACAAAGTAGGCTAAAAGGGCCGAGTGACCTCCAAAGGTAATGAAACAAAGCCGATGTGCCTCTATCCTGCATGGGGGTAATGGTTGATACACCTGCATCTCTTATGCCACACAGTGTATTCCATTCCTATGTCAACAGTATTGCTTAGCTGAAGGAGTCTGACTTTTTTATATCTCACTACTAAATAGTGCTTACACCAATCAGTACACGAAGCCAGCATCATGCTTGAATGACCTTGCAGATTGGAAGTTGACTTTACTATAAAAGCTTGATAATATCATTTAGATATGACATATCTACAGTTGATGGTAACTTCAGAGAGATCAACATTGCTTGATATACATGAATATCCAACAAATATCACTTAGAACGAGAATATTATGGAGAGAATTCAACAAGATGTGGACAGTGATTCCAGCAGCTGTCACCAGTGCTGTAATAAAACTAGCTCTGTGTGTCTGAAGCAGTTATTACAGCATATAGAACAACAGTTAAACAAATCTTTATCAGTAAAACTAATCCACAAAAAGCATAAAACATATTTAGCTTCTAAGAATTACTTACAGGAATGTTATTCAAATTGACAGATGAAGTAGGTTTGGAGCGTGGTTTCTTCTTTTCCTTCTTGGTCATTTCATCATTATAAACCTGGGAAAATAGAATAAAATGATAAAGAACTATCTACTTTTCTGCCATTATATGGTATTTTAATAAAGACACAAAAACTACGTCTCACCTCTAATAACGATTGCTCGGAGGTCACTGATGACACACCCAATAATAAACCTATCACCACGATTTACATGCACCATGTGGGATCAAATGTGCAGCATACCACCAACAATACACTAATCCATGGCCAGTCGGGAATATCAACGCATATAACTTAAACAGTAGATCATTTCTGATCCAGAACATGTTCAGTGAGATTCCAGGGTTCATGTATTGATACAGCCATTTTCAAGTAGAACATAGTTGCTAGACGCTTGCTTTAGTGAAAGAGCGATAAACAAATGATCATAAAATGGGATATTATGAGTGGGAGAGCTTCTGACTAAATGTATTTATGAAATATGTCAGCGTAACAATGAATCAACAACTAGAAAATAATTATTAAGATTTACAATTGTTGTGAGAAATCCCAAAAAGATGACCACAATCTCTCCATAGTAGATTTAAGTTTTTCTTTTTTATATGACAGGCATAAACATATTTATACTTCAGGCATGAGTGGCCTTTGAAATAAATCCTGAAAATCAGGAAAGGAAGTCACAGAGCAAAGTGAGGCACATGCACTTGGGGAATGTGGGAGAAATAATTTGGATTTTGTGCATTTTTTTAGAACAATCTGATACTAATAGAGGGGTGGGGGTAAACCATGATTTTAGCAAGAGAATTTTTTCCCCATCTCTAAAAACTTTATTTTTGCCTCTGGAAAACTGTCACCCCTGATACTTATTAAACACCATAGATGAATATGCCACTAAAGGAAAATCCACAGAAAATTAGAACTACCCATTTTTAAATTATTTAGCAGCAAGTCTATTTTTTTACACTGCACATATGTAGATGGAGCCACTTAACTATAAATGTCTATCTAATTAAAACGTCATGCTGAATGACTACAGTAGATGTTTTAGAAAAGACACATAATTAACATATTACATAAAGAAGGCAGCTGATGTCACTCTTTATAGTGGATGTGTACCAGATGGCATGTATCCATACATAAATATACACCAACACATGACACATTATAAAAGGACCAACTGATTACTCATAGGCATCATTATTTACATATAATTAACTAAACATCATATCTCACTTGCATGATATAAAATATTCTGATATTAATTAATATATTAAACATCAAATAAAATAAATCTGACTGGAGAATGCCATCAATCAAGAGACAACATTTAACAAATGATTACAAGTTAATAGTAGTGTAAAATAAAAATTAACAGGTTTAGTTTTATATATATATATATATATATATATATATAGGTATTCCTTTCTTAGCCAATAAATCCATTTATTAATTAATGTTCAGTATATAAATATTTCAGTCAGAGGACATTTACAATTCTCTTTACAGCCAAGCTACACTGTATTCCAAGGATAAACACAGCACCATATTTAACTTAGATACTACAAAGAAGAGTCTTAAGTGAAAATTTGTTTCCTTACTAATACTTGATGAAAGCAAAATACACTTTATTGTAATATTGCTAAATATTATATTGTCTATCAGAGCTAACCTCCTGATGCTCAGACAAAAAATAATCAATATATTGTATATAATTGATTATCAATTTAATAAATATCAATACTGACTTAATGTAACATAATGTCAAGCTGCATGAGAATTTAATTGCCATATAACAGGAACTCAGAATTCAAAACATATACTTTATTCATAGACAGGGTCCCCCCCCTATTTCATCTTTTGTTTGGACATCGTGTGATATTTCAATTCGACTTCTTAAAGATTATATTAAATCTGCACTGACACATTCTTGAAATTTTAAAATAAACAACAGAATCAATAGTAAATAAATGAAAAATATAACTAGTATAAAACCTTTTAAATGTATTACGTAAACAGTAGATTGTATCTTTTTATCATAGCAAATGTGAAAACTACATTATGTTTAAAATTGTGTAAACCAATACAACATTTTCTTCTTGCTTGGGTTTCTGCACAAATTTCATCTACCTTTATAAATTCAATGTTCATAACCTTTGTTATAAATTGTACTTGTTTGTGGTTTTAGTACAGTCAGCTAATTATACTAATACTGTAGTTTTTCAGTATAAATAACAAAAGGGTAGAAAGGTTGAATATAACCTTTCTGAGACCTAGGCAGTACATTCATTAGAAAAATATTTAAACAAGAACATTATATAAATTATTATAATATAATTATCTCTTTTCTCACAAAATAAAATATTGCAACTAAGTTTTCTTTAGAGCAACGACAAACCAAATGCTCGATTACAGTATAACAGTTTATAATTAATCACCAATAAGTCAGTTTCTCATTCACTATGCCCAATAATCTCTATCACTCAGTACACACAATAGACACAATGTGTACAATTTAAGTATTACTCAGGTAAAATACTATTATAATTTCCCTTTCAACGCAATAATAATTTGTTGCTCTAAACTTTCACGATATAAAATAAAAACTACCATAGAAGAGCACCTTTATGAACAACACCACCAAAATAATAACTGGTTACATCTAATCATGCTGATTTGTAATGTCAGAAAACCGGACTTAATGACTCTATGCCATGCCACGAGACCAAGTACAAACCTATACCTATATGTACAAGTGTATATCAGACATGGGGTCAAACCATTGGAGCTTTGGCTTAAGTCATGTTTTCGAAGGGTCCCAATTACGCAGCTAGTGAAAAAAGGCTTTGGGTTTAACTTAAAAGTGATGGGCAACACTTTTTATTATCTCTAGATGTGTCTCAAACCCAGAAAGCTTACACTTCGCAATTAATCAATGTCTTTTACAAACAGTAATTTTATTTTTCATATTTCAGACAATTCTGAATATTTGTGGATTGTCAACACGGTGCACTGTACATTCAATAGGGGCCCCATTTGTGTCATAACTGGAGTCAAAGGTCAAAAACGTTATGTACTTTTTATAGTCAGATCCTGAATAACAAAACATCAATATAATTCAGTAGGATTTTACATGACCATGATAACTTAACTTTATAAATATGATGAACATTAAAGGATATACTTAGTACTAAATCATACGTATTCATCCAAAAGGTTGATAACAGTTATCAATTGTTAAAAACCACAACACAACACAAAACTGGCTCATTTGATAATTATGACATCAGCCAATCCATAAGTGTAGAAAGCTGGCTGTTTTGTAGTTGGAGCCATTTGACGAAACTGTCATAACTAAGCATTAAAACACAGGTTGGTAGTGGATAATGGTACTAATTTAATTAATGAAGACAATAGGTTCACTGGCTGAAGATTCATCAGCCAGTGAACACATGATCTTCAGTAAAGATCATATGTCTTTATATTTTCTATTAATGTGAATGTAGAGCTAAAATAAATGTATCATTATGTCTTATCAGTCATCTACACTAAAAAGCTAAGATATTTTAATACACGTTTTAACATAATCATTTAATTACAACAAGATGTTGGCTCAGATCAATCCCAGCTGTAATATTTCCTATGGAGATTTTTATTCTCATTTTGTTCACACTCCATTCCTCTTCCAAGCTTGATCTACCCTTGTTTAGAAATAGAGGTCAAAGTTATCAAGGCCTGTTTGACTCCACAGTCCAGATATGACACATGTAAACTGGCACCATAAGTGAAATTTAGATTGAGCAGATTTTGGTAATTTAACGACAAAATATACAAGAAATAACATACATTTAAGGTTATATCTTTTTGTTTTAACTATCAATATACACCAAATTCAAAACCCCTGCCTATCACCATTAAGTCTGTTTGGAAAGGGCTTCAAATCTGAAGGGCAACTATTTTATATGAATTGGAGTCATAAGCCAGTGCTTATAAATAACACAATATTTGTTTGGGTACACACAAAACTCTCAACAAAATTATCCCACTATTATCATACCAAGGAAGGGATTCCCAAACCTAAAATCTCAGTATGTTACATGATATGTATGCATTCATAATTTATGTGCAACATCAGAATCAAAGGGAAAATCATAATAAGTGCTTGCGGGGAGGGGATACCTAAGCCCTTTAGTAAATAAATTACTTAGTTAAGGGCTTGACTTAAGTAAATGACAAAGGGTTTGACCTCATGTCTGTTATATATATATTCTGATAATCACTGTATTACTCACTTTGCGAACCTGTTTAGGAGATCCTATCTCTTCGATCATTGGCTTTAAAACCCAAGTAACCAAAATTATGCAATATATTACTAATATAACAATCTACTTACTTATTATTGTTATATATGGTTTAGAATTAAAGTGGACTTTACAGGTGTGTAAGGTAGCCAGTAAACATTAGTGAAAATGTATGCTTTGTGTTAGTACAATGAATTATCTGAATATAACATAAATTAAGACACTGCGATATTCTAACAAATATATATAGCTGGGATGTAAGTTAGCAGTTGCCAGAACCAACTATTATTCCACTCGGCTACCTATTTTGTGCCCCGTGTACATCGAATATATATGAGTTTAAAGGGACAGCCCACCCTCAGAAAATATTTTAAAAGTATGTAATGCTTAGAACAGTAGCCAAAAGTTCCACAATAATAATCATGAAATATACCTGATATCACAGATATCCAAATTATTGGAGGGCCGCCATTAGGGCTGCACCGGAAGCCAGATTTGAAGGCGAGAAGGAGTAAACTGAAATGCTCTGAAGTCACATCAGTGATCTCTATACTGAGGTAGATTATAGTTTCCCTTGAGCATTAATATCTGAGCCATTTTGAATCATCTTTCTCTTGTCTGGCTCGAACTGATATGGTTGTATGTTATTCATGATGTAATTTTAACAATTACGCGATCATATTATAGTGTCATCATGGGTGATGAGTTAACTGTAAACTATGCAATGCTGTACCAATAATAATACAGCATTACAAAAAAAATTCATAAAAATAATGTAAAAAAGCCTTTATACTTAAAATACCTTTACATTCACCTTTTAAGGTACCTGACTTCATGAAAAGTATTTATCTCTAAATATTTTGTAAGTATTTAACCCCATGTCTAGTGAGTGACATGTAGTCTTAATACTGGCCATGTATAGCATCTGAACATTTGATCACAAACTTTGCTTCATGAATCAAATGCTATAAAGACAAACTAAAAAACCCATAAACATTGTAATAAATGTTAAAGGATGACTGTTTGATGTACAAGTTACAGGAAGCACAACATTAATTGTCCTCAAAATCAACCACAATGCACATTTTAAAAAAGTAAACAGCATGACATTGGTTACTGCACTTTTAGAGATCTGATGAGCAACAATCAATGGTTTTGTATAGATATATTTCCATGAAAAATTTCTAAATGACTATTGTGATTTAATCACATTTAGGAACACAGAAAGTTCAATACAATAAATATGCGCAAACAAACATTACTCAAGACTGGTGAGATACTTCATCTTACACCAAGGATAGGATCCAAGAACACACCTCATGAAGATGAATAAAAGTTCACCCCTGAAGTCATAAGTATACTATCAAGGTAGGGAATTTCAATTAGACATTTATGGTTTCTGAGAATAAACCAATGAATGTATTGGCAGAGAACATATCCGAAATAGCACCCAGAAAACACATAAATTGTGTGTTAGTTTGTTTGCTCTGTGCTAAACTACCCTAAACCTCACAAATAACATAACATTTCAGCAAGCCATCATTTTTTAATTATCATCACAGAAATCTAAATTCTATTGAAGGTCCTATGTTATGATTGTACTAAAAGAATAAATGCCACTGTTACTGATGAATGGGTTACATACCTGGACTTTTGGCTGTGGTGGTACCCACTCCTGTGCTATATATTTCTTATGCTCATATTTAGCTCTGATAAATGCCTCAAGCCCACTGAATATCAAGTTAAGTCAAAAGTGGTGTATACATATTTAAGCAGCTTGTTATGAATAGATTAGAAGGTAGCAAGGAATTTTTCACATTGTTCAAACTTCGAGTAAAAAACCTGTCAAGTAACAATAAATATACGAACGAAGGATACGAGTCAGTCTGTGGCCGTCTAAAATTATCAGGTAGATTTGCCTCATATACTGCACGAGCACGACTGTTGCCCATCTCCTGCATCATCTGTAAAAGAAAACATAGTGAACCATGAGTTAGCAGCTAACTAGAGCTATCTAATGCACTATTTAGAATATTTATATTACCTAAGAAGCAAAATGAAGTTTTAAATAATGTGTCAAATTGGATTTATTTTAATTATGATAAATTGAACAGCATAGAAATTAATATGAAAACAGATTAATATATGATTATTTAGCTTCTGTACAACATAATAATTGTCCATTAATTGTTTAATATTCAAGTCAACATAAAATTAATACATTGTGATACTAGGTAATAATAGCTACACACACTGAATTAGCATCATAGATTCTTGCATAATTTTTTATATATTTTTTAAATATTAATAATTTCTTAATGAGGAAAAAAATATTCCTGCTCATCACAAAATATAGAAATGGAAAAAGGTAATTTTTAGATATCCTCTATTCACATCAGATACTTTTTATGGGAGAAACACTGACATTACTTATAATAATAGTATTTTATATAGCACCTTATTAAAAATAATACTAAAGGCGATAAGAAGCGATTTTTCTTCTATATTTGATTATATATTTTCCAGTAATTTCTCTGGTTTATTCACTCAGATTTTCCTTTTCTAGGTGGATCAATTTTGTAACTGTCTAAAAACAGAATTCTTTGTTTTCACATGTAATTTAAACCACACTTAGGTTTGTTTGGTCCTCATTGATACAAAAATGGCAGAGTTGCATGCAATCAAATCAAAACCATAACGCATGTCATTCTTTTAACAACATACACAATATAATTTAAAATTGACAAAAGCATAAAAACATACCGCTATCTGTTCAGATGTCCATGTATCTAGGTTAACAGACTTTACTTTAGAGATATGCACTCCCATATTCCTGTGTATGCCAGCACATCGGATACACAAGAAAATACCAATATTCCATGAAGCCCATCTCGGACCTGAAAGACAAGCAACAATTTTCTGATTGACAGGAGAAAATAGAACAAGACAATGGAACAAATTTCCAGTACTAAAGCTAACTGCATTAAAAGATACAACAAACGGAAACCAAAATGCACTATCGTAATTACAATAAACCTGTCTACAGAAAAAACATTCATAATACATTCATAATTACAAAAAACTGTCAACAAAGACAACATCAGCTGCACATTTATAAATTGAAATAAGTGTCAAAGATACCACTCATTACAAATGTACAACATATATTGTTGTATTGAAGAGAAGACTGCCTTCAGATACAATTTATATATGCATGGGGATATGAACACTAGTTGAAGATCTGACAAACCGTGGTTAAAGATAAGGTGCATGAACCACTTCAAATTAGATATGGTCTCTGAAATCAAATATTTATACAAATTCTTCAACCATCCCAGGTCAAACCCAGTAAACTTGTCATATTATAATATTTGAATTTCCTCTGACATGGTGCCTTATTGTTATAAGAACATTAAATTTCAGTTTAGTTCTAAAAACCAAATATTCATAGAAATAAAATTGGGTTGGCATTAGACCTAGAGTGGGGGAGGCTTTTGATCCTTTGTTAATCTAAACTATCACTTTGTTTAATATATCGCATGATCAACACCGTCACCTCATGACTCTGACAGCTTGTCAATCAATTCAGAGATGGCCAGAAACATTTCACTGTAGTGTGTGGCAGTAATAGCTGGATATTTATAGGACAACGTATGGTATTCGTATTGAATAACAGGGGCGGATAATTGGGAGCATTGTCAAGGCAGGAATTTGGGTCTTTATCAAAGGTTGGCGGTAGGTATAGCTAGAGTGTACAAAAAATTATTATGCTGTCCAGTCCATAAGATGGTTTAAGTGCGCAAGTCTATTGGTTTGTATTGTTACGTTATTTTTTCTTGTTACTTATGGTCATCTACAAAAAAACAACAGTAATATTTTAGGAAAAATACCAATGTGAGATCTGACTTTGACAGTAGCTCATAATGAGTGCCAACTCATTGTACAATACTTTAGACTACCTGAATGGGTACTCAGTTATTTCATACACAAACTGCTGCACTTTCTTAAAGAAAAGAATGTGAAGATTTAACAGACTGTTTGTATTATAAGAACATCAATTGTTCTCAACTGGTTTTTTAAAAGTTGTCTATGTTCACCTCTCAGTCTGAATTTTTATAAAGTGGACAACTGTGTTTGTTGCTCTATGAGATATACAAAACCCAACTATGAATGGCACTGGTCATTATCTTAAAATTTCACATTCAAGATTTGACACTTTTGTACAATTACTATATTTCAAGAAAAAAGAAACAGGACCAGAAAAAAATATACCATGAGAAAACAGGTTAGGAATAATACATACACAGATCATGTAGAAAAGGAAAAAGACTCGGGAGTAGACTGTAATCTTAGTTTAGAACACCATATAATGGAAAAAGTTAGCAAGGCAAATTAGATGATGGCGTTAATAAGGAGATCCTTTGTATACTGGGATACATAAAATTTTACAAGATTGTACAAAGCAATAGTCAGACCACATCTAGAATATGCCAACTCGGTGTGGATGCCAAGGACATAATAACCTTGGAGAATGTTCGGGGGGGGGGGGCATTTGGATTCGAGGTCTACAAGGTCTAAATTACCCAGATAGGCTGAAAAAATTAAATTACTAACTTTGGTGTATAGACGCCTAAGAGGCGATATGATTGAAATGTTTAAGATGGTCTCTGGGGCATATGATAAGCAAGTGATGCCAGCTGTAGTTACAGCAGAAGAGTGTTTCTATAAAACAAGAGGGCAGAGCTATAAGCTGCCAAGAAACCATAACAAGACCTGGCTGAGACAATATTACTTCAGGGAAAGGATAACATATTCCTGGAACAGCCTGCCTGATACAGTAGTGGAGGCTCCTAGTAATACTAGTAGTATACAATCTTTTGAGAGACTAGATAAACACTGGAGGGATCAGGAACTGATTTTTAATTATGAGACAGGTCTGAGATTGGGTCACAAAGCTAATTATGAACTAACAGTATCTACCTAAGTAAATGAAATATGTGGTTGGTCCTTTGTTCTGTTTACAAAAAATTAAATTAATTATGTTTTGGTGAGGGTAGCATCAACATTTATGGAAAGCCATACACCATGACAGTTAAATATCTACTGAACAAATAAAAACAATTTTAAAAGAACAACTTTTATTTGATATTAATAGGAAAATAATGGATTGACAGCACTACTCTTAGACTTATCCAAGCCTTCAAAATGTATTTGGTCATACACCAGTTTTTCCTTCATTCAGAACATCCTTCTCTGCCTTTATTTTGATGGCATAGCCATAGAAAATAAATTTTTATATTTTCAAATTTAATAAATGTGATGGTTAGAAGTTTTGATTTGACTGTTTTGGTTAATTCTTCATCAATTCGATTACAGATGAGCATAGCTTTTAGAAACAAGTCAGTATTTTTCCGTTATCAGTTTTTCGTAATATTTCGTGTCAAAATGTCATTTAAAAAATATTTTATTGCAAATTTAGAGCAAAAAATCTAATTATATTAGTTTATCCTCTAGATCTACAGCTGAATAGTTTTTACACATAGATCCTACTATGAAAATGTTCATGTTAAGATCTTGACTAAACTGTAGCCGTTAACTATTCTAGTCTAGAACAAATAAGAAAGATCTACTTCATCTAGATTAGATTCTCTAGAACTAGTCTAGATCTAGATTCTAATATTTTTACTGAAGATAGGGAAAAAAACTTTCATATGCATAGTCAAAAGTTACACGCCATTCTCAGATATTTTCTAATCTGAACATACGTATACAAATTTATAAATAAATCTACAGTACAGAATAATTGTTAATTTGGCATTTGCTGGTAATTAAATCTGGTGAATATTTATAAATAATTCGAAATTCACCTTTGGCATCACAATCCACACAATATTTGTTATCTTCATCTTTTAATAACTGTGTGAGGATCATCTGATGTCGATCCTGGAGACCTTTGTTTTTGTCCCGTTCTTGCCTAGTTGTCATTTTGTAACGGCTTGGATTATTTCACACAGAAAACGAAAACACTCCCCTGTACATCAACCGCGCACAGATATAGGTAATCAAGCCGTGACTTCCGTTAAATAGTGCAAACTTATATTAATAAGACAATGCAAAACATAACAATATTATGAGAAACAACGGATATTAAGAGAATAAAATACGAATAATATTCAAATAAGTAGAGAAAATTAGGCTTTTCGTGTTAATATATACATCTAAACAGATGACGCGCAGTGATATCTTTACACATTACTCAGCTGTTTGACGTAGCCACAAACGTACTACTTCCATTTACAAAGGGTCAAGGTTGAAGATTAGTTTCTATATATTCACCAGGTGAATCCATCATACACGAGTGATTTTGTTTTTACATGGTTAATTCAGAGATATAAAACATAACATTTATTTAAAGAAAAGCACACTATAGAAATAAATTTTAAAAATGTACATTTATAACTAAAAGAACTAGTGGCCACCACAAAAAGTTAGTATGCCACTGGTAGTGGCAGCATTCTTTCGGGTCAGCTGTCACGCGAATGTTTCTTTCCATTGATTGTGGTACTCATATGATAAACACCCTTTCCCCACCAATCATAGGGGAGGAGTACGAAATTCATTGATGGTGGTGACTACAAGAATGGTTAGAGTGGGTCTTCAGTATTCTTAACGCGATGGTCAGCCACGCACGATGTCGGAAAAATAATAATGTATATTTAATAAAGCGCCCTTACTAGCACGAGACATTCAAAGGCACCGTACAAATAATATGTAATATAATAATACCCCAAATAATGTGATCTATTATTATATATCTATTATTTATAAAAACAAAAGAAATCTCGTCAGATGAGCACAATTTTTTCCCAACAATTTTTTACAATTTTTTGCTTCAGTTGATATATATTCCATTTTCTTAACTTAAGAACAAACCATCAAATAGTAGCTAGCTAGTACTAATCAGTATAAATATTGATTATCCCAGTAATACTTCTGTCCTAGCTCATAAGATACGTTAAATATAAGTTCGCACATTATATAAGTTCTTTGCACTAGATGTGAAGCATGCAATTAATAAACTTAAAATGGGTAAAATTGCAAGTACTGCTGACTCGATGCAAGGTGAACACTTCAAGTACGCGCACTCATAGGTTACTGGTTTGTTATCAATGTTGTTTAATGCCATGTTTTTACACAACTATCTACCCTGTAAGCTTATGAAGACTATTATTGTTCCAATTATAAAGAATAAAAAGGGTCTTATTACAGACAAAGACAATTACAGGCCTATTGCCATTATTAGTGTTGTTTCTAAGATCTTGTAACTCTTATTGCTGGATAGACTACAGTTTCAGTTGGAAACTTCTAGTAATCAGTTTAGATTTAAAAGTAAACATGGTATAGACATGTGTGTGTATACTCTCAAGCATATTCCAGTATATATTTGTTATGTTGATGCTTCAAAAGCATTTGATCGTATTAATCATTGGTGTCTCTTTAAGAAACTTATTAAATGTAATATTGATGTTACTTTGATCCGTCATCTCATATTCTGGTATTGTCAACAAACATTTTAAGTACGTTGGGGTAACCAATTCTCTCAATTCTTTACTGTGTCTAAAGGTGTAAGACAGGGTGGAATTATGTCACCTGTGTTGTTTAATATATGCATGGATGAGCTCAGTTGCAACTTGAATCAGAGTTATAAATTGTTGTAGTATGAATGGCATGATCATAAAACATTTAATGTACGTGGATGATATCTGTATCATAGCTCACTCACCTTCAGCTCTCCAGGAACTACTTGAAATATGTGTTGACTTTGCTGTTTCAAATTTTATTACTTTTAATGAGAAAAAGAAAAAGTGTATGTGTTTCAAACCAAATTCACTGAATGGTTTATTTGTACCTACTCTCTGCCTTAATGATGTACCTCTGTCATAATGAATTTTTTAAATTATTAAAACTTAGGACCCTTAAAACTACGTCTGGAATCAGTCTACTGTACGCGGGTCACGCGCAGAAATCATATAACTCCAGTTATTTTGTATAATATAACTATAAACATATATAATGTAGTATCACTTAAACTAGACAATGATTTATCTGTATAGAAAAAGTGTTCGATTATGGAAATGTGTGATCAGGGTCCACGAGACGGACAACTGTTTCTCCCCCTCCTAGGAATCTGTGCAAAGTTCTGTATAGTATATGAAATACACTGTTCCATTATACCGTGTTTCTAATAAGCAGTGAATATCCATCCATGTATAGCTATGTTTATACTTTTGACGTAATACATTGTTTTATGAATAAGTCACTCGCAGCACAGATTAATTATGCAGGAAGAAAATCCAGGGATCCGGATCTGAACAAATCCAACAATGATGAGTCTTAGGTATGGAAATAAAGTAGCACAACGGAAAAACCCTGTATAATCTTATTAGCAAACATACATGACAACGTTATAGACATATTAAGTTCGGCTAATAATACCACCTGATGGGTTGATGATAATGATAATTGATGTTTTACGGCCACTTTTGTGCACAAGGTAGGCTAAATGGACCGAAGTGATGAGACGAAGTGAAAGACGAAACAACCTTCAGATATGCCCACGCCGGGAATCGAACACGGGTGGTAGTGATCTGTGGTCCAGCACGCTACCGCTAGACCACGGAGGCGCCCCTACCACGTGATGGGTTATGTATGAGAATCATTATAAGTGGGTGAAGTATATAGTGTGATGATGTTGATTGATGTTTTACGGCCAAGTTTGTGCACATGGTAAGCTAAATGGGCCGAGCGACCTCCGAAGGTAATGAAGCGAAGTCAAACATGAAGCATATACGCACGAGTGGTAGTGATTTGTGATCCAATGGGCTATCGTTCTGACAAACACCTGTTATCTATGACTATGTCAGATCAGAAAACCTCCACAATATTATACACATACTGCTGCAGGTTAAGTGACAAACAATATAAAAACTGGATCACAAGTACATGTATGTGAATGGCGTATTATCATCATCATCATCATCATCATAAGGCTAATCTAAAACATATTTGTCAATGTATATTCGTCTGTTTGTTTGTCTGTCCGTTTCTGTCTGTCTACTCGAGATGCAAATCAATTTGGAACACCCCAGAAATGTCACAGGAAGTTCTGATAGCAAATGTTATAGGCACATTTGACCTGTGATGTCATCTTAGGTCGCAAGAAGATAATATGAGGCAAAATTACCAAACAAGATTCAGCTTGTACGGAAGCCACGTGCCTCTTAACCAACGTGAAATAATTGAGCCCTGGAACCAGCATGAAATAAATAGGTCCTTCTACGAACATTATAAATGGGCCCCGAAATCGGCAATAAATAAACGGACCCCTGAAGATGCATTACTTTTCTTTCTCAGTTACAAGTTTGAACGTTGTCCAGTGACACACGACTTTTCCAGCAGCGACTTGGTAATGTAAATTGCTAGGACTCAGTTGAAATAAATTCCTGACCAGATTCAAGTGGCCAGCTATCCCACAGAGTTTCTAGATTCACTTGAGCCTCAATGATTCCCACTACATGGTCTCATTCCAAAAGAAGGATCATCTATCATGCTTGGATACTGAGAAGTGGAACCATGCCCCATATAATGTCGCAAAACAACTTTCTGGATGTGTAAGGGAGATGATATATTTATCCCGAGAATCCCCATAATTCCCAATGATATCTCATTTGAGTTCAAGAATATTGTTTGTCGTGAAGCTCTTAGCTGATAAATGTTTATCTGTGTTTAGTCAGAAATCAAGTTATGTTTCAACCGTGTATCTCCATTATAAAGAATATAAACGTTGTATCTGAATGTGTATATTTATGGGAAATAATCAAGAAGTGTTTTTGGTACTTTTCTTTCAACCAGGTGGTTATCATCTGAGTGATTTATACCTGAGGCAACGTTGGGTATCCTGATAGTATAATAGGTTAACCTTTCAGACTTTACTCAACACTCCAGTGCTGAAATAAAAGAACGTCTCATGTCTGATGAGGAGGAAGAAGAGAGATAATGTGGAGTGATTTATTATTTTTAATTGTTTCTATCTTATTCCAGTTACTACAACAACTATTACCATTACTACTACTACTCCTGCTATTATTATTATTATTACTACTACTACTGTTGCATCTGTGGTCTAGCGGTAGTGTGTTGGATCACAGATCACTACCACCCGTGTTCGAATCTCGGCGTGGGCATATATGAAGGTTGTTTCATCTTTGACTTCGCTTCATTACCCATTTAGCCTACCACGTGCACAAAAGTGGCCGTAATACACCAATCATCATCACTACTACTACTACTAATAAAGTTGTCACTGGTGCCACTACAAATACTAAAACAAATCCTACAAATATTGTTTGGACAAAAAATAGCCAACAATTTGATCCTGAAAGGGGATCCAATAATTTAGTAAAAAAACTAGTTAATTAAACCATTAATTATTACAAATATATAATCATAAGTACGTATGTTGTGCATCAGACTGGATCAAGTCCTTCATTGTGTTAGTACATTCTATTTACTAATTTATTTTTACAAGCATAAAGGTAGTATTTTAAGTGTTCATTAATTATTTAGCTATAACTCCAGTTTAACATCGATAGTTGACATCTTGGAGAAGACAACATATATAGTTGACAGTTTGTGGGTACATGGTCTAAGATTTTGGTCCTCATTGAGCAAGTTGATACAGGCCACCACGAGTTATCTACTGAATATATATATATATATATATATATATATATATATAATGTTTACTAATTAATTTTAAATAGAATTAGTCAGGATGTATTTACCGTGGTGTCGTGTGGACAGAGCAAACAAACAAACGAACAACATCATTCTGAAGATGAGTCAGTCTAAATGTCAGCTACATCGAGTCTGATTCTACCAAATACAACGATATTTCTATATCCTTTTTGACATTTAGTCTGATAATCCAGCCAATATAATGCACATTTCATCCGTAATCAGCATAAACATGCAGAATAGACTCAAATGTGTCTACTGCCAATATTTTGGTGTGGTACGACCGATATGGTGATCTCAATTAACCAATTATAGAGCGCACTTTTGTTTGGTTGCGAATTCCTTTGAGACAGCTTGTGGGCTATATAAGTGAAAGGCCTCTTCCTTTTAACCAAGTCTTTCTCAACTTCATATGAGAGAATTAACAACCATGAGAAGTCAATTGAATGAAGATTTGTGCAACAGGATTGTTGGTATGCGGCAAACTGGGTCTAGCCAGAAGGACACTGCCCAAGTGTTCCGGATAACCCAAGAATCGATCTTTAAGGTCCTGAAGCGTCATCGGGAGACTGGTCTAACGACGCCTAGGCCAATATCTGGTTGTCCAGAATTTTCCTGTATCGCCAAGATTGTCGTGTTCGAATGCTCAGACAAGTTCACAAGGCTACTCGATGAGTGTGTACTGCCTAGAGTACAGGCAGGCGGCGGTGGAGTCACGATATGGGGTGCCTTCCGTAGCAGAGGGAAATCCGTGCTCCGCGTACTGGATGGAAGCATAGATCAGTACCAGTACATACGTGTCCCGGAAACCAAAATGCTTCCAATGGGAGACTTTCTGAGCAGATTCTTCTGGTCGCTCGGTAGGTGGCAGCAGCCGTCACCGGGCCTTCCACACGAGTACAATTACAGTGTCGGTCACGTACAAAAAATGTCTAAACGAAAACACTCAAAAGATTACGGAGAAATGACGATTCCTCTGTTGAAGCAGGAACTCAGGTTGAGAAAAGCAAAGTTGTCAGGAAAAAAGCATCAACTGATTGAAAGGTTAATTTCATGTAAATAATCTTGGAATGTGTGGTAATCTTTTGAGCGATAATACAATCGCTCCCATGCTGTATGATTATGTATCATGTCTACGAAAATATTAACAAGTATATTGGCAATGCTTATTTTATGATAAGACATTTCTTAAAATAAATTACAGATTTTGTCATTCAGAAAATGATATTTCCTTGTTCAACTTCAGGCTGGAATCCTATAATAGGAATGACAACTTTGGACACCAGCTGGTCCAGTTCAACATGAATGTGCCCGAGCAGTCTGGGTATAAAGATATCAATTCAGAGACACAGGTAAATTGCTGGAATATTTTATTTTAAATGTAGGTTCATTTTTTAAATATTAAGCTGGGTAATCTGAATGTGATACATTAACCAATTTTAAATTAATAGCCATCTTCTTAAATGATTTTAAAATTAAAAGTCACAATTTATAAGTTTTTCAAATGAAAAATGTAATATCTAAATACTAATATAGTATATTTTCAGATGCCTACAGTCACTGAAGAACAGGTGAAAATCTACATGGATCTATATGGCCAAGATCTGAAGGAAAACAGCAAGGCAATGTACAAGGCAAAGCTCCTTAGCTCCATTAGACTTGCCACTCAGAAAGAGAACGTCTACATATGTGGGTGTGTCTCTGCAGAGATGTATAAAAAATGCATCTATAATGTGGACATCCAGCTGGATAGTCTCGGTGTTGTACAACAATGCCAGTGTGAATGTGCTGCAGGCATGGGACCTGAAGCACACTGTAAACTGACAAAACTGGAGGGGATAATTACCCAGGAGTCCTGCACCCAGGTACTACAAACATTTCACCAAGCAATACTGGGTCACCCGTAAAAATGGAACATCTTGTGCTGAGAAGCTAAACAAATCCCATGATGGCCATGAAAACTTTTGATCCACGGCCTTTGGACTGCCGCAATATATCTGGCTATGATGATCAAGTCAGGTCAATTTGGCTGAATTCCACAGCTACCAATCCACCAATCAGGCAGATGTATGGTCCTGCAAATGTTTATGCCATAGCCAATGACCACAACTATCAGGACATGTTTTTGCAGAGCATCCACGTCACAGGAATCGAGTGAGATAAAGACTCGCGGACAAGGAACCAACAAGTTCTGGAGGGAAGAACGTTTGTTGCGTTTGCATGCAATGTTTGGGAGAATTTGCACTGCAACAGACAGAACAGATTTCCCCAAACTGGCAAATCACTGACTCAATATAAGAATATAAAGTCATCTGCCATAAAACATGGCAGAAAATATGAAGCGGTGGCCCGTGATGCATATTCCAAGGACCAGAGTATATCTGTGAATGAGTCCGGCATAGTTGTTTCATTAGATGTTCCCTACATTGGATGCTCACCAGATGGCACTCAGTCCCATCAAAAATGACTCGTGTCTTAGGAAATTTTCTTTTAAAGTCTGAAGGTGCAAAAAAGTGAACAATTTCCTTTTCTGGCCAGATATTCAGTTCTCTCCACTGTGGAGACATGAAATGAATCCATGTAACAAATATGTTGTATACATCACATTCTGGTATCAAGAAATGCATACTCAGTTCAAAGTTTGTTTTATATGTTCTTAGTTTGAACATTCGGGTACCGGAGAACACGTTGAAGGCATGTTAAGAAAATTAACCTCTAAACTAGAGTTATGTTACATATATTTATGAATCTGATGAAACTGTTGTATTCTGAATTTGTCTATAGAAATGCTTGTACACAGTCAGGAAATAGTAAAACACGCGATACCTTGGCCCCTCACGTGTCGCCATCTACCGGCATTGTGTTGCAAAACGGTCTCTCATTGCTAGATGAGAGTTCCAGGCCCATTTTGTGGTCCAACATGACAATGCTCCAGCACACCTAGCGCGACGCGTTATGGATTTCCTCGTAGGTGAGAATGTGCAGCACGTAGATTGGCCTGCTATATAACCGGATTTGAACCCGATCGAGAACATCTGGTCAAAAATCTCACGTGGATTGAACAACATAGACAACCCTCCAACAAACGTGGCTGAACTGACCCAGGCTGTTGTGGAAATCTGCCGCAGGTATACCGATCAGAAGCTCCCATATCCTCGTTTTGAGCATGCCTGGACGCTTGCGTGCCGTATACAACATGTTTTTCATATTGCTTGGCGTGATTCATCAGCTTTAATACAAGGACAACTATTTTGAATGTGAATTTCAGTTGTTTTGTGATGTTTTATGTCTACGAATAAAAGAATTGTTTTTGTTAGTATTTGTCACAGGTTCAAAGAATTGGCAATAAAACTAATAAACCAGTAGTATTAAGTAAATACTGTATTCAGTACATTGAACACAATGAATTGATAATATAAAGTGACACAATGTTATGAAAAATACCAGGAAAGTTACTGTAAGAGTGATAAAAATATTTCATTTATGCAGCATTTTGGAATATTCCAAGCTTTTTTTTCAAGACTGTATAATGTCAAGTCATATCTAGTTTACCTACGCTCTCTTTCTGTGAAATACTGGACTGTCTGGAATGTTATCATAGTTAATTGAAGGCAATACATCGAATCGCACGGAATTTTATTAAATATTTTTTTGTGTTAACTAAGTTGTGGAACGATCAACACGCAAATCGAACATAATGTACACCAGTCGGTCGTCCCTAGAGGGTGGTCGGCAATAATATAGTTTTATTATTTTCCTGTGATTTTGAGGTATTTTTAGTAATGGTTGTTTTCCAAGTGGCTGAATTTTAAAGTTAAGGCCATTTGTAGTCGCGCTGTAAAACTGTCAAATAATCGATGGGCGTGGTGAAGATGCTGCTGCTGCTGAAGATGTTCTTATATCTAGTCACTCATCATAGCATAGTCACTGTGGCAGCCGATCATAGCTCAGTATTGAAATATAAATTTGATATTTAAGAGATATCATCGAATGGTTTTAAAAATGCCCGAGTTCAGTTGCGTTATCCTTTACTAAATCATGAGGAACATCCGACATATCAAGAGACAGTCGATAGACACGATCTCGGTATTCTAGTATCATCATTGTCAGTCTGTTGATACTGGCCATCTATAGATCTATACAATGTTTACTAATTAATTGTATTGAGAAGTGGTCAGGATGTCTCTATTGTGTTGTCGCCTGAAAGGAGTAAACAACAAACAATAAACAAATCATTATGAAGATGAGTCAGACCAAATGTCAGTTACATCGAGATTGATTCTATCAAATACGAATGTAAGAAATCATGTGATATAATATCACAAATATAATTTAAATAGTTCAGGAGATTATATTTATTTAAATATGTTTTATTTACTTATTAGGAATGTTCAAGTCTTATGTGATAAAGGTAGAGTGGTCACACTTAGTGGTAATTAAAGGTAGATAAAAGACAATGGCTTCATATTGTGCATGGGTCTCTAACTGGACAGGTCATGTTTAGTGATGAGAGTTTTTACAGTTTTCTTGAAGTGCAGAGATCTGTTACTTAATATTAACAGTGGCTTCACATCGACAGCATATAAAGTGTCGTAGGTTTAAGTCAGTTTTACTATCTTCTACAGGTTTTTTTCTTCTTCTAGCATTGCATATCTGTTAAAGTGGAAATTATCCTCAGTAATGAGGGCAACGCTAAAATATGATACGAGCGTTGCATGTACACCAATCATGTAACTCGCAAAACAAAGATTTGGTTGAAATATCTCAAACATGGTATATATGAATGATGATTTCTATTTGGATTCTGCATTAACACTCTCGACCTCTTAAACTGAGTTACTTTGTTTAACTTAAATCATCACAAATGCAAATAATTAATACAATTAGAATATTTAGACATATATACATGAGGTATAATACTGTATTGTCTAATTATAATCATCATCATCATTCTGTTCTTCCACTCAAAGTAGTACGACTATTTTCGTTACCGGCCTTCGGAGTTTCGAAGTTGTTTGTGTTTTCAACATAACACTTCGGACAAATCCTTGATAATCAGGTTCCGTGGAGATAACACGATCCATCGTCTAGCTATTCCTTGGAGTATTCTCATCTTTCACTAAGACAGTATCTCCAACTTGTAGATTTAGTTTCGGCTGATTCCATTTTGTTCTTTCTTGGAGCGTTAGGAGATATTCTCATTTCCAGCGGGACCAGAACAAGTTGGCTAGGTATTGTACTCTTCGCCAACATCGTTTTATGTACACATCGTTCCGCTGAAATTCTCCAGGGAAGGCATGACCACGCTAGTTTTCATGGTTAGTAAGTGGTTTGTTGTGAGTGGATTCATATCATCAGGATCACTGGATACGAATGTTAACGGTCTGGAGTTGACAATGGCTTCCACTTCACAAAGTGGATCTGCAAACTCCTTATTTATCGTTCCCATATTCCACCCATATGATTTGCCGCTTAAGGATTGAATTTCCAGTCGATATTTCTCTTCAACATTTGAACCTGAATGTCATCATGGTTCAAAGCTTGAAACAGTTCTCTTTCGGCGCCCACGAAATAAGTTCCGTTATCAGAACGTATTTCCCTTACTGGTCCGCGGCGTGCAATAAATCTGCGTAGAGCGTTGATAAATGAATCCGTTTCCAATGAGTTTGCAGTCTCGATCTGTACTGCTCTGCTTACAAGACAGGTAAAGAGAGCACCATACTTCTTCAGCCGTTTGCGACCATCTTTAATCAGAAATGGCCCAAAATAGTCAACGCCAGTATACGTGAAAGGTGGTGCCGGTGACGTACGATCAACAGGTAAGTCTGCCATTTTTTGATAATCTACGGGCTTTCTAAGACGATGACATGTGACGTAGCTGGCGATGACGTGGCGAACCGTTGCATTGGCGTGTGTGATCGAGTAACGTTGTCGTAATTCGGAGAGAACATGGTTGCGTCCAGCATTGACTAAATTTGAATGAATATGCCTGATGATCAATGGCGCTGTGTGACACTTATGATGTAATAAGATGGGATGCTTTGTTTCATCTGATGTGTCCGATTTGCTGAGTCGTCCACCAACACAAAGTAGACCATTAGATAAGTATGGATCTAAGCGATATACTGAACTATTTTTACTCACCTCGTTCACTGGACGTTTTACTAAGATGATCATTGAGACTTTGTATCTCTTTGAAAAATTGTTAAAGTTGCACAAATCTTAGGAGGACATTTTCTGCATCTAGTAGTTCCTGTACAGTGAAGGATTGTTCAAAAGTGTCTGGATCTGTGTGTAATACAATCTCACGTTGTATCAATTTATTTACGGTTACAGCAGACTGATCGATAGAAGTTACGTTCACATCTACTTCGTCGTTGACTTCTTCGTTCTGAATGAACACTCGAGGCTGTTCTTGTCAATGTACTTCTTGTTTCATTAAGAACGAGGCTCCGTCAAGCCAACGTTTGTTTGTAACCATTTGCTGACTGGATAATCCTCTGGACGCGTCATCAGTGTTTCAATATGTTCTATTCACTAGAACAATTAATAAGTGATAACGCCAGTTGAGAACTCATGGCTTTATTAGGCTAACAATAGACAACAAATCGGTAGGTGGCACCACAATAGGGTGATAGCAGAGAGCTTAAATATAGGGGCGTTACTCTTGCCGCGCCATGTTGAATTTTGAACCAGTGGCGCCTCCAGCGACCGGAGGTATTTCTCAGATAAACAAAAGGTCTCTGGTTGTCCACATGTGATCGTGTACATGTGTGCGATGGTTGAAATGAATTGCCAAAACTCGTACTATATGTTACACGATCACATACTCTTTTATTAATAAACGCTTTAATTGTTCTGCTGGGTAGGCGTTGGCTGTCATTATAGCTTACTGGTGTAGTTGTAGAGTAATCACTCATTGCTGGTTGGTCAGCTACATAACGCTTCACTTTGGCATTGGTGGTTGATGAATAGGCATCATTTAGAGGGTCTGATTCATTGGTCTTGCGCAAGTGAGATCAGTTGTGGCGGTAAGTTCCAGAATCTGTATCCACTTGATATGATCTTTCATCTAGACATTTGGTTATAACATCCTTTTCCATGTAACATTTGGAGAATATGGCTTCCTCTTACTACATTGCCTTCTTCTAGAACAACTAAGTCTTTGGCAGTTCGCTTATAATATGCTGCTTGTTGTTATTTAGCATATTGTAACTTTGACTTTGGTCTCCAGAAAAGGATCAGTCATTGGTAGTAATGTACGTCTATTTATTAGACACTGGGCTAGGTAGGTCGCTTGTGGGTGTGTTGCGAATGTCCAATAATGTCAGATACTGATCAGCTCCTGATTCACGTGTTTCCTTCAGCATACGTTTGGCTGATTTTACTGCTGCTTCAACTTTCCCATTGGACCGCGGGTAGTGTGGACTGGATGTGACATGTTCAGTCATACTTCTGTGCGAATTTATGGAACTCCTCTGCTGTGAACTGAGGCCCATTGTCCGTCATAACCGTAGTTGGTATGACGTATCTTGAAGTGTGCTTTGATTTTTTTTAATCACGGCATTCGAGGTTGTACGATTAAGTTTAGAAATTTCCCAGAAGTTGGAGAAATAGTCCACTGTTATTACATAGTCAACTGATTTGTGAGTGAGTAGGTCAATCCCTACTCTCTGCCAAGGTCGGTCGGGTACATCGTGAGACATCAGCGTTTCCTAAGCTGGTGCTATTTCGAACATTCAGCATATTTCACACGTATTGATGTATTGTTCAGTTCTGATGACATACCTGGCCAGAAGAGGTATTCTCTGGCTCTTACTAAACAACCTTCTATCCCAGTATGCGATGAATGAACTGCTTTCTTCATGTCAGCTCGAAGACCAATGGGTATGACTATCTGTTCACCTTTGAAAACAAGACCATTCTGTGTGGTTAATTCATCACGCATATCATAGTATGGTATCTAATTAGGTGGTACATCAGATTTCTGGTCAGGCCATCCATGCATGATAATTTGTTTTAGAGCTTGAAGGTTATCATCTCTTTCAGTCTCAAGCTATATCTGTTTCAAACGTTCCTCATGGATTGGAAGATGTTGAACTGCATCTATATATTCTAAGTCAGATTGTTCAGTACTAGGGTAGTTCACATATGCACGTGATAGCATGTCAGCAATGAATATATTGGTTCCCTTGGTATATATGATTTCTGTGTCAAATTTCATAAGACGCATCATCATGCCTTGTAGTCTGCGCGGGGCTTTGGAGAGTGGCTTACACATCAATGATTCTAGTGGTTTATGGTCACTCTGTACTACTATGTGCTTTCCAAATGTGTACTGGTGAAAATGCTCCAGACTCCAGACAATAGCGAGCATTTCCTTTTCTATCTGAGTATACTTTGTTTCAGTATCTCGTAGTGCTCGGCTGGCATACACAACAGGTCAACCATCTTGGAGTAGTACTGCACCCATTCCCTTTTCACTTGAATCGCACTGAACAGTCATAGGTTTGTTGATATCAAAGTACGTTAGAACTGATGCTTGGGTTACCAGCTTCTGCACATCAGAGAATGCCTTTGCTTGTTCTCGCCCCCTAAATCCATGGTTGCTCCTTCCTGGTTAGTTTCATCAGAGGTTGCATAACTGATGATAACCGTGGTAAGAAATGTGCCAGATAATTTTTGTATTTCCTGGACTGCGGTAGGTTGTTGCATCTTCAGGATGGCACCAATCTTTCCGAGATTCACTGGTTATCAGATGTCTGAGGAACGGTACTTCTGTACAACAGAATATTGATTTAGCCATGTTGAGTTTAATTCCTAGTTTGGTGCATCTCTGTAACAATAGTGTTAACTTCTTCTGGTGATCTTCCATAGCATCTTTTGTTGTATTACCAACACCATAGACAAGGATATCATCTGCTACACAAACTATTCCATCAATGTCATCCAAAGCTTGGTTTAGCGTTTTCTGGAACTCCTCACTGCTCACACTGGTTCCAAATGGTAATCTTAGCCATCTAAATCTGCCTTTGTGGGTTGCAAATGTAGTGAGTTTACTCGACTCTTCATCTAGTTTGCAGTGCCAGAATGCCTGGTCTAGATCAAGTTTGGATATTATTCATGCATTCACTAGTTTCGGCAGAACTTCATCTATTGTTGTAAGTTGGTAGTGTGAACGCTTCAGTGCTACATTCAAAGGCCTCGGGCCAATACATATTCTGATGGCTCCTGACTTACGAGTAGTAACTGCCATCTGACTCAACCATTCCGATGGCTCATTTACTGGACAGATTACACCTTGCTTCACTAGGTTGTCCAGTTCTCGGGATACCTCTTTCTCCAGAGTCATGGGTATTCTCCTGCGTTTACTAGAGACTGGTTGGATAGTATCATCAATATGTAGATGTACTACTAAGTACTTTTGGTAGTGTACCCAGACCACCATCAAATACTGCTGGATAGTCAGTCAGTATGGTAGGTTCTGTAAATTCATGAGTAGCATGTATCTGTGCTAGGTTGTCATAGTTGACAGTGATAAGTTGCATGTGTTCTGCAACTTTCCGTCCAAGTAGTGGTGTTAGAGGCTCATCCACTACCATGAATTCAACAAAATATTTTTTCTGATTCTGAAGATTCTTGATGTTAATCCTATACTTGTCAATAAAATGTGTCGTTGCACCATTCCACATTTCTAGTGTGGTACTGGCATTTGATAGTTGGATATTCTTCGCGAATCTTCTTGGTATCACATTTATAGTGGCACCAGGGTCTATCTGAACTTCACTGCCTGTTTGTTTACTTTAATTGACGCATACAGTGGTTTGCTCATCTCGTCGCTGACAGTATAGATGTGATGACGTACAGCATTAATGTAGTCGACACTGCTAGAATCACTGCTGGAGTCATTCTCATATTTCTGAACTGCATTGACCTTCTTTGGTTTATTTTCACTATTCTTCCATACAATAGCAAAATGGTTTTGATGGTGACATTTCTTGCAGATAGCTCCCCATGCAGGACATTCAGATTTCTTAAAAACATGTTCCTGTCCATAGAATACACATCTGCTCATACTATCATAGTTCCTTTTGCACTGTACTTTTGATGCTTGCCTCTGTCATTCACTGGCCTCTTGGAGTTATATTTTGAGCGCCCAGAGAGACTATGTATATCCTCTTTCAGTATTGAAGACATCAGTTTCATATGCCCTTTTGTTGCTTCAGCACTGCAGCAAATGTTAATACACTCCTTGAGGGTAAGTTTACTCACTTTCAATAAATCAGCTTGACTGTTCTCATAGCCTTCATATCTGATTCCCATAATTATTCTGTCATGGATCAGATTGTCTCCACAAGTGTCAAGAAGTTGCATGTTTTTACTAGAGTTCTCAGGCAAGTGACATAACTATCAACATTTTCGTCAACTGCTTGGTTTCGTTTGTTGAAGTTGAATCGTTCCATTGATCTCACCTGTGAAGCAGGGTTGGGTTTCTTCCCGGAAGAATGGTATTTCTTCCCTTCCCATGGGAAGAAAGGGTAAAACCCCTTTCTTCCAATGGGAAGGGAAGAAACTCCCAAGGGATACAGTAACCGGATATTAA